>OY720441.1:46624588-47027059 GCA_963082915.1 Dolichopus griseipennis
TTTTTTATGGTATATCAAAACTTAACTCACTTGGGATTAATGTATATATTGGATCTCCCTTGGGGTTAATGTACATGTTTCAATAAAACGATCGTTTTCTGTCACAGCACAAGTCATTACAGTTTTGGCACATTTAACGAAGTTTGAGTTCAAATCTTTGTTCTAAATATCATCCTTTATATTAAAAGATAATTTTAAATTAATTCATTTAAATAATTTAAATAATTTCTATAAAAAAATAAATAATTAAATTTCGAACATTTTAATCATTTATTTCAATTTTGAATGTTCTATACTAAAGTTGTCTCAACTTTTAAGTAAATTTTTTTATTTTTTAAATAATAAAAAAATAAAATTTATAATATTAAATGTTAAGGTACTATAAATAAAATATATTAATTAATCATTTAATTTTTTTTTCTCATTTTTAATTAATTGATAAAAAAAAAATTAAAAACAAAATATTTATTTTTAATTTTAAATAATTAATTAGTCATTCGTACTTTTAACAATTTAAATAATTCAATGTTCAAGGGTTAACTTTTCAGAATATATTTAGGTTAAGAATTCAATTAATTTGTTTTTATATTAAAATATTTTTTAAAAGTAATTAATATATGTTATGATAAAAATTAAAAAAAAAAATTTAATTTATTAATATAGTATAATTGATTCATAACATGTTCATATAAAAAAAAAATATGAATGTCTAATATTATTAATTAAATAAATCGTAAATTTTTTTGTCAATTATTAATTTTTTAATAATTAACTACTTTCTTAGTTTTTTTTTTTTAAGCGCTAACGGCACAATCTTTAGGCTAATAAGCCTGTCTAGGTGCAAACCATAGGTGCATGCTGGAACAGGGAGTCATATTATATTCGTGTTATTAGATTTGATCTTAATGAATTCCACATACAATTTAAAACTGAGATAGTTAGGCCTAGGCCTTATAACATGTAGAAACGTCTTAGATAGATACAATTCTATTTAGTTTATATTGTTATATTTCGTATTTGAGCTATGTGGTATTCTATATCTATGAGTTATATTATTCAATTATAAATCACTATGTTATAATTTTAAAATGCTATTTTTTTCGTTAAAAATTTGCTTCTGAGTCCTTCCTTAATATTGTATTGTAAAAAAACAATTAAATTATGCCACAAGTGTTTTTTATATTTTCATTTATTTCTAATACCAAAGTGGCTTAACCCCCAAAAAACCGCATTTTTGTAAAGTAGTAATAAGTAATAGTAAAATAGTAATAAATAAGCTAAAGTACTAAAAAAACAAATTTTTCTAAGCCAATATAGGTTTAATAAAGCTTTTGCCGGCTTTTTGGAATTTCGTTTTTTTCAATTGCGTTTTCTGCAAAATAAATTTAATGTGGGTTATCTGAGCCCCTCATATAATTATTAAATAAGTTTAATATTTTAATTTACAAAAAAAAAATTCATATATGTTAATTCAAAATAATTAAGATTAATGGCAATTATGTCTTGTTAAAATCATAATTACAATACTTAGCCTTGGATTTATAACAGTCAGTGACAATCTTCCTGTAACACTTCTTAATATCACACAGATATTTTTTCTAAGAAAAAACGATACAACCAACTGTTCTGATCTCAACTGTGTTGTTCGTAACAGAATTAAAGTATAAATTCATAAATATATTTGAGCATAATGACATGAACTTGTAAAAATCGTTTTTTTCACATTTCTGAAATTTCAAAACACGTCGTACAAACGTCGTCATCGACAATTATAATTCCAGTATAATTCCAGTTATTTTGTAAAAAAACAAATTAATTTTAACTTAAGATTAAAAAAAAATCAATAATTTAATCATTTAAGCTTGAAAAACATAATAAAAAGTCTGATAACCAAATTTTTCCTAAGGTTGTTGGATCAAAACATTGATCATGGATTTAATTACTTTATTACTGGATTTTATTACTTTCTACACAAATTTAGGTCTTTTACAGATCAGATCAGATTAATTCAATTAATTCTTAAAATATATTTTGAAAATTTTACAAAAATTTTTCCATACAATTAATATCAAATAAAATTTAATTGTCAAAACTTTTTTTTTTTTTTTTAATATAAAAAGTTTTTTTCAGAATAAGAACCATCAAAAACCATTAGTTAAAAAATTAAGATAATTATTATTATTATTAATATTAATTATAAGACCATGGAAAAGTTCATTTAGATCAAAAATGTTAAATTGCAAAAAAAAAAAAAAAAAATTAATTAAAGCGTAAAACGAATTCCCTTGACGTCGATTATCAAAAACGAACGTTTGTAATGTATGAACCATATACGTAAATTCCATAATATTATAAACAATTTATTCCGTTCGTTTTGTTTTTTCATTATTTTTTTTTTTAAATACCCAATGGCGTATTGTTTATAAATTTGTTTGAAAATATAAGATTTTTTATATAGATACGAATGTAAGTTTTTATATACATATATATACATTTAAAAAAATATTGAATCTTATTGATGTTATTTGTCTAAAATTTTTTTTGTAATTTTAGGAATATTTCAAAAAAAATTTGTATTAAAGAATTTTATAAAATATTTAAAATTTAGTATCTACTTTATTTAATGAAATATTACTTATATTAAATATTACTACAAAAATATTTTATAAATCACTTGAAATCTGTATTCATAAACACTTCATTTCAAATAACTATGACCAGTGTCGTCCATCCATTTTGTAAAACAAAGGCTTGGAATTTTTCGAAAATTTCCTTCTAGAAGTGAAGTGTAAAAACACAAGGCCATAATTCGATTTATTAAAATTTATTAAATTTTATTCTAAAAATAAAAAAAAGATAAAAAAAAATCAGAATACAAAAAATAATTTCCAAAATAGAATATTAATTTTTTGGTGTTTTTAAATTAGAAAATGAAAAATCATGGGGCAAAAACAAATATAAAATAAAATAAAATATGAAGTTCAATTAATTTAGATTTTTAATTTATTTAAATACTTCTGACATTTTTTTTAAATTTTAAAATGCGCCGCATATTTATTAATTTGCTTTTTGTATATCTTCTAAAAACCATAAGATTTTATGTTAAAAAAATCTTTAGATACAGGTAACCAAATAAGATAATAGAAATTACAAAATTACAAGTATAGATAACATTTGAGTCATGTACCAAGTTTATAATTTTTTAGTAAATTTTATTTAAATGAAGAAATAACTTTATTAAATTACTAATCAAAGAATCAATTTATGTTGCAAATTATAGGAATTCCGGGACCTATTTTACAAAAATGTACAATTCTAAAAAATTTAAATGAATTTTTATTAAAAATTTACAAATTTGTAAAAAATGTATTTTTTTGCAATTTGTATAGGATTGTAAATTTCCTGAAATAGATTTCCAAGTAATTATTGAGATAATTTCATTCAATTGGGTCAATAATCGCTTAAAGGATTAAATATTATCTGAATAAAGTATTAAACATTATATTGAGGGTATAATGATTAAGTTAAGTACGAAATAAATTTTTAAACCTTGAATTATTATCAAATTACTTAGTAGTACCCAATTTTTTTTATCAAACGCTTAGCTTAATATTAAGTTTAAGTTTAATTTTAAGGAACTATAACTAATTGATTGAGTCATTATTTTGTAAGTATTAATATATGTAGGTTAATAAAGGATTAAAAGTATTAGTTAATATTATAATAATTACGTAAAACATGGTTTTGAAACGCGTTTTTTAATTTAGTTATTCGTTCTTTAACCACTGTTAACTTCCCTCCTTTATGCTACTTTATGCATTCCTATAGTAGTACGTATTGAAATCTATATAGGAATTTCTTTATAATTTAAGGAATCCTTTGAATCCTTTAAATAAGAAACGGTTTTTTAAAAATCGAAAAATTCTAAATATCATACCAAGTACCTAAAATTATCAAAACTGTATGTATTTTAAAAAAAATTTAAACCTGCAAGACACAGAATTCTTGAAACAAAAACTAGGAATGTCAAACCTATTTAATTTTTTTTTAATTTAAACCATCTAAGTCACATTTTTCTTCTGCAGTATTAAAAATCGCAAAATGTTTTTAAAATTGTAAAAAAAAAAAAAAAAAAAAACGTTTTTCAAGTTCTAAAGAAAATACAAAAAAAAAAACGAAATTAAATTTTTATAGCAAAATTAAATTTGGAAAAAAAATAAAACATGTGCGACACGGCATATACACACTTACACACACACATACACATTTCCAGATATACGGAAAGGAGAAAATTTGACCATTATTTTTTATAGCCAAAAATAAAAACTCGAAAAAAAAATTTAAACAAATTTTTTTTTTTTTATTAATTTACGTTTTAGTTCTTTCGTACTTTGTAATAAATTTCACAAAATACTTTTTCAAGGTTAAATTGATAAAAAAAAAACATGGTGGTTTTTATTTTTCTATATTTTTTTTTTTTATTTATTTAATTTTTACATATATAAATATTTTGGTAAAATTTAAAATAAACATAATATACAAAAATATATACATTACATATGTATATATATATATATATATAAATACGTTCGTATATCAATAAGTTCTCATCTTAAAAGAACATACGATCAAAACTGATTTTTTATTATTGCAAATTTTTTCATATATAGTTTGTGCGTATATATTTTGAATACTGAGGCTTGTATTTTGTTTGTATAATGGGTATGTTGTGATCGTGGTGAAAAATGAAAACGAAAATGATTTTGACGTTGTTGGTGATTTTTTTGTTTTTTTATCTCCTTTTATTATTTTTTTATTTTATTTTATTTTCTTTTTTTGTATTTTGGAATTAATTAAATTAAATTACCATTATAAACGCAAGTATAGAATATTATAATATGTAATACTTATGTGTACAAAGTATATTATAAATTGTATATTGTATAGTCTATGGAGATGATTTTGCAAAAATAAAAAATAAAAAAAAAAATATTTTACTTTTTATTTAATTTTATTAGAAAAAAAAAAAAAGAAATTTATTTTGTTAGTTAATTGAATTCAATATAAAATTTTGACAAATAGATGTCGTCAGCAAAATGCGGCAATAAAAGAAAGTGCTAAAAGCAGAATAAATTTTTTTTTTTTTTTTTAATTTTAAATATAATTTTAATATGAATTTCAATTGAAATTCTTTTACATATTTTTAAATAAATACAGTAGAATCAGGTTTAAATGGGCCACTTTAGATTAAACAGTAGCCATCTTTTGAGACGAATTTGATCCCTGGAATATAACAGTACCTATATATAAGAACATTTAGTCTCTCATAAATAATAATATTTTTAAAAAAGTTGAGTGTAAAAAGACCAAAGTTACCCAGAGAATATCTATACAAGATTCATCTGTTGATTCCTCTAAGTAGTGTTGGACTTTAAACCAATTAAAACCAAGCAAACCTCTACAAAATTTAAACTTGAAGATTAGGGTTTTGCATCAAATTTATTGAGTTTGGGTTAGGGCGTGGAGATTAACATAGGAAGTTTTGGAATTGGAATCGTGAATTATGATGAAGGGAATCGACTTAAAATATATTTGTTATAAAATATGATAATAATTCTACAGTATTATTAATACACTTATTATTATCATAATTACATATAAATATAAATTCTGTAATATCATATGGTTCATTAAATAATTTAGTTAAAATTTTATGTACTTTTCAAGTTCAAATCATTATATAATGCAAAAAAACATGTGCACATAAGAATTATTAAGTCAGTGGAAAATCAGATAATAAAGAAGAAAGGTTAAATAAAAAAAAATTGTTTATTATTAAACCTTAATTATTTTTTGAATATAATGATAGATTTGGGAGACATTTGGTCACCGAAGGGTTTTGTCTAGGAAAATTACTTGAAAAATGAACTGTAGGAATTGAACTCAAAGTCCTTCAGTTGAACAGCTATGCGCTTATCCTCTACGATGTTCCTGTAAAATTATTTATCTAGTTTATTATTTTAAAATAATGTAAAGTTTCAGTTAACTTAGGTTCATTTAACTTAGGGTCATCGTACTATCCTGTTGTAATATTTAAATTATGAAGATAATTCAAATATGATTGTGTTTTCCAAAATTCCTAGTTTACGGACTTTACTGTAATTTTACTTAATAATAATGTAAATAAATATATATGTATATATATATATATATATATATTATATGTATGTAATTATATTTTTATTTTTATTTTTAAAGAAGATCAACACAATTAGACATAAATGAAAATTCAATAATACAAGAACAATTAAAAATGAAAGTTAAATATTTAATATCTTATATAATATAAAAGTTAAATAAAAAAAAGATAAACAGTTTTTAAATTTTATTAGATTTTACTTTTAAGGTGTAGGTATAGCCTTAATATTTAATAACAGAAAGAGCATTTACTAATTAAATTAATATACCATGATAGATTTTTAGTAAGGTAGTTTGTTTACCATATATGTAAAATTTTTTGACTGATTTGTCATTATTATATTTCGTTTTTTGAAATTTGATATTCAAGGCCTTACCTAATCAAAAGCGTACGACGTATGACGTATAATACGCTGTACGTTGATACGTCAACGTATCCCGAAATCGATACGCGCGTACGTAGTATAAAAACGTTTTATTTATTCAATGTCAACAAATAATCATCATAACAACATAACAAAAAACAATAACAAAATTTAATACGTTTTGTCAATTTTTAAATTTTAAAAACCCGACGCATAGTACGTCGCGTATTTCGGGAGCTCTCATTTAATTATATGTATTTAAAATTATTTTGACAGAAAAGGTACGCCGTACGTCGTTATTTAGATAAGGGCCTCAGGACGTATAAAACAGTATTCAACGCACTTTCATGAATTTCAGAATTTTAACATTTTAAAATTGCACTGAACATTTGCAATAAAATGGATTATAATTTTTCAATAATTTATTAACTAATTTTAATTAAAAAGTTGCAATAAACATAATTTTATAAATTATTATAGTTTTAAAACTTCAACTCTTCAAAAAAAAAAATCGATAAATGAAATGATCAATCAAAATCAAAAACTAAGCTTTACACATCCCTGATATGTTGACAAAAAATTTGCCTTTAAAATAGTTTTTTCTATTAAATGTAGTAGTATATTATATTATATATGTGTACATAGTTGATAATTTGTCAACAATTTCTATTTTAAAGTTTTGTTTTTTTTTTTTTTGTTTACAATTAAATATTTAATTTTAGATTATTATTATGTATATAGACATATATTATAAATATAATCACTTCGAATTTAATTAAAAATTTTTTTTTATACTGACATTTTAATTTTTGGTATTTTATTTGTTTTTAAAAACTATTTCGTCTTAGGAAATGTTCTATAGTATTTTTAATTAGAATTTTATTTATTTTCCAATTATAATATTGGATAATAGAATTTTTTTTATCAATTAATTGCATTTTATTTAATTAAAACAAAAAAAAAGCAGGTGAATTATTTCTAATATTGAACACCACAGGTGATTACTGATTGATATTGAATCTACATACAAATCTTTTAAAATAAATGTAAAATTTAAAAAAAAAGAGAAATGTTTAAAAACAATATTCTATTTTTGTTACTTGGAATATTTCATTTATTTTAAGATGATTTTAAAAGTTTCTAGAAAGTTTATCGACCATCAAAAAGTATTCTAGTCTTTCCAATTTTTCTGTTCATTAAGATGACATGGGTATTCGAACTTTCGAACTAAGGTATATTTAAATGGATATAAGTATATCTCTGTTTATAATTCTTAGAACTACGCGTGATACATATAAATTGAAGTATATATACGAATAGAATCACTATATATATGAAAAATATATATAATATTTTAAAACTTTTCTTAATACAGAATGGGATTAATATCATAAAATTAATCTATTAGTTCTTTACTATGATCGTCAGTATAAAAACTCAAATACTGAAAAATTCAAACTAATGAATGCGGGGAATTCTTTTGCATGAAATTTATATATAATTTTATTACAAACATTTTAACAAATTCAGAATATAGATCCAACATTTTCCAAAGAGCACGATTATTAACCCAATAGTTAAACAGTTAATCTAAAAAGCGATGACAATCATAATCTTTTAATCAAAAAAGGTATGACAATCATAAGTTTTGATAGGAAATAATGAAATTTTCAACGCAGTTATTCAAGAAACAATTGTAAATACCATTATCTTAGAATTTGTTTCAAATATATATACATACATATACATACTTCACACAAACTAATCACAAAATGAAAAATGAAAGAAATACAATCTATTACGGATTAATTAATTTTGAACTCCTTATTCCTTAGTTAGCAGATACAATATACGATACGAGTACCTACAACGAGTGTGACTTGCGATTAAAGTACTTTGATCTTTTAAATGTAAAAATTGTATAGTAATTAAAAAATATATATATAAAAAATTAAATAGCGATAAGTTTTTTAATTTTAACTTAATAGGTAAATAATGTTATATTTGTAACTAAATACAAGTATATGTATAAATAGCATTTAAAATATTCCAAATTTTTGTATTAAAATATTTTCAATGATAAGAAAACAAAAACCGAATGTTTTTTTTAGTATTACTTCCTATATTTACACAAACATACATTATATGTATATATTATATATACTCTAATATTATTTAGTTCATTAAAAAAAAATAATGTAAAAATTAATTTTTTTCTTATATTTCCAACTGTTATTAAAAACATACTTTTATTATTTTTTTATTATTATTATTATAAACATTTGTTTTCTTATCGTAAATATTATGATGACCTAAATTCAAAATTCGAAATGTTCATAACAATTAAAAAAAAAAACCAAATCTAATTATGAATTTCTCATAATAATAATTTTCTAGTTCATTGACGTTTAAAAAAAAAATCACTGTCAATTTATGGCTGAAAATCACTTCTTTTTTTTTCGCCTTTTCTATTTTTGCAATAATTATAATTTTAATTATAATTTTAATATGATTAAATTTATTATTTTAATATTATTATAATTTAGCAGAGCGTTAAACTATTACTAAGAAAGTGTTAATTTAACTGTAACCCATTTTTTTTTTTATATAAAAACTATGTAGATGTCAATTTGTCAACCTACACAAAATTGAAATTTTCCGGGAATTTTTGTAAAACATTTGACAGAGTGGAGCCCGTAATACGCGAAAATTAAAACACAAAAAAAAAACCAAGTAATGAAAAAAATTAAGGGTTTTTAAGAAAGCACATTTTCAAAACTATATTTTAAATTATCTTTTTTATTATGACACAATGTGATGCAAATTTATATAGGTTTGACTGGCCGACGGGGATTTTAAGAACTTCGCAAAAGGAAGAAAATAGGACAGGAATGCTGAGGGCAAATTATACTTAAAGAATCAACTGCATTTACAAAGTTATGCATCTTTGATTCTGATTAAAGAAAGAACACTGTCTTCATTTACTTATATAAAAATACTCGATATTTAGTGATTTGCGTACAGGGTGATTTATTTATTTATTTATAATTAGTACGAAAACAATAGTAAATATTGCCAGATATTATTATAGTCCTTTGCCTATTTGGCATTTGGGCTTCTTAAATTAAATACTTCCTATTTATTTGTAGCCACAATATTAATTATTTTGTTTATATTATATATTTGTATATTTAAATTATATTTGGTCACCATGGGGATTTGTAGAGAAAAATTATTTTATCGAACCCGAACTCCCTCGGTTAGTAAGCCAAATGCTTATCCACTAAGCCACCGAGGCCCCTCAGAGTGATTAAAAAGAGAAATTGTTTTTTCTAAAGTTTAAATAAAACATTAAAATAATGGTATATTTCATGTGACGTCTTTGGCCTCCTTGTCTTTCATTCTCTTTCTAAAACGATTGCATCAACTCTAGTAAGCATTTGAGAATAAAAAAAATTTGAGAATTTCCAGATTAAAAATGTACGTTATAGAACTCCTTTTATAACAATTTAAATATAAGACTTTTCCAGATTTTGGGGAGGCTGTAGGTTCGTAACCGGTGGGGCTACAGAAAAAAAGTCACTCTTTTTTACAATACCTATCCTTAGTTAAAAATTTTATTTCTTTATTTCAAATGTTGTTAAAGTTTTCTAAACACACATGTACGGATGGACGACAAGCAGAAAGAACTATATAGGCACATTTTTTCAAAAACTGCTTAAAAATATGCTAAAAACAACAAAACAAATAAATAATAATAATTTTTTATTATGATAAAAATCACGTTTTATTTTGGCAAGGCGTTCAATAGTTGTCTTGTTTGAAGACAAAATAAAAAATTGTTTTTTTTTTTTGTATATTAATATGACAAATGCGTATTTTATAACCAGTAGTGACATCTTTGTTTTAAAAAAAAAGGCGAAAAAAAAATATGACAATAAAAATTTGTGTGTAGGTTGCAATTATTATCATTTATTTTAAAAATATTAAAAAAAAAAAAAAGAAATTGGAGAAAAGAAGGAGATAAGGGGATGCATAAAATTTCTTTTGTATTTTTTTTTATACACAATTGAAGTGAAAAAAATCTAAAACGTGTCGCGATTGAACTCCTTCGGGTTTTTTTTTTGAGTTTAATTTTTTTTTTTTTAAATATTTAAATAAAAAAAAATTAAATATTATTGAAAAATAATTGAAAATTAAAATATATGTGTTCATTTTACTGTAGATATGTTAATTAAGTGCAATATGATCGAATATATTATTTTTTATTTTAAATCTTATGAATATCATCTTAAATTAAAATAAAAGAAGAATATGTTTTTGTATTTATTGAATTTCTTTTTAAAAAAAAAATATTTTTGATTTTTTTCCAATAAGAAAATCTTTGTTTTTTACAAAAAATTTCTTTGTCTGGATTCTTTGTTCAAAAAAAAAAAAAAAAAAAAATTAAAAATTTGTTATTTATTTTGCATAAAATAAAAATATGTTACTTAATAAAATTTAATTGTATATTAATTTATATTTTATTGTCTGTTTTGTACTTTTTTTTTTCTAAACAGAGTGCTTCTATTGGGAAAGTTTATTAATGGAAGCTAACGTAGATAATATGATAAAGTCTAAAATTTTTTAATAAAAACTGACGATGAAAGCGTTTCAAAAATTTTCTGTGAAAAAATTGAAATTGTCAATTTAAACTGTCAAATCCTAAATTATTCTGCCTGAATATTTGATCGATTGTAGTTGCATTGAAATTGAAAATAGAAAGTTCAAATAGATCGTTCGATTTTAGATAATATTCAAATGAATTGTCATTTTCTAAAACGTCAAAAATATGACAATCATTTGTTGACAACTTTTGCATTTGATTAGCAACAAATAATTGTTGATGAGTTTTACAGTTGCAATCAAATAATTGCGGAAGTGGTTTGATTCTTGGCAATTTTGACAATTAAATAGTTTTCAAATTTCTGTTTTATATATACTTATCAGTTCAGTTGTCAGTTATGCGACTGTCAGTTATTAACAAAAAATTTTCGATAACAGTTTATCAATTTAATACTTAATATACATTTATACCACTCTTAAACTGACGAATAAACTGATAATGTATACTCAACGCGTTAAAAAAGTTTATGTATTTGTGACATTAATTACTGTCGTATTTCTGACGTTTTAGAAAAGTCAATAATTTTTAATTATAGAATTCTTTGTATACGATAGAATGGAATACACACTATCAGTTTGCTTCGGTTTAAAAAGAAATGAGTAGGAGATAGTTCATTTCAGAACAAACGAACATCGTGTGTTTTTAAACTTACAAATCGAATACATTTTATACATATAAAAAATCTCTTTAACTGACAGAATTGATATCACTCATAAGAAATGTCAAAAAAATATTTTACCATTAGTTTTTCATCAGTTCATCAGTTTTTGCAAATGAAGTATCAGTCTTTCGGAAAATTATTCTGAAAAGAAAAAGACTGAAGAAAAACTGACAGTCTGTACAACTTAATTTATAATTTAAATGAATTTATTAATCTTACCTTGTATAGAGTTAACTAAAATGGAATCAATTAGTATAAAACTATAATACACCCTGTATTAATTTACTACACAGTCTGCATTTAAAATACCTTATATGCGAATGTTTTTCTGGAAATTTTGGAAATATTTTTTTTTTTTTTTTTAGTACTTTGTTTACCAGGAATTTTCAATTTTATTCTTAATAAAGATGGAAACAAATATGTAATATATATACATATCTAAAAAAAAACTGTTATACAATAAATCTTTTTCTGCTATAGTGAAAAACATCTTTAAGTTTATTTATTTATTTATTTTTCAACCAGAAAATTAGTAAATATTTTTCATTTTATTTTGATTAAAAAAAAACGTATTGCTATTTTAAATTTTATGAATAATTTTCCATATGAACTAAATCACGTACTATTATATATATATATATATATATATACTATAATAAATTCAAAGAATCGTAATTTAATTAAGAACAAAGAAGTTTTTAATATTTAATATTTATTACTATATAGTAATATATTCTGAGTTATGACTTATGAGTTCTTAGTATTATTACTAAGAAATTCCTCCAATCAATTTATTAAAAATAAAAAAGTTGATTAAAAATCAAAAACATTTTGGTTAAAAATTAATAATTTTGTATTATCTTGTATTCTACTTAAAAGATTACAATTTTAATTCATTATAGATTACAAATTAACCCAAATATTGTCATAACACTGATATTGAACTTGTTCTAGGATATCCTATGCCGGCTATCTAGGACAGCAATCTGATATCGTAATCATTGGAAATTTGAATTAAAATTTTCGAAAACTAAAATTTAATTAAGTTGTGAATTGGACCAGATACATTTGTAACCGAATTATATTGTGCATAATTATGTATCATGATTACTTTATCAAATTTTTACACCATGTTTTTAATTAAGGGATTTTAAGCCACTCATTTATCTCCACATTTATCTCCTCCTTAGCCTAGGTGGTTAGAGCGCAACCTCGCAATCTAAACACTGTGGCAGTCCCGGGTTCGAATCCTGGTGGGAGATAACATATTCAATAAAATTATCAATTATAATAAATTAATATATAATAAATTATAATATAATAATTCTATACCTAAAAATATAATAATAAATAATTAGTAACAAATAATATAAAAATATACCTATAAGTGTTTCCAGCTTTACTCTATAATCTAATAACTAATACTGAATAAAAAATAATAACCTATATGTGCATATGATCAGAGATGACATATGTGACAGAAACAACAATGTAATTGCAATTGTCATATGCAATTACAATGGCAGTACGCACCTAAAAACATGACACGGTTTCTCTACTTGACCGATAGATGACACTAGGGAAAAAATTAAGAAGCGACATCTTGTAGATAGATTACAGTAGACTAATCATTTACTTAATTGAAAAAAAGGAAAAACGATTCGAAACACAAGGCAGAGCCTCGGATACAATAATGAATTCACGGTAACAACATTTAATGCAGTCAAAAGGACAAGAATAGGACAGTGGAATGTCAGAACGCTACGTGAAGCATCCAAACTGGCGCAAGTAGAACAGCAAATGAGCAAATATAAATTAGATATCCTCGGAATTAGCGAAATGAGGTGGAACAAAAGTGGAGAAGAAATAACATCAAATGGGAACAAACTAATATACAGTGGAAAAGATAGGGGTGGTGAAAGCGGAGTAGGTATCATAATATCAAGGAATTTTCGTAACTCACTAAGCAGTTGGAAGCCAATATCAGACCGAATACTCATGGCACGATTTGCGACAAAAAGTAAAAGTGTAACGATAATACAATGCTACGCTCCTACAGAAGACGCAGAAAACGAGATTAAAGACGACTTCTATGAACAACTAACAACGGCGTTAAACAGCATAAGGAAAGGAGATATTACGATACTAATGGGTGACTTCAATGCTAAAATAGGATCAGACAATCAAGGTATAGAAGATACAATAGGGACACATGGCTGCGGAGTTAGAAACAATAACGGAGAGAGACTCATAGACATATGCCAGACATTCCAATTAATTATCGGCGGCTCGTTATTCCCCCATAAAGACATACATAAGTATACATGGACCTCACCAAACGGTCAAACAAAAAACCAAATTGACCATATATGTATCAGCAGAAAATGGAGAAACACACTGCAAGATGTCAGAAACAAGAGAGGTGCAGATATAGGAAGCGACCACGAATTAATAACCGGAGATGTAAGAATATGGCAGAAATACAAAAGAAGATCCAGAAGAAACATGAGAAGAAAGATAAACCTCCAAGAACTCCGTAACACTGAAATAAGAAATAACATCGTAGAAACAATACGCCAAACCCTCCCAATAAACCAACCACACACATGGGACCACATTGTCGAGACCCTCAAAAACACAGCAGAAGAACACCTAGGGACAATTCAGCCGCAAAGAAAGATATGGATTTCCAATAACACCTGGAATCTAATAACACAAAGAAATAACCTAAAACAGCAATTGAATACCAATAACGCTATAAGACAACAATACAATAATATAGCTAAACAAGTCAAAAGTGCTGCAAGAAGAGATAAAAGAACATACTTTAACGATCTCGCAAATAAGGCGGAAACGGCTGCCATACACAACAACACAAGAGAGCTACATAAAATCGTAAACCAGCTCACTGGCAGAAGAAACAACAAAAATCACCCAATCAAGGATCAAAATGGTGAACTAATAACATGTCCCGAAGAACAAACCCGAATATGGAGACAACACTTCGCAGAATCCAGTAATAACAACGACCCCAACCTAGAAGAAACCAGACCAGAAAATCGCACAAATAATAACAATTACAACATCAGAATAAATAAACCATCCAAAGCAGAGATCAAAGAGGCAATAAGAAAGCTAAAAATAAACAAAGCAACAGGCGAAGATGGGCTCCCAGCAGAAATTATAAAAATAGCTTTTAGAACCTCACATCACAACAGCATGGGATGAGGGCAGACTACCGGTCACATGGAAAAATGGAATAATCATCAAACTTCCAAAGAAAGGTGATCTGACCAAGTGCGACAACTGGAGAGGCATAACAGTGCTAAACACAATCTACAAAATTATGGCAACAATAATACAAACAAGGCTGCAAGAGAAACTTGAGAACCAAATAAGAGATGAACAAGCAGGTTTTCGTCCCCATAGAAGTTGCATAGACCAGGTTAATACGCTCAGAATCATCGTTGAACAGTCAATAGAATGGCGAGCCCCATTATACCTGGTTTTCATCGATTTCAAGAAAGCGTTCGATTGTATAAGCAGAAAAGCCATATGGAAAGCACTTAGAAACCGAAATGTGCCGGAAAAAATAATAGATATAATACAGAATATGTATGAAGAGACACAACTCTCAGTACTCCACAATGGTAATACCAGCGAACCATTCACCACCAACATAGGAGTAAAACAGGGTTGTCCACTGTCACCAATCCTCTTCACAGTAGTGCTAGATGACATAATGAAAGAGATTAGTACCAAAAGAACTGGATTAACATGGAATCTCTTCAGGCAATTAGAAGATCTGGACTATGCCGATGACATCTGCCTGCTATCACACACAATAAATAATATGCAAGCTAAAATAGACCATCTAGCAACATTAGCTCGAAGTGTGGGCCTGGAAATAAATATCGAAAAGACGAAAGCGATGGCCATTAACATCAACAACCCACGCCGTCCGGTGATAAACAACACACCAATCGACTATGTAGATAATTTCCACTACCTAGGCTGCATCATAAATAATAGCGGTAACATAAACGCCGACATCGAAAGCAGGATCAAAAAGGCCAGGGCAATGTTCGGTCGCCTGCAGCCAGTATGGAAAAGCACACAAATGTCCAGGGGGACAAAATTAAGGATATTTGGAACCTGCGTAAAGACCACCTTAACATATGGAAGTGAAACCTGGTTAGTTACAAACAACATCACACAGAAACTACAGGTCTTCATCAACAAATGTCTAAGGATAATATGCAGAATATACTGGCCGAACATAATAAGTAACCAGGACCTATGGAAACTTGCCAAAACAGAACCAATTGGGCAAGAGATCAAAAGGAAGAAGTGGAAATGGATAGGGCACACGCTGAGAAAACCGCAAGATAGCATAGCAAGGGAAGCACTAGAATGGAACCCACAAGGAACCCGAAGACGAGGCCGCCCTAATAACACCTGGAGGCGAACGATTTCGGAAGAGCTAGTTTCAATTGAGAAAACATGGGAGGATGCAAAGATAACTGCTCCAAATAGAGTCAGGTGGAGATGCCTAGTAGATATCCTATGCTCCCAAGAGGAGTAATAAGGAAAAAAAAAGCCACTCATTATTAACAAAAAAAATAAAATGCTTTTGTTTAATAACATGTAACCAACCATAAAACCCTAAAAGTGTTTATAATGTAACATATTTTACGATAGCTTTCAGTGACACACCATTGGTAGATTTTGGGCATTCAATTTTTTTAATTTGTTTCATAAGTCAATTAGATTCTAAGGATATCAATTCGAGAATAGATAAAGTTCTCATTATCAGGCATTACAACACTTTGTCAAACATTCGAAAAACTCGTCCGAATCATTTAAACATTGCATTTGTCCGAGCAACTGCTTACCAAACATCAGATAAATCCCTTCAGATAGATTGCCAGAATCATTTAAACTTTGTATTTGACCTGGAAATTTCTTACGTTCGCTATCTATCGTAAATTACCAAAATATAAGTACAAAATGATCACCGACATATGGTGTCACAATTCCATTTCTTTTCCTCACCAAAATTATAGCCGACAAGATTCTAAATTGACCTGACCTGAGATCTTCTTACTTTCAATAAAAATTGCATTGGGTCCCTCTCTCGGATCATAAAAACACAATTTTATTGGATAGGTAAGTGTTCTGAAATCTTGTACCCCAAAGTTCGCACCCTAGTAAGTTCTGAGAAAGATTAAAGAAGCCACTTCTCCTTGGCAAGTACTTTAAAAATTCTCAAAAATCAAAATTTCAAAAGTTTGTACATGTAATTTTAAGGGCTCTTTTTATTTTATCAAGACAAGGTGTCTATTAAAATTTAAAGAGTTCTAATTAAAATAAACTTTAGTTGAACCCTTCAAAGATTAGTTATAATTTTAAAATATTAAAACTTAATATGGCCTTTTGTTTTATTAAATGAGTACCATTTATAATTATTAAATTTGTTTTAAATTTAAAAAAAAACTATAAAAAAAAATCGTTAATTATAGTATTAGTTCTATTATAAAAGTTAATTAATCTTTTTAAAAAGTAAAACGGTACTAATCTTTTTTTTTTGCTACAGTCTAATTTTAATTTAAAATACAAATTATTTATTTTATATTTTATTTATTTTAAAACTTATCTCTTTTTTTTTTATTCTAATCGTAAAAACTTATATATATATATATATATATATATATGTATATATATTTTGTATAATGACCTTGTCCTTAATTTATTTGAGAAATTATGTATAAACATTTTAATTTTGAACGTATACATTTTATAATTTTATTTGTGTATATATATATATATATGTATATATATATATGTATTAAAGTTTATTTTAAGTTTTGTTAAATTAAAACTGTAGAATATTTGTGGTTTTATATTATAAAATTTGCAATAAATGTGGTTTTATTTTAAGAATTTCGATTTAAATTGATACAATAGTTAATTTGGTATAGGTTCAAAGTTTTAATGAAGAATTTTGGAAAATAATGATTTTCCGGGCTAAATTGGATTAGTATTTATAAACATTTGTAATATTAATTAAAATATTTAATAATATATGCCGACGTGTTCTGAATTATGTTAGTAAAACTATTTACTTATATTTATATGTAGACACTTGCATTATTATGTACAAGATTCTTAACAGGGTTGGGACTGAAACCCCGGTTTAGTAAATCTCGTTTTAGAAAATATCGTTTAGAAAATCTCGTTTTTAGAAAATCTTGTTTTAGAAAATCTCGTTTTTAGAAAATCTCGTTTTAGAAAATCTCGTTTTTAGAAAATCCCGTTTTAGAAAATCTTGTTTTTAGAAAATAATTTTTTTTATATTATGGAAAAAGCTGATAACTATCTGGTTTTGTATCCAACTCAAAAATCCTTAAAATCAGATTTTTCAATTAAAAACGAGATTTTTCAATAAAAGACGAGATTTTCTAAAATGAAATTTTCTAAAAAACGAGATTTTAAAAAAAAAAGATTTACTAAACCGCGACTATGAAACTCTCCCCTCTAAACACCATGTCGAACGGATATAATTTATGATAGTAATATTTGTTTAACGTATCTTTGGTATATTAGAAACCGGTTCAATATGATGTAAAAAAGGTATTCATCGATTGTTGCAGTTGAACTGAAATATAAAGAAGTGAAAAGCCCGACTTTTTAGTTTACCCCTAACAAGAAGTTCTCAAAAGACGTTCTTAAAACTAAAGTTCCACTTAGCTTTCTTAAATAACGGTTGATTAGATATAAGGCTTCAATAATGCGGGGATTCCAAATATTATTTATTATATGTTACTCTTTATTATATGATGTACTTATTTAGTGTTATAGAAAATATACTAAAATTACCCAGCAGTTAGGTAGACTTAGACCCTTACATTCTCAAACAACAAAACTAAGTTTTTCGGAATTAAAAATCCACGTTCGATAGATGCGAAACAAAAGCCATGATTAACAAATTTCATATATTTATAAATAATTTGTATAATATATATATATGTATAATATATATATACTGTAAGATACTGTTGAATTTTTGTTTTATTAAATATAATAAATTAGTGATGATTTTCATTCAAATGACTTTCATTCAAAAATAATTATTTAATTTGAAAGTAATTGTAAAATCAATTTAATTAAAATCAAAACTGTTCATATGCATGTAAGTTTTGTTAGAATCAGGATTGCATATTTATAGGCGAATTTTTTATTAGCTTGCAATATTATTAATAGATAGATTAAAGAGATTGTTTAAGAGATGACAATACTAGATTTAATAAATGATGATAATTATTTTTCCTAAAAAATAAATTAAATATTTACAATTTTATTTTAAGAATTTTTTTGGCAGTCATGTTTAAAACGTGCAAAAATTTTTTTTTTTATTGAATGTTATTTTGGGATTATTAAAAATTTTATGAAAGAAATGCTTATTGATAAAGCACGTTACATATTATTATTACGTTATTATTTATAATTACGCTAAACTAAAAATTGTTCTAATAATAACTTGTGTTTTCCGCAGGTTTTTTATTTTAACTTCTCAAAAAAAAAATTTTTCTTTTCTGATTTTCCTTATGACTTCAGTAAAAAGTTAAAAGAAAGACATTCAGGCTGTTTTAAGAAAATTTATGTAAAACTTTTTAAACAATCTTCAATTAAATATGTATCTATTTTTTTTTTTTAAATATTTTTATTGTTTTAAATAACTTATACAATTTTTATTAATAAATTTTTTTCTTTTTTATTTCAGGTTGGAAGTGCAGAGGTAAAAATTTTAAATAAAAAGATTTTTAAAAATATAAATACAACAAGTTTCTATAACTTCAATTGAATTAACTATCATTTTAAGAAAATTAGTAATTAGTAATTTTATTTGTAACTTAAATTCATCTAATAATTTCGATAAGTACATTTCAATATTCAAAACTTTTCTAAGATTTTAAAAAAAAAGAACCATTTAATAAAACATTTCAAAGTATCCTAACACGTGTAGAATTTGGACACGTAAATCTATATATCAAATTTAAATTGTGATATCGAACTTGATCAAAGACTTTTTTAAAAATCTAATCTATGTTCCTCTTTAAACTATAAAGGATTAACTTTATCATTTTCTATTTATATTTTCGGAACATTAATTCAATTGATTGCATTTTAATTTAAAATCATTTTCAATTTAAACTACAAATGGAAGAATAATCTTAAAATTTTATCAAATGATAGATTTAATTGAATGAATACGATTTAGTATAGAAAATTTTCCTCATTTTCAGACACATATGACTCAAATATAAATCTTACTAATTTTTTAATTTTATTTTTAGTTTATGGCACCAGAAGTCGTTGATTTATTTGTTGGGGAAGCTAATTGTTATGATAAACGTTGTGATTTATGGTCATTAGGAGTGATTGCGTATATTTTATTATGTGGTTATCCACCATTTTCGGGAAATTGTGAACAAGATTGTGGTTGGAATCGTGGTGAAAATTGTAGAACTTGCCAAGAATTATTATTTGAATCAATTCAAGGAGGTAAAATATATTAATTAATATTTAAATTAAAAAATAAAACTTATAATAAATGAATTAATAAACATTTTATATTATATTTTTGTTTTTTTAAATATTTTTAGGACATTTCAATTTTCCTGATCCTGATTGGACTGATGTTAGTGAAGAGGCTAAAGACTTGATTAAAGGACTGTTAGTTAAGGAAGCACCAAAACGTTTAAGTGCTGAAGCTGTATTATATCATCCATGGATTAAAATGGCTGAATTAGAACCAGCTGATAGTGTTAAAATGGAAAAACGTCGTAAAGCATTAAAAACACCTGGTGTTATTAGACGGTAAATATTTATTTTAAATTTGAATTTTTTTGTTATCATTTATTTAACTAATTTACATATTTATTAGATAAAAGTCTAGATTGTTATCTGTTCAAACCTCTTTTGTTTTTAAAACAAATGTTTTATTTTTTTTTTATGTTTAAATATTGAGATGGAAACAAGTGGTTTAAAGTTAAGAAAATTTGTATTAGAAACGTGATAGTAAGAAAAAAATACAAGTTACTAATTTCTAGTTTAAGAACATTAATTTTTGTTTAATATTTAAATTTTCCTACTCATTTTCTTTTAAATGACCGTTTGATTCTGTTTTTTTTTTTTTCAAAAAAATTTGCATTCTCACTTAAAATTCTAAACGAAAATAAATCTGGAGATAAAGGTACTTAAAAAAACTTATTTTCCTGTTTTTTTATTAAATGACATTCCGATTAAGTTGATCGTGATATCAATAAAGTAATTTATTATTAGTTTTTTTATTACCAATTTTGTATTTATTATATAATTTAAGGTAGTAATTAAAAATTTTTTATAGGCATACAATTGTATAATTGCAATTTATTTTAATATTATCTTTAAATTATAAATGCAATTATTACGTACAATTTTAGAAAATATACATATTTTCCCAATTTATTAAGTTTAAATTTTTTGTGAATATCAAGTCACGATTACGTGTTAGTTAAATTATATTACATAATATATTACATAATATAATCGATTACTATTGGTTTCCTGTTTAGAAAATAATATTGAAAAAAATATTTTAACAATTACGCAATAAATAAAATAAATTGTAATAACTTTAAAATAAATAGAAATTAAAACAGTCCTTAAATGTTTTTAGAAATTTTCTAAATATGAAACTTTTCATGAAAAATCCTAAAAATATTACAAGTTTAATTGAAATTATACTGATCTATTAAATAATTAATTATGTAAAATTTATTTATTTTCATTTATTTATTTAAATATTTTTCTAATATTTGTAGCAATCAATCAGCACGGGAATTATCACGTTTTGCTGAATCTGCAATGGCTGTTAAACGTGTCATTTTGCAACATTTTTCAATGCGTAGCGATTTTCTGGCTAAAGAACGTCCTAATATTTATGAGCCATCATTTAAAGATTTGGCACAATTTGTTATAAACGATGATACATTACATGCTACAGATACTACAAATTCCATGTTAGATGATGAAGATCCAAATAATATGGTTCCAAATCGAAAGGTGCAATTTACAATGGGTGATGATATTATATGCAATAATGAAGACAATTTCGAATTTTTTAATGGTCTTAAAGACAAAAATCAAACAAATATTCCTGAAAATAGTAATCATAATAATGATTATATTGTGAATGAATGTGATGATGTTATTAATGCTAAGATGATACAAAATATTGACAATTTTTCTAAATCAGAAAAAAATCTTAAAACGGAGGAGTATGATATAAACAACGAAGAAAATGCATTGGAAAATATAAATAACAAATTATTGAATATTGAAAATAATACGAAAATAAATAACTCTACATCTTCTACTACTTTTAACCCCAATTTATCAACTAATACTACAAATTCAAATGATTTAATTTCAAACTCAAATGATAATAATGATTTCTTAAAAATTCGTTCAAATCAAAATCGTAATAATAGTCAATATCGTTCTATATTAACTACCGCTACTAGTTTACAAAATCATCGTAATTATTTACCACGATATTATGGAATGAGTGAAAGAATAACAAATCGTTTATATGTATGTCCAGAAGAGCGTATTGGTACACCAACAGATTCATCTAGTAGTAAGAGTAGTAGTAATAGCAGTCAAAAATCAACATCAACAACAACTGAAACTGTAACTGGAACAACATTCAGTACTAAAAAAAATGCAGCAGAAACATCAGATGCAACTAAAAAATCACCAACAATTACAAATGATGATAAAATTGAAAAATGGCGTAACCAATGTATTTATCCGACAGCACCACGTTATTGTGGCCTATCAGCATCATTAAATGTACCTGTAACTGGTAATCATCATGCAACATTAAATAATTTAAATTATATTAATGGAATATTATTAAATCAAAATTCTCCAAATAATATTATTGATGATTCAAAAACCTCTAATAAAAATGTGATTCCATTTATAAACTTCCGTCAACTAAATATCAATAATAGGAATAGTGTTGAAGATGCAAATAATATATTATTAGATAATAATTCTGTACAAAGTTGTACAATGGGCATTGGACTTTCACCACCAAGTGAAAGTCTATTAATGCAACGTCGTTTACGTATTGCAAATCGTAGTTCGGAAATTGATTTGTTAAGTCCTTCAGCAACAGCAAATGGTTAATGATTTTTTGTATACATACAGCAAAAAACATTAAAAAAATGAAAAAAAAAAACATTCGACGAAAACAAATTCGTTTTTTTTTAATTAAAATATAATAAATATAATATAAAGTTTCATTTTCAAATTTTTTTTTTCCAATAAAAATTAACCTCTATTTAAAACTATATTAATTATAATATTATAAATTAAAATTCATATTATAATCAAAAAAATAATGAAAAATAATACATTATTATATACATACATATATATATATATTTATATATATTATTATTATATTAAAGTATAAGGGTTTATTCATTTCAATTGATGAAATTAGTGATGCGATTATGAGCACTTTCAATTGATAATTAATCAATTTAACATATTTAAATTGAAATTTCAAAAAAACAAAATATAAATTATCTAGAAAGAAGCACGTGTACAATCAAAATACATAAAATTAATATGTTTTGTTTGAGATAGTTTAAAATTAATTGACTATTTTAATTAAATATTCAAAAAAGTTTTTAGAAATATCATTAATAAAAACGCATTTATTTAAATTTTATGGACGAAATTTTTGAAATTAATGTTAAACGATATGTAACGGTAATTCTTAAATTAATGTATAACGGTATATTTTGAAAATTTAGAAAACACCAAGAAATTTAGAAAAAAGTAATACATCACTAAATCTATTCAATAAAGTACAAAATGCTTAAATATGAAATGATTTTTGCCTTCAGTTAATAATAATATTATATTATTTTGTAGTTAATAATAAGGTTAAGTAAAATTTTTACTTTTTTTTTAAATTCAAAAAAAAAAAGAAGCAAACTGACGTATATTTTTAATATCTTAAAAGTATCAAAATAAAAAACATTCAAGTAAAAACACAATTTTGATGATAACAACGGTTTATAATAATTTAAATGCCGGAATTGTAACGTTTTTTAAAAAAGAAAAAAAAACTGTAGAAAAGATACAATTAATATTATCCATATTTACTATTTTGAAAGCCAAGAGCAAAAAAAAAGAAAACGAATTCATTTTTTATAATTCTTATTTAATAAAACTTTAATCAAATAAAATGAAATTACTTACAATTCATTATCTTCTTTGTTTAAATTTTTAAAAACCTACGAATCTAATTAATATTTACAAAATGAAATTAAAATTAATTCGAATGAAATTTGAAATTGAAATTTAAATGAAAATTTTTAACCATTACAATTTGATAGCAAATTAAGTTAAGAATTAAGATTAAATTTTTAACTTGGAATATTTATTCATACCATCATAAGATTTTAATTGTGAATTAACATTACTTTCATAGTAAAATATTCACAATAAATTTGCTTATTAGATTTAAAACAGAACAGAACACTTTAGCTAAGAACAACATTCAAAAGAAAATCTCATGAACGTTTTTTTTTTTTGTATTTTTTCGTTCTACATTTTCAAGATAAAATTGGAAACTTTTAATAAATATTTTAATATTTTCAAGTTTCCACTTTTTTTCCTTAAAAAGAAAAAAAAAAACAAAATATTTTTTTCCAAAAAGTGTTCTTAAAAAAAAAACTAGAAAACTTTACTACAATTAAATAAACACAAATTAGAACACTTTTGGACAAAACAATACTGTTTTATAGCTAAAACTTGGATTCCATTACATTGGATAACACTGATTTCTGTTCTACGCCGATTTAGAACAACGCAAATTAGCATAAAAAACTTATAAATGTAATTGTGAATTGCAAAAGAATTCACAATAGCAATAATCCTTTTCTAAACATTAAAACAAATATTTTTGAATTTGTTAAGGAATTTTTCGTCTTATGTTGATTTTAATAAGTTTATTTAAATAAGAAAATAAAAACAATTATATAAAAAATCATTAAACAGAAAATATGTTGCTAAAGGAAAAAACAAAAATTTTTTTTTAATATTATTTTTTTTTTATTTTATAAATATATACATATATTTTTTTTTTAAATAAAAATTCAAATAACGACTACGTGTTTTTCTATCATAGGTGAAAAATATATGAAATTTTTACTTATGATTTATTATTAATTGATTAATTATTATTATTAATATTATATATATACATAAAAAAATACAAAAAAGGAAAAGCAAAGTATATTATATGATATTTTTTATTACTTTTTTATTAAATTCATTTTTTTTTTAATTTTGTAATTTTTTTCATTTTAATTTTGTAATTTTTTTGTTCAAATAAAAGAAATAATTTTTTTAAAAAATGTTTAAACTAAGCAGAAATAAAATGAATAAAAAAATTAAATAATTGTATTTTTTGAATTTTTAAAAATCATTAAGTTTTCTTTTTTTTTTTTTTTTTATAAATAAAAATTACAACTTTATTTTGTTACAATTAAAAAAAAAAAATTAAAAAAAAAAATTGAAACTAAAAAGAAAAAACAAAACAATAATGTAAAAAAAAAAAAAATTATATTAGTTTTGAAATGAAATGATTGAAAAAAGAAGGAAGCATTTTGTTCTAAAACAAAGTAAAGTAAATGAAAAAACAAAGGAAATAAAGGAAATTTTTATATTTGTGTAAAAAAATAAAATAAAAATATTATATATATATACAAAAAAAACTTTAAAAACAAAATCAAATAACTATTATATGAAATTGTAAAAAAAAAAGATGAAAAAATAAACAAACAAATTATTAAAAACAGAAAAAAAAATTGTAATAACGTTCCCAGTTTGAAAATTTTTAAATATAAGTTTTGTAATGAAAACAAATTAAAAAAATATATATATATTTAGTCTTTTATTATCGATGTGTCGTCATCGCTCCCATTCCAAAAATCTTCACTTCTCTGAAGAACAAAATCAATTTCATTGTTCTAGAGAACAATATTAATATTACTAGAGCAGGAATTTTTTCATATGGAGGGATTTTAAATATGGTGAGGTTGGGTGACATCGTAAATGTGGTAAAAAAAACTTCAACCTGGGCCCCTACCATGTAAAAAATGCGCATCGCAAAAATGTGCGCATTTGATTTGCGATGCGTAAATTAATTGGTACCATGTAACAAAAACGCATCGAAAAACTGTGCTGCCATTGAAAATATTTAAAATTGCCACTTTGACATTTGTTTCTCCTTCTAAAATTTTTAAAATTGACATTTAGACATTTGTTTTTGTTTGTAAAATCGTAAATTTGTAAACAATTCAAAAATTTTTTTTAAAAATAAAATAAAACATAATTTTAAATAAAAAATAAAGTTAAATAAAAAAAAAATGGATTCCATAGCATTGTTTTTAAGTGACAGTGATGTAGAAAATAATGTGCCAATTCAAAGAAAAATTCTTAGGGAAAAATCTAACAATGCAAATGCCTACCAAGAGGTAAAAAGTCTTATGGCTTCTTTAAGTAAAAGATTCATTTTTAATAATTGATTATTTTTTTTTACAATTTAGTTTTATCAAAAATTTCCGGCTATCAAAGGAAGCATTTTTATATGTATATTTGCCACAATTTATTAGATTTAACCCGGCCATCCACTGTTCGTGAATAGCCTTGAGCTAATTCCTTATGTTGTACCATAAAGTCCACCAAAATTTGAAATTGCGATGGCTTGGTTGTTTGCTTAGATCTACAAAATAAATGTAAATAGTAATATGTTAATGCACAAAAAAAATTAAAGATTGTTGTTTATATCACAATGAACAAAAAAATTTTTGCCTTAAAATATTTTTGTTAGTTTGAAACAAAGTATAGTTAAAGTAATTTGTGCTTAAACATAGAACTTTAATTATCATAAATTCTATAAATGACATATATTGTATGTATATACTTACACGCTTATTAAAAACTACTAACTAATTGTTAAAAACTAAAAAATTACATCTCCTTCGCAAACAAATTATCAAGCGAATGAAAAAAGTGAAATAAACGTCAAAAATGTTCGCAAGTAGCACACCATGGTACCAAAGTTGCTACTTACGAATGCGCAAATTTCCTATATGCGCTCTACATGGTGTCATTTTTTCTCATGCTACTTACGTTTAGCGTAAGTAGCAATACATGGTAGCCTACCTGATACAATGTGAAAATAACACAATGTAAAATTCCTGAACACATTGTGTCTTTACAATTCCGATTGCGTCAAAATGAAATGTCAAAAATTTAAATTTTTTCTGCAGAAACAATCTTAAAGAAAAGTATAAATTAATATTTACTTAATTTTCTTCCATGGTTTAGTTTTTTTTAATTAGGGACTTCACTACCACAAAAATAAAATTCAACTGACCAAAATTCATATTAAAACTTCAAAATTCTAATAACTTTTAATTTTTTTATTTGTGTGTCCAAAAAATTTTCGATACTTAATTTAACAACACGCGTCGTGAAAATGGGTCGCGAATACAATGTAAAATGAATTTACGATCATGAGACAATGTAAAATTTTTGTAGTTTACATTTACGATCATGCGACATTGTATAATACACTATTCATATAATACACTATTCGTATCCTAAAATCAACACTTCGTTGTAGGATAAAAATAAATTGCACTGCTAAGAAGAATCAAAACATTAAAATCCGTCACGTTAGTTTAGTAGAGTAGAGGATTATTTTAACATAGTAGAATTCCATATCTCATTTATCACAGTTTCTACTTCTCAAAGGCATTGCACAATTTAAAATTAAAATATAAATACAATGTTACTTGATTTGAAATGATGGAATTTACAACTTTTACTATTTTGATGTAAATCTAAATAGTAATAATGGCCCTTTTATGACAGTCAATTATCAATTAGTTGATAGTTGAAAACTTTTATCAACTATCGAAAAATTTAGTATTGTCAAATTTAACTGAAAAAATATTGATAAATTATTTTCTATTGTGAATTTGATAGTTTTATTTGTTTGAATTATATTAAAAAAATACATAAGATTAATGGCACCAGTTTATTAGTATTTGGATACTGACACGAAACAGAAGAAAAGTCTACAAGACAGATGATGAGCATAACTAGGAGAAACATTAAAGTTTTATTGAATCCTTTGGAATTAAAAAACCAAAAATAAGTAAAACTTTTTTTTCAAATGAGAGGGCTAGTTTCGGAGCAGATATCTCTGACAATTTCTAAATTAGAGATCATTTGGCCTAATTATTTCTTGTCTGTTACTTACTACATCAGTCCTTAAAAAATTTAATATTTATTAGTTGAAAGTTGAATATAATTTTTTCTATTATTTTATTTCATTTAATTTAAATTTTTCACAATTCAATTCACAACTTTTTCAACATAGTTGAAAAGTCAATTCACAATACCATTTAGAGAAACTGATTGATACTTTTCAACTATCAAGTTGATAATTGACTGTCATAATAGAGACCAATATAAACAAATATTGAGAGAAATAAAATTAAACTAAAAATAAATTAGTCGCAATAATGAAACTGGTGGTGTCGAGAGAATCAATTTTTTTTTGACTTTCAACTTAAGTCGATTTGAGTCAACTATCGGTGTCGGGGAAATCAATTTGTGTTGTTTAAAGTCGTCTGAGTCGACTTTGAAATTCAAATACATTTTTATGTTTGAAATTACATTATGGCATTGGCGTTGTTTATGTTTAAATCTATTCTGTTATTGGCGTTGTTTGTGTTTAAAAATTTAAAGAAAAATTAAAATGAGTAACTTAGAAAGATAAATAAAGATAAATAATTTATATAAATATGAAAATTTTTATTTATTATTTTCAGGAAAAAATGTTTCAGCAACAGGAAACAATTAGAAAAATTAATCAATCTAATGGAAGCAACCACAAAAAACTCATTGCAAAAATTATTAGTAGTAAATATAATGTAACACAAAATAAACCGTCTAAAAACTAAAAAAAATTTTTCGTTTAAATTATTTTTATAATACTGACATTTCTGTTGTCAAAAAATCAAAATTGAAACAACTTGATTCAATTAATTGAAACTAATTCAATTGACTTAGCCGACACCGGGAAATTTTTGAGTGGTATTGAAAAATGTCAAAATCAACCAAGTTGAATTGATTCTCCCGACACCACATTAATAGTTATAAAAAAATTCTTATACTAAAAAGTTGATTACAAACGGATGGGGTTGCACTTAGTATGCATTTTTTTTAGTTCTCCTATAAAGTTTAATTAAAATTTTCTTTATATTCTCCTAATAAAATTAATTCAAAAAAAAAATACAAGTACCCAACTGTATTAAAACGAAAATGATGCAAAAATTCATTATGGCACGTTTAATTAAAAGCGTGTTTCTGTAAATTGCGCGCTAAATATGGTTCTTAAATTGGTAGTACCCGACAGAATTTTCAGTTTTTCGGCTTTAATTGCATTCGAGTTTCGGGTGCTTTTAAAGTTAGTTAGACAATTAATTAGTGATTTTCGTAGCTTTTTATTTTTTTTTTATTAATCTACATATATAAGTACTGATGTACATGTATATGTACATACAAGCTAAACCTTCTAATAAAAGAAATGAAATTTATTGTTTGTTTTAAATCTTACTCCTTATTAGCAAGGATAACAGAATAATTAAATGTTTAACATAAATTTTAATTAGGTATATTTAGAAATTAAATAAAAATTGAAGCATATTTTTAGGCGGAAATAAAAGGAAAATAAATATTTTAACTTTTCAAAACCAAAGATAATCATACATTATGTATGTATATTATAAAAATTGATTGATTTAAAAAAAATTATATTTTCAATTTAAAAATGCTTAATTTAAAAGAATTTGAATACATTAGTATAACTACATTTAACCTTCTTTAATAAAAAGGAATTTAACAACTAACATTTGGGCACATTTAACTCAATTTAAGATAATTTAAGTAAGATGATTTAAGATATGCAAAAAAAAATTTAGGTGGAAATAGCGATAGAAAATATTAAATCTGCAGTTTTTAAGTATAGATGCATTTTATTAAATAAAAAATCAAAGAACTTTAAGTAAATAATGGCCTTAATTACGACAGTCAACTATCAACTAGTTGATAGTTGAAAACTTTTATCAACTATCAAGAATATTAGTATTGTGAAATGTAATTGAAAAAAAGTTTTTTTCATTATGAATATTGATAAATAATTTTCTATTGTGAATTTAACTAATTATTTTGACATTTGTAAAATTTTAAAATAAAGTTTTATTTACTTGTTTGAATTAAATTAAAAAAATATGTAAGAATAATTGCATCAATTTATTGGTACATATTTGGATACTGACTCAGAAGAAGAATCTACAAAGCAAATGAATATAACTAGGAGTAATATTAGAGATTTATCGAGTCCTTTGGTACTTTCGATTTTAAAAATATTAAATGTTTCTTACTTTTAAGTTAAATATAAATTTTTCTATTATTTTATTTCATTTAACTTGCATTTTTTCTGCTCAAAAAGTTTTTTCAAATCTAACAACCAAAATTTTTTCATTGATGTAATAATTGACAACGGACAACTAGATTGTATTTTGCAATAGTAATTTGATGGTTGATAGTTGATAAATGGATTCACAATTTTTTCTATATAGTTGAAAAGTTGCAATTCACAATAACATTTCAAGAAATTGATTGATACTTTTCAACTATCAAACTGATAGTTGACTGTCATAATAGAGGCCAATAATAAATGCATACATTATTTTTTTAGGAATGAGATGATGCAAAATTATCATATCACATCATCATATCGCCAAAATATCATTAAAAATCTGTAAAACATCATACTACCGGAAAAATAATGCCGAATTTTTCTACCTAAGTAGTAGTAACACATAATGACAAATTTAACATATAAATACATATGTATTATATATGTGTATCAAAAGCAAAAACATAGAAAATTATACACAAACACTTTTACCATAAAAAAAATATCACGTGTTCATTGTTATGTTTTATATGTTTTTTATAAACAAACTGTTTAATCCAAACATACCTACTTTCATAATTCATTCTATGTATTAATATGTGTTAGGTAGGGAAAAATGTATGTGAAAATTTGTTTGAAATCAAATAAATACATATTAACAAAAACAAATATACATTTACCCCACAAATTATATGCTATATAGTATAAAGTATACAGAAATTATAATAACCATGTTCTGTATAAATGCATAAACTTATGTTCAAAAAAAACACAACAAAATTTTTAGACCTGCGCTTAATATCCATTCATATTTCATTTTTCATTTAAACAGCAACAATCAACAACAACAAAATACCAACAAAAAAATAAAATATATCCGACCCACATTTAAAGTTTTTGACTGTTAATAATAAAATAATAATATAGAAGCGAATATCGTATGTTTATGACAGAAAGAGAAACAAAATATACAATAATCATAAAACGGTAAAGTATAGAATGAGATAAAAAATACATCAGCTTATTTTAAAATTTATTATGAAAACAAAAACAAAAAAAATTCGACACGTCCATCATGTTCATATTAAATTGGACGCTACTGTTAATAATTACATACAAAGTACTACACTTACAACTTACAAAACAAGCGTTCATTTACTCTCCTTGAAAAGGTATTTCCCATTCCCATTCAATTGAAAATAAAAACATTGAGGGGAAATAAAATAATAAGAAAAATAAAACTGTTCTCAAAAATATAAATTTACTTTTAATATTAAATTTAACATTACATGTCTGTTACACGTTGTACTCTTTTAATTTTAAATTTTAAAATTTTTAAAAGATGTACGTGTATTGCGATGGTACGATTATTATTTTTATTTATTAACCAAATTTCATGTAAATGTAATATTTAACATGGTAATATTTTATTTTAACAGATTATATGATGAAATATAATAAGTATAAGGGCTAATGTAAATTAATTCGAGCAAGAAAAGCTTACACTACATTACATGTATTTCACAATTCATGTTATGTATTGCAGTTGGCGAAATTAAAATATAGAAGAATTAAAAAATCAAAACTGTTTTTTTTTAAATGTTATTTATATGTTAAATAAACTGTTCTTATTGTATGTACTCTGTCTCTCTTCAATTCTCAGAGAATTTTAAATGTGGTGGCGTTGTGAGTTTTTTTTTTTGTGTGTATTCGTAAAAAATATTTTGGTATTTTTGCAAAAGCTGAAAGCATTTTTTTTTGTTTATATAAAATACACGTGTTCAAAGAATGCAAAAAAAACTAAACTTTACTAATAATTTTTTTTTTTTTTTTTTGCAAATTTAAAAGCTTTTTTATTGGAAAATTAAAAGTATAGCTTTAGTTTTGGTATCGTAATCGTTTGAGTTTCGATTTTCTTTTAAAATTTTGTTTTTTCCCTATTAATTTTTTTTTTCTGAAAATTTAACCGAACACCTAATAAATAATTTGTATTATAAATTATAAAATAAATGGTAAATATTTTACATAAATTTGTATATACATACAAGCCATAATATGAATACGACCATGGTGGTATTTGATAGCTTATTTTCTAATTAACATGACGATTGGACGAATGACGACGACTTTATAGTAGACAGACTCAACCCCAAAAGGTAACAAACTTAAAAAATAGAAAAAAGTGGTCCGATATTATTATTATAGATGTGTTGTTGCATTTCACATATAAAATAATTTAAATTTTCAGTTCAGTCAACAGAGATACTTTGGATAAAGAAGTTTTATCGTGTTATATTTTTTTTTTATTTTACATGTTATACTATTTAAGATATTTTGATATTTTAAATTTAAAATTATTGCCGTCATAATTTTAAATTTTTTTTTGCAAAAAAAAAAAAAACAGTGAATTGAAAAAAAAATAAACAAGAAGTTTAAAATTGTAAAATAAAATTGGATTTTTATAGAATAGAGTTTTATTTTTTTTTTTTAAATTAAAGGAATATAAAAAATTACAGGTAGAGTTTTATTTTTAAATTACTTAATTAATGTTTTGTTTGTATATTTGTGTTTATTTTTTTATTGTTTAAAAAAATTATCTACAAGTGAGTTTTTAGGAATTTTATAATTATTGCATTTTTAGATTTTAGTAAAAAAAAATTGTACCTACGTTGAACAATTAAAAATTAAATTAATTGACATACCAGAATTTAGACGTACATATGTTACTACTTATCTATTTTTTTTTATTTTAAATAATTAAAACTTTTATAATTGATGCACATTAATTTTAATTTACAATTTTGTACTTTATGACAGAACATAAACATTTACGTTTAGAATTTATTAATGGTAATATTTTAAATTATTTTACTAAATTAACATTTGTTTGATTACAAATATTATAATTCTGAAACAAAGTAAGTTAATATTAATAGGCCTACAATTTTTTTATAAAAATTGTTTATAAAAATTTTTTTTTATAAAAATTGTTTCATAAAAAAAAAACAGGAGGTTCACAAAAGTTTGTTTTGTACCTACATAAATACAAATTTATTTTGTACATAGGTTAGGTAGGTATCTAATTAGGTACGAAATGTACAATCTATATACATATGTACATATTTAATTTTACCTTAGGTATACCTACCACTACCATATTTGTTAAAACTCATCTTTTAAAATAATTATTTTTCTAAATCTTGAACTTTAAAATATTGGTGTAACTGTACGGACACGTAGCCAATACGAGCGAACCATAAGATTCTGGAAAAAATCTCAAACATATTGATTTTCATATAAGTGATCATATAAAAGAGTGACAAGTGAGCGTAGAATTATAGGGTAACTGGCTTGCCTAAAAAATTGTTAGTTGAGGTCTAAAGTTAAATTTGTGTAGCGCAGTATTGTATAAAATCAGGAAAACTTTTAGGTATCTAGGTACTCAAAAAACAAGTTTCTTGTTTTGTCCGAAATTATAGGTATTTTGTGTGTCCGACTATATGAAAGTTGGAGTTTCGATTTTAATATTTTATTTACGAAAACCATTAATTTTTATTATATAAAAATTTTAATACAAAAACAGGAAAACTAAACTATTTTAGAGTCTAAAAATGTATAAAACCTTATTTTACGATGATTGGTTTCAGTTTTATGAAAATTCAAATAGAAAGTCAACAACAGTTTGTCCTATTATTGGCAATTCAACCCTATAGATATTAAAATTATTTTAAATATTTACCTATTATTTCCATTATAAACTTATTTGTAATTCCGGTCTGTTTTTAAGACACAGCCACGCACCTTTGACGTCAAATTATTTTCCTTAAATTAAATTGGCGCCGCCCAATTATAAAATAAGAAAAAAAAGAGATTTTTGAAAAACGAGTGTTTGTTCGGTAGTTGGTAACCCTTAATAAAATTAAATATTAAAAGTATAAAAGTAAATATTTTATAAAATTAATTTTTTTCAATGATTAATAGAATTTATGTATGTTATGTATGTATATTTATATGTACCTATGTACGATGGTATATATAAAACATATAGATTATACTTGTACGTATTTTATGGGATGAATAATTTCCTATTAAATGATTATTGCATAACCCAATTGCTTATTAACTGTAATAATGCGATAATTTTAAATGTGGTGCAAATTTGTATTTAATTTTTTTTTTCATTCTTAATTGAACTTTTAAGATTATAAATTTTTTTAAAATGCAAAAATTTATAGATTTTTGTACATAAAATATCAATTAATATAGATTAATAAATGTCCTATCTACCTAAGTATATATATATTATACTTTGTATTTTGTAAATAGGAGGTAATTTATATTTTTTATACCTAGGTACCTATAAATTTTTTCTTCTATTTTAAGTTTTTTTTTAAAAGTTGAAATTGGTGATAAACAAGTAGTAATGATTGCGACAAATTTAAATTTCAATATTTCTGAATCTTATAGCAAAAAAAAAATAAATTAGTTTAAATTGGATATGATATATAATATATATTATATGCACATACATATATATAGGTTGGGATGTTTAAATTAGATAGAAAATTAATTTTATGAACTTGCATCTATTTGTTTTTCTGAATAGGTTTTTTAGTATCTGTAAAAATCTTACGAAAATCTGTGAAAATATCAAAAAAATTTTACAGTTATACAAACGGATAGATTTTTTTTTTATTTGTTGGAAGATTTGAATCTGCCAGTTTTCTTTCTTTTAACATAAAGCAAATGCTCGGTCAGTAGTGGACAAATATCCAAAATTAATATTGATTTGGATTTGTGAATAAATATTCAAGAATGTGAATCACTATACATACTAAAGATTAAATTGACTTTGAATTTTAAAAAAATTTTAATTCTAGTTTTTTTGGAGCTTATTTTAACGCATAAAAGACTCTTTGAAGTTTAAATACTTTATCTGTAATATCGACGTACCTACTCTGGTTGACACATAAAACTTCTTGAAATAAATTTTGAAATTCCGTAGAATTTTATGATTTTAGTTTGGCTGATGTCGATTTCAATGCAGAATGGAAACGATTATATTTCTCAGTTAAAGTTACCTGTATAGTTGTTAGGTATTAACATGTTGTCGAACTAGAACCTAAAAGCAGAAGTACGGTTGTCAATTTAAAATTTTCATAATGGAAATTCTTCAGCTTACTGCAACTTTCTTACTTAGAAGAAAACTTTCTTCATCGTTTCATCATAACTTGTTGAAAAATAAATAGCCTCTTTTAATTTATCAAGCAACTGATATTATAATTTAATAATGTATAGGTACGCAAATAAAAAGTAACAACAGTATTAAACTATTAAACAGCGTTAAACAGTAAAAACTATTTGTTACTTACAATATTGCTTTATGACGCAATTAAATTACAGCCAATTTACGTACTATATTATATAATTCATTTCAAGTTTATGAGCATATTTGAGATATACAATATTTCAAATTACATTATAGTTGTAATATCAGTTTTTTCCTTTGTTTTTTTATATTACTTACTATTATTATTACTATTTATCATTATAAATATTTGATTTTATTATTATTTTTTTTTAAATTATTATTTCAGACCTATAGAAATATATTAAATACTTATATAATAGTTATAGGTATTCTCATATTTTTTGCTATTAAAAAAAAATTATTTAAAATTTTCACACGATTTATAATTTAAATAAGCTTAGAGTATAATTTAAATACTCTTGAAGGCAAGGGCTGCTAAGTGCTTAATTTAGAATTTTAATTTGATTTAAATATTTCAATGTAACTTCTCATACAAATAAAATATTAAATATGTTTATTTTAAAACTAGGGAAAACTGAAACTTACTTATCTTAACAACAATATAATGTATTTGAATTATACGGTATTCTTTATCTGTGAGTTATATTATTCAATTGAATTATCTGTTATATTTTGTATTAATTGTAATTATAAATACAATTAAATATGATTTTTTTATCAAGGTTTTAAAATATTAGTTTTAAGATGAACATTGCACTTAATTTAAAATCTCTAACTTTAAGTATTAAGAATAAATTGATGTAAGTAGCCGTTAACAAATTAGTCTTATATCCGTTTAAAAATTTTTTCAAACAAAAAAGGTAAGCAAGGGCACTAAAATGCTTTATATTTTATTTAATATATAAAATTATTATTGGATAGGCTGGCTATCGTCAGACTACACAATCACTGTAACACCACCTTATAATTACGGTTAGTAAGTTATTGTTATATAAGAGAACTTATAAGCTATTTATTTTATAATACCACAAAATTATATAACTTAATTAATTACTATTTTATGGGGTATTGGTGATAATGCTGCAATAAATTTATAAAATAAAATTTAAAAGCAATCTCTATATTGAACGAACTTTTGACATTTAATTATTAAATAAATATTTTTCCTTTATAAAAGAATTTATTATATAATGTAATTACAGTTTTAAACAATATATATTTTATGAAATATAATACATAAAATCGAACACGAAGTTTTCGCATATAAAAGCTAGATAGTGATCCAAGGTTTTTTTTAAGTGCTAATTATCAAACTGTAAGGCTAGTAAGCTTGTCTATACCATAGATACATGTTGTTGATCTTAATGAAGTCCACACACATGTGATAATTATTAAGTCTTAAGTAGAAAAGTCTTAAATTATTAAAAGATACAATTCTTTCTTATAAATTGTAAAAATAATATATTTGAATTATACAGTATTCTTTATCTGTGAGTTGTATTAATCAATTGAATTATCTGTTATATTTTGAATTAAAATGTTTGTATTATTATATAAGTGTATTTTTTGATCAAAGATATTAAATTTCTGATTATTAATTTCTAATTAGACATTAATTTGAACCCAATGGTTTTTTTTTTCAGATTTATTGGTATTCGAGTCCGGGACTCTCTAATAAAAGGTGAAGTTTATTAGGTAATTTAGAAGCGCTGCTTATTTCAAATAAACAAATATATAATAGAAAAGGGGAGAAATGATAAAAGCTAATAATTTTATTAGGTTTGGCTAAGAAAAGTCTAAGCTAGGAAACAATTAAACATCGTGTCATGTACAAATATTCATTCAAAGAGTTAAAGTACTTCTTCACCATAAGACCAGTTTGGTTTAAAAAAAAATTATTTGAAGAAAATTATTCAAAAAGAAATAAAAAAATCAAATACATACATAATTACATATATATATATATATATACATATTGTACGACCTTTTATCAATGTCATAAATTAATTCATATGAACTTTAATTTAACGGAATAAATTAAAATGACTGAATAAAATAACTTCATTAAAATTAATAACTTCCGAAAAATCACATTAATATTAATTACTAAATTTCCATTTCTTTGTATACATATTATTAAATAGTTGCAAACAAAATTTTCTATTGTATTAATGGTAATTTGGGTTTTGGAAAAGCTCACAGAACTATATATAAATTTTATTTATTATTTTGCTTTTTATAAGAAATTCTTATATTAGCATAAATGTATAATAAAAATAGCTTACTCATCCATCACAATTTCGCTATTGGTAACATATGTTTTTTATTTTATTAAGTGTTTAGCCTTGACCTTTCTAATATGTACAAATTCAAAGAATGGATTTCGTATCCGAACTACTCGGGTTGGATATAAACTGTATAAAAATACAGGCCACGTGAGAGTGGTATCAAAGTGACGTTATCTAGTTCTAATTAAAGCCACCTTAGCTATATCTCCCTACCCTTGATTGTAATGGGTAAGCGTGTGGCATACTAACCATTTTACTATAAATAAAATAGGAAGTATTAAAAAAAACACCCACCATTACACTTAGGAAGCGAGGATTAAAGCTACCTGCAACATTTATGTCTCCGATACCTGCAAATGAATAAATAAATAAATAAATTCAAAGAAATATTGAATAACTATGGAACATTTATTTGAGATTAGAAGACTGCACGTGAAATATTTGCTTGAGCTGGAAGACTCTATTTTCAATGATCCGATTTAGTTCATTTAAATTTTATTCAGTATAATTGATTTTTGAAGTTTTAACAATTACGATCTTAGTTCATGAAGCGCAACTACTGATCTTGATGTACACCCATTAGTTTATCCCTGGTTATTCATTGTCATTCACATATATGAAGTTTTTTTGTGTTTTTAAACAACTTATACTGAGTTAAATTGTAAAAAAATACTTTTTAGGATTTAGGAAAAACTATATAGGATTGACCAACCAAAGGCTACATTATTTTACAAGCTTATTTTCAAATAAATAAGAGTAAGATGCATGCTTTTAAAATACTTTTGATTATTTTTAATTTGCATAAATATTTGCATTGTCACCGCTAAATGTATGTATCCATAATTAATATTAATAATGTAATAATAATTCCCACTAGTCAGAAATGAAATACAAAATATACTAAATATTAAATCTAATCTAATTTATTTAACATTAGGTGTTATTTTAATATAATATAATTAAATATAATAAAATTTTATTAAGTGCTACATTTTTTTTTTAAAATTAGTAATTATATAAAATTTACATATTACTCGTACCTTTTAATTAAAGTATTCCTTTTAAATAAATGAATTTTTATTTTTATTTGTAATTAAGAAGGGCTGCGGTCTGTGATTAAGAATCTTAAAAACTATTTTATATGCGCAATATATATGAACGGTAGGTATTTATAATAGTTTTTAAGATATAATAAAATTAGCTACTTTAGTTTTTACAGCAAAATAATTTCTATTTTAATCACACATCTTAAGTAATTAAAAATCAATTCAATATTTGAACCCATTATACCTATTAAATTAATTAAAAATGACATAGATATTAAATTAGATTAAAATTCCAATGCATTATTTTTATTTAATAATAAAGTGTTTCCATATTTGTAAAATATTAAAATAAAATAAATTAGTTACACGCGAATAAAAAATTTATCAATTATAACTATTAATTAAAAAATAAATGAAAATAATATTACCAACCCCATTAACTTTCTGACAAGTGACAACCTGTCATTATATTTTATATTTTCCAAAGTTTTATTTTTCATCTTTTTGTTATTATTTACTCATCCCTTGCACCTCAGTAGTCAGAATAGAACGTTTTTGATTACATTTATGTAAGAAAATACATACATACATACCTACCTATGTACATAAATGAAAATATTTCACCAACTCAAAATTTTAATTAAGAAAATATACACGTGTATAGTTAAAAAATATTAATAGGTATGTCCTATAATAATTAGTAAAGTGTAAATTATTTTATTTTTCTTTATAATTTTCTTTAATATTATTTTTTTTTTTTTTGTTGTTGTTTTTATTTTTTATCTTGACCGTGAAAAAAAAACAATATATTTTTATTTTATGTTTAAAAAAAAGCAAAAATAAAAAATTTATTTAATTTGTGTGTCACTTAATGTTTTGTTTTGTTTATACCGGCGACAGCAACAAAACGAAACGAAACGAAACGTTCAAACAAATCATACATTTTATATGTGGTGATGTGATATACATTTTGAATTCAATGTCATTTGAAGAAGACCCAACTACATACAAAATAATATGTAATATATGTATTCAATTAGTTATAATAAGAGTTCCCTGAAATAAAACCAAATGAAATAAAGTCAAAATCAATCCTTTGATTTTATTTCAATTTCACATTTGAAATAAAGCAAAATATCAATAAAATAAAATTAATAAAGTTTTTATTTTGACCTTATGTCATTTTTTAAAAACGAAATAATGCTAAAATTAAAATGAAATAAAATCAAAAATATTAAGAAATAAATAAAAAAAAAAATAATAAATGTATAATTTCAAATTAAATAATAAAATATAAAAAAGAACAAAGAAAAAAGAATAATTGTATTTTCAAGAATTAAGTATATGGGTATTGTAAAAGTAACCAAAAATAAAAAACCACGTGGAACCACGTGGCCACCTAAAAATACAAAAATTATCTTTATTAATACCAACATGGAATATGTAAAAAAAGTAAGTGAATTGAACCTTCACGGAAATATTGCCGAAAATTGGAAATGCTTTTGGCAAAATTTCAAAATTTTTGTTGTAGCTATTGAATTAGCAAAGAAATTTGAAGAAATACAAGTAGCGGTATTTTTGAATGCGGTGGGGCCTGAAGCATTGGAGGTCTTTAACTCATTCAATTTAACTACCACTGAACAAAAAGATTGCAAAAAGGTTACTGATGCTTTTGAAAACTTATGCAAACCAAAGTGTAATAATATAATATATGAGAGATTTCTGTTTTACAATAGAAATCAATATGAAAACAAACCATTTGATAATTTTTACATGAAATTTGAATTCACAAAGGAAAATGAAATGATCCGAGACAGGATAGTTTTGGGCACATATGTTTCATGCTTATATACATACCTACATATTTTTATTTTTTTTTATTGAAATAAATGTAAACACTGAAATATTTTAAACAAAACCTATTATGTGCTAAAATGTATATTAGAAAATAAGAATTTTGGTTAACACTATAGTAAATGTATGAGAATATTGAAAATTATATCGAATTAATAATTTTTTTTTTTAAAATTGAACTTTGTTAATATATAACTATTATTAAAAGATGGAATATTAAAAAAAATTAATAATTATTTTAAAGGGGAAGATGTAGTAATGTTATAAAATGTTATATATATTTTAGTTTGTAACTTTTAATATAGATAATAAATTAAAAAGGGAAGATGTATTAGGTTGACAGCCCTGCATTAATTATATAAAATTATATAATGCTGTTAGGTTTAAGATATAGTTTTAAGCAGTTAATAAAGAGAACTCAACATGTTAACATCGTTATGTAATAAATAATACAATAACCAATCATACACATAAAATGTCAAACCTAAACATTTAATTATTAAAAATTTATATTATTTTCCTTTTTATGTTTGATTCTGAAATTTTTTTAATGACTTGACGAGTGATTTCTAAATGACAACGAATTATGGTTATGTTATGATGACTATTACAGTTAGGAGTAATGAAATAAAGTCAATTGGCTTTATTTAATTTGACTTTATTTCAGAAAATCATAATAAGTACACTTTGTGACAGATATAGAATGCAATGATTTGATATTTAAAATTTTAATTTATCAAATTCTGTTCTGTAGGTTCATACACATATATAATGTACATTATACCATAGCTAGGTGTATTTATACTCTAAGTTAATAAAAACCTAGGTATACCTATATAATATAAAAAATTATTAAATAATTTTTATCTAATAAAACGTGCTTATCAGTTACCCCACACATTTATACATATCAAAATATATATTATTAATTAATTTATGTATGTAGGTTATGTACTTATGTATTTTTGTGTTAACATACTAAATTATAACAATTGATTGTGATAATAATTGCCCATGACATTATCTAGCTAGGTATTGATTTTTAAATTTCTATTCAGACCCAGTGAACTAAGGGAAGTTTATTGAACCTGAAAATACAACAAAAAATTTTTAACTTGGTTTTTTTTTTAATGAATAATGATTATTTTGAATTTATTTTTAAGGTAAATAATAGATTAGTGTTAGGTTAGTTAGGCACCTCTTACCTCTAATTCTATTTTACTTGAGTATAGGTTTTTAATGTTTTGCTCTCTCTATTGTTTTCTATGTGAAAATATTAGATATTTATTATGTACCTATTACTTTGCTAATTGTATATAGTAATATATAATAAAGGTGGTAAGGTATATATTATATATGTATACATATCTAATAGGTAAATATTGGGTGGTTGGATAGTCATACTACACTTAAAATAATACAGGTGTATAATTAATTCTAATATTACATTAGTATTTTAATTTATTTATACTTATTATTTAAAATTTTTTTTAAGGTGTGCGCAGTAATGCTTATATTATGTATCTTATATTTATATATTATGTATATAGGTACATACCTATATATTCAACCATTTGTTTGATTTTTTATGTGTGAAATTTATTGAACACATTTTTTTAAAATAAATTTCTGATTTCTCTATACCTACATACATTCATATTTACATTCGTTATTATGTATCATTCTATTATTAAATTTTTCTTGACTGGTTTATATTATTCAAGTTAGAGCAGGTTAGAAACAAAAACATCAAGTTTAGTTAACAACAAAAGTACATAATATATAAAAAAAAAGCTCACTTATTGATTTCCAAAATCGTTTTGAAGATATATCCAAAAATTGATTGTTTATTAAGTTTTTTTTTTTAAATAATTTAAATATAGATATGTGTAGGTATTTTTGTAAGTAAATATTTAAATAATGAGTAAGTATTTTAAAAATTTAAATTATAGAACAATTCTTTTGTTACTTTATTCTACTTATTAAACTGAATAACAAATCTATAGCTTTTTGAATATATTATTTGAATTCAGATTTATTTGACAGCACGTCCTAACCTAAAAATTTCTTTAGGTTAGGAGGTGCTGTCAATAAACTTCTTAGTAGTGTTGATTGAATTTCAATAGTTTTATACATTTTAAGGTTCTTACGTGAATCATACCACTGATTCACTTCGATTTCAATAGTTTTGAAACACTTATATTGGCAGGCTGCATTATATACATTGTGTTTGCACCAAGTGTCTATAATTTAATTTTTATTGAAGAATGATACAGAATTTCCTAAACTCCATTGTTGAGTGTGGTCGATCATGACTGAAAAATTAAAAGATTGTCTTGATTCTGTTTTGGACTTTCATGCAACTGGCAATGACGTTTGTCACAAATTCATAGAATGTTCCAATTCGCTTATAACGGATATCACTTTTGCCTAAGCAACTCTTTTCTACGGAAAAACGAACGATAAATTCTGACTAAAACCTACTAAGACTGTTAGATTGTCTTTAGAGACCATTTTTACTATCTTAAACATTATGCCAACCCTTAGGGTTTAGAGGTTAAAACTTTCACAGTATTTGGACATTTAACTTAGAAATAAGGTTCGTTTGAATAATTTTCAAGATTTGCAAACCATTTTTCTGATTTCTACGTAATATTTTAAAACAATGAATTTTTGTACTTCTTTAAATTATTTATTAATAATATTTTAATAATAATTACATATATAAATATTTATAAAAGCTATCGAATTTGCAAAAAAAAAATACTATGACATAGGAATTCTAATATTGGATTGGAATACGAAATTATTTATTTCATTTGTTTATCATAATGTTGAATTTTGTCAGCTGTTTGCAAGACAAGATAAAAATATTTTTCTATATAACTACATAAAATATGATAATTTATTAAAAATTGATTTTATTTATACAGGAGTGGAAGCACGTAACTTGTTTCGAATGTGTTGTTTCGAATTTTTCAAAAATTGGTAGCACGTAAATTTGTTTCGAATACTTTTCATTCGTTTCAAAATTTTTATTTTGTTTCGAATGTTTTTGGCAACACGTAAGCTTTGTTTCGAATAGTTTTTTTAGTCGTTTCAAAATAATTTGTGCGATAGATATATAGTTAACGCCAAAAAGTACAATAAAGGTAAATTTTTATAAAAATTAATTTTAAACAATATATTTGAAATTTTTGGATTAAATATTAAAAAATGAATATAATTTTAGCTACCTATTTAAAATAAAAATAAAATTTCCCTTAAAAAGCAATTTTTAATTAAAATCATTAGCTATACATAGTTATTAGGTATACAATAATCAAATAGTTATCAAATATTAATTTTAAAGTATAATTAATGAAATGCAATTGTTTTTAATACTTACATTTTTAATATCTATTTTTTTTCGAACGATTAAACAAAGATAAAAATTGCATACAAACCATATTTAGTTTTGTACAACAAAAAAAAAAACAAAAACCATTTCAATTTTCAAAAGAGGTAAAAAAAGATAATTTGAATTTGAAACGAAACGGAATTTTTTGAAGTAAAACTTTTGTTTCGTTCATTTTTAATTCGAAACAATTTACGTGCTGCCGTTAAAATTTTGTTTCGAATTGATTTTGTTTCGAATAATTCGATTCGAAACAAGTTACGTGCTTCCACTCCAGGGTGGCGCAAAACGACCGATATGGTTTGAATGTTTAAAAACTTTTATATTTAATGGTTAATTATTATTGTTATTATTATTTTTTTGTTATACAGTATATTAATGGGGAATATTTTTAGCTTAAGTATGAAAAATTATATCACGCAAGTGATGACCATTTTAGGCTTCGCACATTCGTGCTCTTTCCAGTACATTTTCCATAGCTTTTCGTAATATTTGATAGCTGTACTGTTGTGTACTGTTCCATTTCCAATTCCCCAAGTTTTCTTCACAAAATTCTGAAATAAAAATAAAAAATATAAATAAATTTATTTTTAAATAAATATAAAATATAAATTAAATAAATTTATTATTAAAAAGTTATTAAGCATTCAAACCATATCGGTCGTTTTGCGCCACCCTGTAGAACTATATGTATGTAAATATATAAAATTTGGTTTAAATATTCCTAATAAATTCTATTTAACTTTTAAAGTAAACAGAAATTAAAAAAAAAAAACGTTAACGACGTGTAAGACTATGAATACTATTATATTTAAAAAAATGATTCCAATTAATTTTTTAATATAATGTAAACAAAAATAATTATAAATGAAGTGTATTATTCATATTAATAATTATTTAATAGAGCTTGAACTGAACTCATTTTAAAGTCTTTTCAATCGTTGCAGAACCATATGGTTTAAGTAATGTAAAAGGGTTCAAATGAAAACGTCTTAAAAAAAATTCTATTTAAATTTTTGGATTTAATGGCTATAATTTTACAAATTACATGATCTTTATGGGGGATGGGGGTTCTGTAGAAGTTTTGTACAAATTTTTTAAGCAGTCATAATAACGGAACCTAAGTATTTATACAATGTACATATTTTTTCTCTTGAAATTAATTTTAAATAAAAATGTTTACACCCACATGCTAGATAGATATTATACAGGTAGGTAAAATACTCGTACATATTTGATAGATACCATCATAGATATATCAATTGATAATCAAAATCAGTTTTTTAGAATGCAATTAAAACCTTAAGTAATATTTTAATAATTTAAAGTTTTATAATGAATACACGTGTATAAAATAAATAAAATAAATAAAAGAAATAAATAATAAACATATTGTTGTCGTGTGATATGATATCAGGTGTAGAGCAGATATTACGTTTTATTGCAGTACTTATGTATAGTTTAAGTAAAATTTTTTAAAAGAATACCTATTGAAATACAAAATGTTATGATTATGTTATAATAACAAATCTTTTACGACTTAATTACAAACCTTCCTTAGAACCAATAATAATTTTTAAATAATTATTTTAAGTTCTTATAAACGTTTTATATTACTGTTATATATTACTGTTTGATACAATCAAATTTGGTTATTATTGATAGCTTTATTATTATTACTCCCATTTTATTATACATAATATTAATTTATTTAACGTGTTTTTAAGGTAATATAAAATTTATACATTCAATTTATTGATGCACATTTAAAACAACAATCAATTAAATAAAGACTTTTAGACACATTTTCAAAAAAACTTTGCCTAGATAATGATTTTACTTTGTCCGTCCATATTTCTACAAAAGTTTATCACCGTTTGAAATAAAGAAAATCAATTCTAATTACGGTTTGCAATACTTAAGCAAAAACAAATAATTTAATAGATGAATTTTTTTTTTTGGTCCGACCCATCCATTACCTATATCTTTTATTAGCTTCATGAATAAATGAATATAGTGCAATTTTGAACAACTCTGAAAATCAATTTTTGAAAAAATCTTGACCTCTTATATCTTCTAATAGGTTTGACTGAGTGACATGGAATTTTGAGAAAACTTGGATGTCAAAAAATAAGTATGAGCCTTTAAAAAAAAACTATTAAGTATGGCTTTCAGTTTAGGAGCTACGAGCGGTCAAGATTTAATATTTCAAATTTTTAATCAGTTGTAATATTAAAATCTGTCCAAATGTTTTTAAATTATGTAATAGTTATGAAAAATATTGAGCTTCACCATTATATTTCAATATGTGTTAACAGATTTTTTTAATTATAAATCGCTTTCTTAAAATTAAAAAGAAACTGTCTCTAGATTTTTTACAATTTTTGCTTATAATAAATGTCTTTAGAAAATTCTTAAAAATTATTATGAACTTTTTTTTGAAATAAACTCTTTAGCCAAAAATTACAAGGCGATTTTCTTTTGAAATCCGTGCAGAGCATGAAATGTCAAAAAAAAAAAATTTTTTAGTTCTGAAAGCTGAGCGCACGGCTGTGCAAAATAAAATACAATAACATTTTGACGTTTGTTTAAGATTTTACTTGTACAATTAAAGTCAAAATGTTTAGTTTCCATTTATAATTTAATTTTAATAATTTAATTTAATTTTTGACAATTTAAAAGTTATGTAAAATAAAAATTACAGTTTTTTCAAATTGTGTTTTTTTTATTAAATCTGAAAGCTCTGAGCGTACTCTTGCTCAGAGCGCGCTCATTTTGTTCAGAGCGTACTCAGATCTATGTTCTGATTTAAAAAAGACGCCTACAATGGAACATTGTTTAATTTTGGAGAACCTTGATTTTTTTCATGAATTGTTTTACTATGTTTTTAGAAAGATAAGTTATACCCGTTTACAACACCAGCTCCTCAAAGTTGCAATCTTCGAAAGTTATAAATATATAAAATTATATTATTCAACTAAAAATACCTAATTGCATAATTTTTAAATTACCTTACCTTCCTATTTAACAAAGAAATTAAAAATGTCTAATAAAAAATATAAATATAAATATTTTTCTATAAATATTATTTTCTCAAAAAACATAGATTTGTTTTTTAATACCATTCATCGGAAACTAAAAAGCAAAAAATTAGCAACAAAAATAATAAGAAAAATAACAAAAATGATCTCGTCATAGATTTTCTACATCACGCCACTTTCACAGGAACAAAACAAAAAAAAAATTTATAACAAAAGAAATTCAAGTAGAAAGGTAACTCGGTAATCGTATCGTATCATACCAAAATAACAACAACAACAACAAAAATAAAATGATGAAATATAGTAACCGGTAGGTAACAGCATGGACAAAACTTTTTATTATTATTTTTGTTTTTTTTTTCTTATTTTTATTTCCCCTTAAAATTAAAGTTCTATTCGATCCGATAGTTTTTTTTTGAATTATTCTCCTTAACTTAACTCAAACACATAATAATAATTAATAACATAATATTCTCGCATGTTTCTTATTTTATACTTTTATAACGATTCTGAATTTCTGATTACTATACAATGAAATAAAAATCAGCTGATTAAATTTTTTTAAAGAGATTCCGTCTGAAAAAAAAATAACAAAATAAAAACATTTTCTTTTTCTTTTCTTTGTTAAAAAAGTATACATACATATTAATACAAATAAAATTTGATTACATTTTTGTTAATAAAATAAACTTTTTGATAAAAAATGTATACCTTGTTTCTATAGGATTTTATCTTTAATTTTGTACATATATTAAGGGTTGCCAGCCATTATTAAAATTGTTCCTTGTATTGGATGGCAATAAAATTGGAAATATATTAATTTTTAATAAAAAACAAAAAACAAAATGAAAACAAAAACAAGTTTCATTAACATTTTTCATTATTGGCCGCATTTATAATTTATTACACAATTTAAATTTTATAACTTGTGTAATTTCACAGATTAGGTTTGAACATTTTCGTTCAGAATCAATGGAACTGTGATTTATAAGGCAATATTGAAAATAAAAGAAGTCAGCTAATTTATTAGGGATCCAGTGGGTTAGTGGGGGGAAGCATTAGTTTATCAACCGAGTGGTTGCGGGTTCTTTTCGAACACAAGTCATAAAATTTTTAATTGAAATCTCCTTGGTTACCAAATATAATTTGAACTTATATAAAATATAAAACATAAACAATATTATGTAAATAATATTACTTATAAATTAATTGATAGTATTAATAAACAAGCTCGTATATAAAAACAACAAGCTCATCTATCTCCATTCACCATTTTCACTTATTTTGCAAGATGACTTATGTTGTATTATTATTAAAAAATTCAATTTAGAAATTTAAAATTATTATGATAACTAAACTTTACCTTCTAAATAGCTATTCAAAGGATTGCCAAATTTTATAGGTATTTGAGTTTAAAAAAATTAGAAAAAAGAGACTAGTAATTTTATAACTAAATTTTGTATTTAATAAAAAAAAAACACTTTATTTATTTTTACAGTAATTTGATTTTGAAGTTCCACTAAACTTATTATGTTAGGGCTTCGATAGCCAGTCTGGAACTTAACTTTACAATGATTCTTAGCTTATATCAACTAATTTTGCATAAGCAAGCCTTAATTAATATGATTCTTAATAATTAACATGAATTCTTAATAAATATAATTATTATTAATAATTGATTACATAATATTATTGGTTTTAATATAGGCTTGTTAAATCATGTTTTACATTGAAAATGTCGCTTGCTTAATATATATTAGTAATTTACTTAATAATATGTTAATTATCTTGTGAATGTAATGAAACTTTAATTTACAGTGGAAATCATCATTTAGACATTATTTCCGAGAATTTTTTTATTAAATAGAATTCTTGGAAAGTATGCTAAAAGTGCAATAAAATGGTTATTTAAGTTCAAGGTTTTTATATTATATAATACTTATAACAATTAGCCTGCAAATAACTTATAAAAAAATTAAAACAAGAGGCTATTCTGATAATAACTTCTAAAATTCTTTCAACTCACAAAATCTTCTTATCTATAAAAATTTACTGAAATGGTTTATTAAAAGTTTTCTGGGTTATATCTTCCAACTGGTCCCACAGAGGAGTTCAAATTAAAATATGTTTAATATTTTTAATTTTTAATAAAAAGCACTTTAATTTAATTTTTTTTGAAAAAATAATAAAATTTATTTGCATAAATTTAAATTTTTTGAAAGTAAAACTTAAACGTTGGCAACTCTAGCTATATAAAAGTATTACAGAATAAAAAAGTTATACTCATATTAATTGTTAGTAAATTTTTTTTATTAATGTAAACTTAATAGTATTAAATATAAAGTAAATGCATATGTAAATTTAGTGGTTGAGATAATTATGCATAAAAATGGAAGTTGACTTATATTGTTATTACTAAAAAATTGCATATGCAATGTTTCATTAACAATTAATTAATAATCAAAACTATAAGTGTTCACTAATCATGTTACAAAATGATTTTCTTGATATTAATTTTCAGAGTTGTTCAAAGTTGCGCTACATTTCATACTCGTATATACAGTATGCAATACAAAGTTACTCCAAATAGCCTTATAATTATTGTAATGTGGTTATTAATTTTTAAGACAACCCTTTTAAAAGAATATATAATAATATAAAAGTCAATTTTAATTGAAGTTGCTATACGTTCAAAAAAAAAAAATAAAGAGTTCATAAATATACTGAAGGGTAAAAATTATTCATTCGATGTTCTCTAACTTCCCCTATGTTAAATTAAAATGCATACAATAAAATTAAAAGAGCTTTATAATTTTATTCATTTGTATTTTAAGCTGTTTATGATGCAATTATGTGTGCAATATACACATATGACATCATTTACATATACAAACATTAATACATGAATAATAATATCACGTGTTGAACTGTAAAAGCTTTTTTTTTTGCAATATGTTATTGAAATTGAATGGGAAAATTAAATGGTGCACTGTTAATAACCTACTCTACTGAAAATGAAAAATATTGTACAATTAAATTTGATTGCCATGGTCATTTTAAATTTTTCTCTTGATTATTGTTTTATAAAAATTCTTTATGTATACGTATGTATAGATGTATATTGTAGGTATGTATATAAAAATGTGTCTCTGATTTTTAATAATTTTGCAGTGCAATAAATCTTTTTTATTTTATAGTAAAATCAAAACTTGACAATGACATTTAATTTAAAAAAAAAAATTCTAAGTATTTATTAAAGTTGAGCTTGGGTTTATTTTAACTTCCTCTCTGATATTTTTCATCTAATTAGGTACATTGTAGTATTTTATCCATTGAAGTGATTATCTAAGTTTTCTTTGAAGATTCGTTAAAATTTGAGGATTTGTGCATATAATTAAGGTCAGGGAATCAGTATCGAAAAGTAAATTGATTTAGCTGTGTGTCCGTTCGTCCGTCTGTCAGCACTCAAAAAATAAAAGGACCAGCGCCAATATATGAATTTCTTCAAAATTAATAACACTGGGAGGATGAAAATTATACACGGAGGGTTATACAGTAGGATAAACACTTTTATGAAGATTCAAAATAAACTATTTACACTAAAAAGCTGAAATTAAAAGTAGGCAAGTAAATTAATATGGCAAGCTTGTTTGCAAATTTTGAAAAATCTCTGAACAAAGCTAAAAATTGCTGCCATAGAGACTGCTGAAATCACAGTACATATCTTTGCAACTAATAAAACTTGATAATTAAAAATTAAAATCCGTATGTAATAGAATTATGCTACTTAATGGCAAGTAATTTTTCGAAGTTTTAAAATATTAGGACACCATCTTTAGGAAGTTGCCATACAAAGTTCACAATCCGATAACTATAAATCTAATGAAGCTATTAAATATAATATCATTAAAGAATTTATAGCGTATTATCTTTAACATCATAGTAGGTTTGCAGGGGTATCCAAAAGTTGACAAGAGCAACCTGTGTATTTAATTGAAAGATATGATTTTTAAATATATTAACAAATTACATTGTATTTATGGGTATAGAGGTGCTAGTACTACCTCTAATTAATTTAAATTTAAAACAATACAGAAATATAAATAAAATTACTCATGACATTGAATTAAAAAAAAAAAACGCTTTAAAAAGTGAATTGAAAAAAAAAAGATTAAATAAACTGTACTTATTTAAAGGAAATGGTCAAAGTTGAGAATTCAACGACATAATTATGTACATATAGGTATATATACTATATAAATTTTAGTTAATAAATGAATTTTAAGGTCATGTTCCTTATAAGTGCTTTCCAAGTAAAATTGATCTTATCTCTAAGTAAAATGTTTTATATTCATTTGAAAGTAATTGTCGCGAGATCACATAATATTGTACGTGAAATTGTCGCGTGAGCCGCAAAACACTTAGAAATTGTGATAATAACTGTAAAATATATTGCACAATTAATTTAAAACGAAAAAGTTTTCCACTTTTAAGAATTTTAAAATTGAAACGTAATAAGAAAAATCTTTGGACTTTTGTTATCAAATTGTAATATATATATATATATAAAAATATAGGTATATATATATGTGTATTATATGTACAATATACTTTTACATAATAGATATTATGATTGAATTTGTGCAATAAAAAGAGATGATTATAAGAATAAATGATAATATATTTTTAATAATTCTTTATTTATTATTTTAATTTATTGATTAAAAATTAGAAATTTTTTAATCTGTTACGGTGATTAATTTTAATAGTTTTTTAAAAAAAATTTAATTCTATGTAGGTAGTTGTTAGGGTTTAGAATTAGTTATTATATTAGTATTATATCGATTGAGTGGTGCGACTTAGCAATGCAAATTTTTTATTTAATTTTATTCCTTTAAGAAGTATAGAGAAATCACCAAGTCTATTAAGACTACAGGCTTCAGTTTCTTTAATCGGTATATTCACTTAACCGTTGATTACTCGGCTGTAGCTATTGTATATAAGATTATGAATACACAAATGTTAACTATGTGCGCCATCTATTATCTTACACAAGACTTATTTATATATTTTTATTAAATCTTATTTTACATTACAATATAATTATACTATTTTACAATATTTTTTTTATTAGATGGGGTTAAAATTTTTAGTACTTATAAATATTCCAATTTGAATACCTATAAAAATGTTTTCAATTCGAATTCTAATGGTAGATATATGCAATAACTTCAATTAATTATTCTATTTTTTTGAGAAAAGTTTGATGTTCAGATTGTCAAAACAAAATATGTATATATAAATAAAACTTACTATCTTTTAAACTGTTTGTTCATAATCGATAACTTAAGTTTTAATACAGTCACATGTTTTACCATTTAGTTAGACCTTCAAAAACTAAAAATTATTAATCGAAAACTTTCTTTACCTGACTTAATTCTAAGAGTTTGTTGTATTATTTCAGACCCATGAAATAAAACTGTAATTGTTACCCTGTTCTTTAGTCATATCGGCAATTTGTTTTTTTTGCTAATGAATTTATTTCTTATTTAATTGTAAAAACAAATGTGGGCCTAAACCAAAAGGGTCTCTGAATATCCTAATTTTAAAGTCAACAATATGGCATTTGTTTTTTATTCCAGAAACCAGAAAATCTGGTTTTATTTCATGTGACTATTTTTTATTGCCGCTTATTATATTTGACTGTTCATTTAGACTCTAAATTTTTTTTTTAAATAATAACAAAACTAATTTTAATTTAATTTTATTAAAAATCATAGTACAAAGTTAAAGGGGGTTACTTTTAAAAATTTTACATATTTTTTAAACTATGAACTTGTAACCTTTTGATATTTAAATTTTTTAATTTGCTTTTATGCCTGACGAAATCTTTATTTTCAAATTAATTTTTAAAAACGTTTTTATATTTTTAAAAAAATTTTTTTGGAAAAAATTGCAAGTGATATAGTTGACTAGGATGATATATTGTTACATACATATGTATATGAAATTATAACTAACTATGTGCGAGTACATCTTTGATAAGTTTGCAGTATGCACCGCATTTTAAATTATAAATATTAGTAACTACTAAATAAGGAAAATCAAAATGAAATCTTTGATAAGTTTAATAAAGTTTCTAACTAGACATCATAAATTTTTTTAATTTATTTGATCTTTAGATTATAATTATTTGTCTAATTAATACAAATTCATTCAATTACTCATACTTTCATCAATATGTTAATTAAATACTAGTCGAATGTTCATTATTATTATTTAACCCTTTTAATTAATTATTCAATCTTTAGTTTAAATGTTTATGATAATAAATAATTCAATTAACTAATAAAATAATTATCAGATTAATTAATAGAAAAGTATTTAAAATTAACACCTGTAACCAGTCAAGAAAAATTTTTCTAACTAGTTATTATCAGAATTACCGAAATAAATTAAAACTTATAGATTATGTATTTTATTATTTAAATATGATTTTAGTCAAAAGTCCAAATTATTTAATAATTATACATATTTTATTCTTAGGAAATTTCCGGTTTTATTACTTTATTTTTTATAAAACTTGTATTTTTCATAATTAACTTAATAATTAACTGATTAATCACTTAATGAAGAGTTTGAACTAATTTTGAGGTCAAGGTTTCGAAACTATATAAAAAATCGAATGACTAAATGGGTTAATAAAATTGTAATCAAATTAAGGTAAGCTAATGGACTTCCTTCAACAAAATAAAAAATATCTTGTAAAGATTTAGCTTCTTTCCGTTCAACCAGTCCAAAAATAAGGGGGCACTATAGCTTCTATTCGCAGTTTATTCAGAAATGCGAATGAGAAGTTGAAAATAAATTTTAAACACTTCAAAAAAGATTAATTGAATTTTATCGAATATCTTTAGATACTTTAAGTCACTAATTGTATTAGGTCAGAAACAAAAGCTATTAGGTCTTCGTATACCGATAAATTTCTTAAGGTGCGTTTATGTTGAAGTTACGATAAATGATAAATGAAGAGCGTCAATAAGAGCAAAGCTTAAAAACTATATAAATGATTTAAATAGAGGTGTTTATACTGGAGCATCGTTGTGATCTTCGATAAACAATATAAATTTTCTGCGCTTTGCTCTAATCAACGCTCTTATCACTTATCACAGTTCACACATAAAGCTACTTTAAGATGGATGGGCATATTTCGTGATTAATGCGATTGAATCTGAGCATCTAAGCATTTAATATTGTATCAAATTAATATCGGAATTTATCAATTCTTCTTCTTCTTCATTTAGCGTTACAGCTCGGGGTGAGCTAAAGCCTTCTTCGTAATACTCCTCCAGGTAGATCGATCCTGCGCAGAACTCTGCCAGTTTTCCACGCTCATTTTTCGGCAGTCATTTTCGATGTTATCTTTCCATCTGGTTCTGGGCCTGCCTCTTGCTCTACTGTATAGTGGTCTGGTTTTGAAAATTCTTTGTTGAGGGCGATTTTCATTCATTCTTATTATATGCCCTGCCCATCGTAGCCGCTGTGCCTTTACAAACTTTACAATATCTTCGCCATTAATTATGTTATTGATGTTTTCATTACTTCTTCTTTGATATTCTCCGTTTTCTAATCTTATTGGGCCAAAGATTTTTCGGATAATTTTTCTTTCAAATATACGTAGCTGTTCTTCATCTCTCAGTGTAAGCGTCCAGCATTCACACCCATATGTTACTATTGGCTTTATTATTGTTTTATAAATTACAAGTTTTGTTTGCCTTGTAAGGATTCTTGACTGCAATAGTTTTTTATTAATATAATAGCTTCTGTTGCCTGCGTTTATTCTCTCTTGTATGCACGAGTGCATACTGTTGTCATTATTTATTAGTACACCAAGATAATTAAAGTTTGCAACACCTTCAAAATTAAAATCGTTGATTGTAATATTTTGCGGGTTTCTCTGATTTGATCTATTGGACATTCTCATATATTTGGTTTTGTTTTCGTTAATTTCCAGACCTACTTCTCTTGTATTTTCTTCTAATGTCACAAATATTTCTACCAATGTCCTATAGTTCTTAGCTACAATTGCAATATCATCAGCGTAGGCTATAATTTGGTAAGATTTTGTGAAAATGTTACCACTCTTCTCAATTTTGCCTACTGCTTGCTCTAAGACCATGTTGAACAGCAGCGCTGACAGCGCGTCGCCTTGCCGAACTCCCGATTTTATCTCAAATTCCACCGAAGCAGTATTTTGTATCAGAACTTTTGCTCGCGATTTGAACATAGTTTCCATTGTCAGATTTACTAATTTGCGGGGCACACCTAATTGAATCAGTGAATATGCTATTTTGTTTCTATTTATGCTATCGAAGGCCTGCTTATAGTCAATAAATAAAATATGTAGATCTTGCCCAAATTCATAGCATTTCTCCATGTTTTGTTTTAGTAAATATATTTGGTCGATAGTAGATCGTTGTCTACGGAATCCGCATTGATATTCACCAAGTATTTCTTCAGCATACGGTTCAATTTTTTCATATAATATATTTGATAGTATTTTGTACGCCGAATTTAGTAACATAATACCCCTATAGTTATTGCAATTCGTTCTATCTCCCTTCTTATGTATTGGCTTCAGTAGACTTGTTCGCCATTTTTTTGGTATTGTTTCATTAAGCCATATTGCACATACGAATCTGTGTATCGTTTTATGTAGATAATCCCCCCCGTTACACAATAATTCAGATGTTATCGAATCTTCCCCCGGTGCTTTGTTATTTTTCAATTTCTTTATGGCATTCTTGACATCATTTAATGTGGGTTCATTTACAAGGAATTCGGCTGTGTATAAGATATTGTTTTCTGTTTGACATTGTTGATGTGTTTTATTTAGCGTTTCTTTATAATATTCGGCCCATCTGTCTATAATTTTTTGCTCTTCATTTAATAAGTTACCTTCTTTATCTTTGCATGATGTTAATCTTGGTTGGAAGCTCTTAGTTTGTCTATTGATATTGTTATAGAATTTTTTAACGTTACCGCAATTATGTTCCTGCTGTATTTTTAAAATTTTATTTTTGAGGAATACCCTTTTCTTTTGTTTACATATTTTTGTAGCTATTTTTCGTTTTTCTTTATAATTTTCCATGTTTGATCTGGTACATCTTTGTAGCAGTTTTTTATGAGCTTCATTTTTAATGTTAATGGCTTCTCTGCATTCATTATCAAACCATTCGGAGTCTCTTTGTTGTTGTTTCTCACCAATGGTATTTCTTGCACTTGCAGTTATGGCAGTTTCTATTCTTCTCCACTCATCGTCTATGTTTATATCTTCAATCCTACTATCATTTTCAGGTATACAACTTCTTATCTCATTTTGAAACTGTTCAATTATCTCATCATTTCTTAATTTATCACTATCCCACTTAATTCTACGTAATCCTCTACTTTTCGGAACGTTCGATATTCTTTGACGTAGTACGGCTTTGACTAGATAGTGATCACTGTCACAGTTTGGCCCTCTGTAGCTTCTTGTGTCAATTATTGATGATGACCAGCTTGATGAAATTAGGACATGGTCTATCTGGTTTGTCCTATTCGAACCTGGAATTTTCCATGTACCTTTATATATATTTTTCCTCTCAAATGATGTACTTTTGATTTTTAAGGCGTTTTCATTTGCGAATTGTAGAAGGAGATGTCCATTTTCGCTGGTTTCATCGTGTAAAGAATATTTGCCAGCTATTTTCTGTGTTTCTTCTTCTTTTCCTATTTTTGCATTGAAATCTCCAAGTATAATTGTCGTATCGTAGTTGGGTACTTTTTCACATACCGCACTTAGTTTTAAATAAAATTCCTCCTTCGCAATGTCATCAGCTTCTTCGGTTGGCGCATATGCTGATATTATTGTTATGTTGTTGAATTTTCCTTTAACTCTTATAGCGCATATTCTTTCATTGTGTGGGGCGAATCCTAATATATTTTTCTGCACTGATTTACTAACAATGAACCCTGTTCCATGTAAACCTGATCTTTGTGTGTTACCACTGTAGAATAATGTATATCTCCGTTTTTTAATTTCTCCGCAGCCTTTCCATCTTATTTCTTGTAATGCCGTGATGTCTATGTTGTACTTAATGACTTCTTCGGCTATTTCATTTATTTTACCTGCCTGTAACATTGTTCTTATATTCCAAGTAGCTAATCTTAAATCATTTTCCTTATTCACGAGCCGGGTCTGGTTTCCATTTGTATCAATCATATTTATCCGAGGCGTATTTGAAGATCTCATAACAAGCTTCTTTTTCCGGTGTACGAATGTTAACCGTACGACCAACCCCCAACCTGGAGGACCGGGTCATTTGTTTTCGAAGTTTTCGTCTTCTAGCCTTTGAGAAGCCAATCTCGAGATGTACAAGGCAGCACCTTCGGCAGTTGCTTCAAGAAATCGAACAGCATAAAGGAATTTATCAATTAAATATGTAAAAATATAAGATTGCTTACTAGCTAGTAGCTTTTAATATGCAATTGAATATCATGATACATATGTGTCTTATAATTTTCAACTGAATTCAATAACCTGCATCTTATCTTAAATTCCAAACTCTTGTTTGCAATGATAATTAGCATATACTTTAAATGTATTAACTAATGGATTTAATATGTAAAATTTAGAAGTTTTTTAAATCTTGATTTATCATTGACTTTAAAAACATTGATTTCTTTTAATAATTTACATGATTTTGGAACAACTGTATTTTGAAGTTTTTCAGAATCGTACAAGAATCAAATTTCAGGAACGAAATAAATATTTAACTCCAAAATTAAAAGTAATTTTTAATTAAATTTAACTAATAACACGAAAGTTAAAAGGTGAAAGGGGTGAAACCTCAGTTAAATAATTTTACTTATATTGTATGAACTTATGATGTAGTTCATATAGCTAATAAGTTTTTTAAATAGAAATAACTTAATAAGTAATAAAATAACCTTTTGTTAGAAAATAGTTTATTTTGGAACTTAATTATGATTTTTTTATGATATGTTTGTATTTTAAAATTTTTTTAATATTATAAATATGTCTGTGTGTATTATTATCGAGCTTTAAATTGTATTAATATTCAATTATTTTTGATCATTTAGATTATCAACGTACTTATCTTTTTTAGCACTTAAATTAATTATTTCGTCTAGTCTAATTAATACCAATTAATTCAATTACTCATAGTTTTATTAATATTATATATACATATATATAAACTATCATCTGTTTAATGTTTAATTATAATATAATAAATATTGCATCAGATTATTAAATAATTATTAACACACTATTAATATATTATAAAATATTAATTAATTCAATAATTATAAGATATTCACAGAGAAATAGGTGTGTAAGTAAGTTTTTTTTTACTAGTAATACCGAATTTAAAAACAACTAACAATTATCTATTTATCATATACGTGTACATATAACTTATTAGTCAAACGGTCAAAGTTTGAGTTTATTCAGTAATCAAAGTCCACAAGCGAATCCAAGTTATAAGACTTTATTAGTCAGTAATCAAAGTCCAAATAAGAATCATTAACTTTTTTTATTGTAATAAAAGTTGATTGGAAAAATTCTACGGAAATTTCTAATAAAATCTTTTTTCTTTGAATATGAATGCTTTTTAAAAACATTACTAATAAGGTTTTTTTTGCATAAGTTCAAAGTTTCTATATTTGAAACTATTTTGAATTGTTATATTTAAGCCTTGTAATTATTTACAAGTGTAAAAGTCAATTTGAAGAAAACTCCTAGTACCTGCATCATTTTTGGAAAGTCTATTCAAGTCATTTTGTATAATTTAAAACAGGTTTTAAATGAGAAATAACTTAAAGTTAAGCAAGTTTTAAATTTTTTTTGTTTACATATGTTCTTGAAGCACGTGTAAATCATTTAATCTTATAAGGTACAATTTAAGTCAGAATGGAATTTAAGTCTGACTTTACATACATTCCTGAAAAGGTTGAACTAGAGTTAAACAAATAAGTTATTTTAAAAGCGAAATATATCTAGATATTAATTATTATAATATAAAAGAGTACCGTTATATTTTAGTGAAAGAAAAAGTAGATGTAAAGTAACTATATAATTTCTAAAGGAGTGCGTAGATCTGCAATGAATTCTAAACTGTAAATGCTAAATGAATTTTATAACACAATTAACATATCTACAAATTTTATTGATTAATTTTTCATAATATAATGCAGTAGTAAAAGTTTAAGCTTGATTAATATATATTTACTTAATAAATATTAAAATATATTTTAGAATGGTATAGTTAAGTATCTAGACAGAGTCTTGACTAAAGGGACTCACATTGTAAATTAAAAGAAAATATGCAAATGCATAACGTAATAAAATAGAACGAGATTTTCAGACCTGAAATTTTGAGACGCGAGACTTCGTAGCCAACCCTATTTACTTTACATTTATTTGTTTATTTATTTATTTGTGGTACCAGACATATGGTTGCGAAGTGGCTTCGGGTGTAAATAAATTTGAGTTCGATCCTACTTAAAAGGTGAACATTTTTTTAACCAAAAATTGATGGTAGATTTAAAAGTGTTTTAATATAAAAAGGAAATTGCTGGATTAAGACTAACTGAAAGAAGAACTGTCTCCCATTTACTTTTATACTAAAACACTTTTAAATGCAAAAGATCTACCATCAATTTTTGATTAATGAAAATTTTCAATATTTAAATCTTAAAAGTTTTCAAACATTAAAAGAACTGTTTTTTTATACCAGCAATTTACTTTTATATTTATTTTAAACAGTAACAAATTCCCAAGATCTACCTTAAATTTTTTATTTTCTACATTTTAGGGGGCTAGTACTACTTTAATAAAAGTATATATTGAAAAAAATATTTTATTTTATTATTAAATTGCATATAATTTAAACTTTAAACAATATGCATTTTATCTTATTTTAAAATTCTAAAACATTATTAATTGTCTTAAAGATTTGCGGGAATTCATTATACGCCTTTAAACTAAAGAACAAAATAATATAATAGTAATTATTTATTTTTTTAAAAGCAGGACTGTACAGTTCTAATTTACCTACTTATGTTCTTTAGACTAGTATATAATATGCTCGTTGGATGTCCAACAATTTTTATGCACTTTTTGTGTAACATTCCTTAAAATAGCAAATTATTGAAATCTTAATTTTGAATTCAACTTCTAAATTTCTAAGGTTTCGGACACATACAGAAGCGAGCGATTTTCCATTTTAAAATTTAAAAATTGGATTTCATTTAAGTGTTTCATACATAGAACGAATGAAAAGCAAGAGTTGAATTATATAAAATTTTGCTCGAAAAAAATTGCCCGCTTATTATCGGCATGTTGAAAGCCTAATTCAAAATTTAGCAAAATAAATAAATATGAAAATATTCTGAAAAAAAAGAATCTTCGGTCTTTCTTGTTTTTTATACCCGTATGACTATATAGTCATTACTATATAGTCATATATTACGTTTGCGACGCAGAGAAGGAGGGGGGGTAGATATAGACTCAAGTGTATGGATCGGATCAGAATCGAAAAATAAATCGATTTAGCTATGTATGTCCGTCCGTCTGTCCGTCCGTCTGTTCGTCCGTCCGTCCGTCCGTCCGTCATCACGATAACTCAAAAAGTAAAGGAGCTAGGATTATGAAATTTTCACAAATTCGTTTTTATGCAAAAAACGGAATCGAGTTTGAAATTCAGCCATTTTGGTCCACGGGTTCGAGTACCTGTCATACAACTTATAATTTTATATGAGCATTACTCTATACCTATGGAAGCTGCGTGTCTGAAATTTTGCCAAAAGTAGTTTAGTATAATGGCCAAAGTTACTGCAAAATTTGGTTGGTCTACTGCAGAGGGTTCGAGTAGCTGCCATACAACTCCTTCTTTTATATGAGCTTTACACTACACCTGATGAAGCTGGGTGTCTGAAATTTTGCAAAAAATAGTTTAGTGTAATGGCCAAAGTTACTGCAAAATTTAGTTGGTCTACTGCTGAGGGCTCGAGTAGCTGCCATACAACTCCTTTTTTTATATGAGGATTACACTACACCAAATGAAGATGGGTGTTTAAAATTTTTTGTCTTTTGTGTGAGCATTACTCTACACCTAATAAAGCTGAATGTTTGAAATTTTGCCAAAAGTAATTAACCGGATAATATAATGTATATGTTACGGTCATACGGGTATCCCAGAGTTGACACAGTCTACTCTACTACACTCTTCCTCGTTTCAATTCAATTAGAATTGGTATCAATTTTGCTATATTGTTTTAGTTCAATTAAACAAAATGGTTATATTTGACATTTGAATAAAAACATACAAATGATACATTGGTTGTATTACGTACTGTGTTATTTGTGATATAATTTTAACACTTCCTCCATATTCTGTTAGAACTATAATTATGATAATTTATAATTTTATGTATATGCATTTTTTTGAAGAGCTTAATATTATACATATGTATATAATTATAAAATGTTTTATATAGTCATGTACTTATATGATCAATGACATGAATAGAATTATCACATGTTAAATTGTAAAAGCTTTTGTTTGTAAATTGCAATATGATTTTGAATTAAAGATTAAATCTACATTGTTAATAACCTTCTCTATTGAAAATTGCAAATGCAAAACATTGAACTAATAAATTTGATTATCATATTCAATTGTTTTTATCCTTTAATATTATTTTTTCTTTGGATATATTATATTTTTTTAAATATAATATATCCATTGTTTTATAAACTTATGCAGTTTATTTAAAGAAAAGGGTATAATAGTAGGTATATTTTAGAACTAGAAGATATTTAAAATCTAAAATATAATTATTACAGCTCTGAGAGTAAAAGTGTATATCCAAAATAAATTTTGAATAAGTATAGTATGTAATGTACTATATGCAGTATATGTATATTAGCTTATTATAATTTTTAAATCAACGATATTAACAGTAATGGGACTTTACTAATGCGTTATTGTTTAATCATTATCAGTATGTTTATTAATAGTGAAATTATATTTAATTGTTTTATTAATCTGGTAGTTAATGTTACAGCGACTTTCAAATTGATACGAAGCAAGTGGATTAGATAATCAAGGGGGGAAAAAACCTTCAAAAGGAATCTGGAATACCAAATCACACGGTAGTTTGAAATTCCTACTCACTTAAAAAAACGATTCTCGCGAATAGTGAGATAAGCACCCAAGTTAATTTCGGAGTATAATGGCTGAAGAGTAATATGTCTGAAAGATATGTCTATCAAGATTTGAATGGGGAATCCAAAAGGATTAAGTTGAATTGTTTTTTGAACTTTTCTAAATCATTTTTATCGGAAAACACATATGAGGTAAATGTGTTTTACGAAGGTTCGATTTATAGAAGAGTCTCTATATTTCAGGGTTCAAGTTCGACAAAGATCTACGCCCTACGGTTTATAAATAAGATTGTACTGTTAAGCATGTATTACGTCGAAATAATTTGTTTTTTCGTATAATAATTGGGGCAATAATACGAAGCTCTTTTTTATAGCTTATCCAGATACTAGAGAGCAGTGCTGGATGTGTCAACAAATATGTGAGAATTATTCTGAAGTTTCGTCTGAATATATAAGTTTTTATATTTGAAGTAGATTTAGAGAAGTTAAGTATTTTATACTTCTGAATTCCATTTGAATCACATTTTATGATTATTTTTCACAACAAAACACATGTTTATATAGCAATAAATGTTATATTTTTATACCCGTATGACTATAAGTCCAAAGGGTATACTAAATTTGCCATAACGTTTGTGACGCAAAGAAGGGCGGGAGCTAGATATAGACTCAAGGGTATGGGCCGGATCAGAATCGAAAAATAAATCGATTTAGCTATGTATGTCTGTCAGTTCGTCCATTCGTCCGCACGATAATTCAAAAAATAAAGGAGCTAGGATTTTTAAATTTTCACAAATTCGTTTTTGTGCAATAGCCATCATCACTATTGAAATTCAGCCATTTTGGTCCACAGGTTCGAATATCTGCCATACAACTTCTTCTTTTATATAAGCATTACTGTACACCTAAAAAAGCTGTATGTTTGAAATTTTGGCCAAAAGTCATATACGGATGATATAATGTTTATATTACGGTAATACGAGTATCCCAGAGTTGACACAGTCCACTCTACTACACTCTTCCTCGTTTATTATAAATTTTAATTATTTCTAAATCTAATTAGTGTTTACGAAATAGTGTAGAATTTTATCGACTTTCATATTGATTTATTTAATTTTTAATGATGTTTTAAAATGAAATAAGTTTTTTATTTATTAAGTATCCGATCGATGGCGTAGTAATTAGGATTCAAACCCTGATCGGGTAATGTCAAATAAAAAAATATAATTTATAATTTATATCATAATATAAACATAAAATACCTGCCGCACCTGAAAAAAAAAGGCTGAATCTCTCGCTTATGATTATAAATAAATCTCCTGCCACATATCATATTTTATGTGATGCGGGACTGTTTATTATAAATATTTTTATCAGAATTTCCGAAATTGCATAACTAAAGTGCCTATCGAATTTATAATGTTCTGTTTTATAGATCTAATTTGAATATAATTTTTCATATTTTTAACTTTTCTAGATGTTTCCGTAATGACATAGTGCCGGCGTCTCCGAAAAATTCTTACAAATCTATTTATAATACCTAAACATTTTTTGGCTAAATTCATAATCATGTAACAATTGCATGATTTTTAAAATTAATTTCACCTAAAAAAAGCTTTATGCGCTCATCTATCACATGTTAAGTATATTTTAAAATAGGAATCTGTGAAGATGTTCAAACCGATTTGATAAGTTTGTTTATTAATAATTAATACAATTTAATACTGTAAATAAACTTTAAAAGCTTTTCATTTAAGTTTAAAAGTAAAAGTAAGTATAAAAAAGTTTACTTAATAATAGAATTGTAATATAGAATTTTTTAAATTATAATAAAATTTTTTCGCAATTGTTTGTGATGTGACAATAGAATATTCATCGAAAGTGCGAACAAGATTTTGACTTTGATGGAACCCTTTTGGTTCAAAAATGTAAATGTCAGGAGGGTGCATGTTAAACTTTAATAAGGTTAAAAATTTAAAGTTAATATTTTTTTTTTACGGGGGAACGGGAAGATTCGAAGGTCAGACATTAGAACTCTGCCATGCTCCTTTTAACAATGCTTTAGTTTAGAGGGACCTGTGATACAAAAAAACAGGTTGGTTACGAGGATTAGAATTTGGAAGGATTTGGGTTTGAAAAATTTACGATTTTCGGGTTATGTGGGATAAGGAATTTTGTATGGGATGTTAAGAATTTAATGTTCTTCTTAAATTTATCTTTATTATTTATAGGGTATGGGATATAATATAAAAAAAAAATTAATAAATTAACTTTTAATTTTTTTTTTGTTACTTCTTTTTTTTATGGGAGTATAGGGAATCCACTTGCCACAACTTGATCTCCTCCAAAATTTTCATGTTAAAGTGCTACCTAGGTACGAGAAGCTATCAACATATACGATCGATTGTCCTTCTATTTTGATGGTTTCTGTATTGATGTTGTTTATTCTCATGGCTTTTGTTTTACCTGGGTTGTTTTCTAGCCCAACTTTGCGCGCTGCTTGCTAAAGTTGTTCTGCTTTATGTTGGATGTCGCAGAATCTATGCGCCAGTAGGCATATGTCGTCCGCATAGTCCAGGTCCTCCAGTTTCCGTGAGAGATCCCATCTTATTCCCTATTGCAAGTAGGAACAGTAATGGTGAGTGAGGATCGCCTTGTCTTACTCGTGGTGAAAGTGGTGCTGATTTATCACTGTGTAGAAAGGCTAATTTTGCATCTTCATACATTGCTTCTATTATTCCTATTAGTTTTTCGGGTATTCTTTTCCTTCTTAATTTATTCCATATCTCAGTGCATTGTATTATGTCGACAGCCTTCTTGAAGTCGATGAACAGAAGATATGGTGGTGAGCGCCATTCTTCAGATTATTCTATGATCAATCAAAACGTGTTTCCGTGATCTATACAACTTCTTTCTGGGCAAAAGCGTGCTTGCTCATTCCTTCTAATTGGTTCTATTCTGAGCTGTATCTTGGATTCAATTTGACAGCGATGATTTTATATATGGTATACAGTAGAGTTGTACCCCTCCAATTATTGCAGTCTTTCAAATCTCCTACAATTAGGCCCTATTTCCAGGATTATGTCATTCTCTCTTCCAAGCATTTGTGATTTGCGGTTCTAATATTTCAGCAGCTATTTGCGGATCTGCTTGTAGTATTTCTGAGGGATTCCATCTTTACCTGCTGCCCTATTCCGTTTTAACTTCATTATGACCTGTTTGAACTCGTGTGAACTTGGTTTTTTGATCTACTGGTGATCTGATTTATGTTCGCAACTAGCTCTTCCCATTGTTGACTTACACTTGTATGAAATTCTTCTCTAATTGTAGTAGATATGTTTGACTTTATTTCGGTGTTTTATTTGTAAAGATCTAGATACTTTCTTCTGCTGTTGTTGTTGTTTCTATTAATTTTTCTTATTTTGAACAGGCGCCTTCATGCCAGTTAGCAATTCGTGATCACTACTGATGTCAGTATCTTACATCGGTCATCGAGGTTCTTCATGTTCACACATATGTCGTCTATTTAATTTATGGCGTTACCACTTAGTGTAGTTCACGTGTATTTGTGTATTCTTATGTAGGAATGATGTGCCACCAATAGTGAGGTTGAATGCTTGCCATAAATCTATTAATTTTTCTCCATTGTTGTTTCTTCTTGTGTGCCCATGACCCTATTTAGTCCATTGTTGTCTGAACCCACTTTTGCGTTGAAGTCACCCATTAGTATAATGATGTTTGATTTTGTAGTATGTACTATTAAGTGCTGTGGTGACTGGTTCTGCGTCCTCTGTTGAAGTGGTGCGTTGGATTTTACACTTGAATCTAGCCAATTAAAATAAAATCAACTTAATTAATAAAAAAAAAATATTTCATTAATTATATTTTAATAATATTATATAGAACCGAAACCGGTGTTGAGCCAACGAAGGTTCAATTACTTTTAAGGTTTACTTTTATACGAAGGTGGATTTTAACTTATATTGTAAATTTGAACTTTTAACTTATTCAAAGCTTTTTAACTGGCTTGTAATTTAAATTTACGTACTTTCTTCTCATTTTGTAAAATTTATTGATATATCGTAAATTCATCTAGATTATTATTTTAAATTTTAATATTCATTAATTTATATAATATTTTTTTTTCTTTTCACACCTTAAGAGAGCAGAAAGCTTCCACGTCAGCTCCTTATCTTACTCTGTTATTGTCCATAGCTTATGTGTGCCTTTGCTTTCTCAGACCTAATTGTATTACTTTCTCTACAGGACATCACAATTTTGTACAAGATCTCCTGATACCTCGTTTTCATTGCGAGTTCCATTCTAGTACTTGCCTAGGAATTGTTTTGGAAGGTTTTACTCAGTATGTGATCAATCAATCGTCATTTGTGTCTTATCTAGATTCTTATGTTTTATGGTAATTCTTCTTGGTCTATTTAACAGATACACCTTAAGTATTTTTTGGTAAATAATTGAACTTTATTAATGTTTTTCTAATTTGGGTGACGCATTTAGTTGTCATATTATAATAGTTGCGATTTTATATAGGTAGGCTTGATTTTTAATTAATTTTTTTTTATATTTTGTCTTATTAATGTCTATTCATTCAGTTACTCAGACTTTCATTAATATAATTTGTAAATAAAATTATCGAATGATATTAATCAAAGTTTCGTCCAAGAATTAAAAAATATAAATTAGATTAACATTCGTAATTAGATAAGGAAATAATTGTAATTTACTGGTTTGTACTAGATAATGAAATTAAATAACAACCAGTTAATGAAAATTATTTTGTTTATCATAAATGATTTTAGTCAAAGTTCATTATTATTATTATTTAATAGCTGCTTGCTCATGCATTGTAATCTAAGCAATTTCTAAATTTATTAACTTTTACCAAAATATTATTAAGTAACAACAAATCATTCCATAAATTTTTTTTTTTTATTTATAAGTTTTAATTAAAATTTTTCTAGAATGAATTGAATGGATTGATAATCATGTTGTTTATAAGTCCAAAGTTTCGAAATTATTTCTTAAAATAAAATTTAATTATTTTATTAAAACTTTTTGAAATGAAGATCAATGTTCGATATATTTATCTAGATTAATAAACAAACTATATAACTTTTTATAATTGATATTCCAATAAAGAAGTTATAAAAATCTAATAATATTATTTAATTATATGTAATAATAAATAGAATAAATAGGATAACAAAATATTAAAGGAATAAAAAGATAAAATAATAAATAGGATAACAAAATATTGCTATTGAAATGTAAATGTTGTCAATATTATGTATAAACTATAAGGGTATTTACTAGTTATCGTTTAATTGTTTAAAATTTCAAATTTTGCATCTTTGGACCATTTATTTTAGTGTTAAGTACCGTTCAAAGTGTATATTAACACACTTTCATTTCCTTTTTGTTTTTTATTTTAAACACTTTTATAAATTGTTTTTGTGACTGGCCATATATTTTGAAAACAAAGAAGTCTGCTCGACAAGTTGAGGTATAAATTGGGGTCTGGCAAACCAACTCGAAAACCTAGAGTACACGAATGATATCTGCCTATTATCGCATAGATTCAGCGATATACAAAGCAAATTAAACCATCTTGAACAACTTACTCAACACGTTGATCTAGAAATCAACTTGGAAAAAACGAAAGCGATGAGGATAAATAACACCAACACGGCAAACATCCCATTGAAAGAACAACAGATAGAATTTGTAAACAGCTTCTGCTATCTGGGCTGTAAAATACCTACCGGGGGGCCCATGAAGACGTGGAACAAAGACTAAAGAAAGCAATAGCAGCATTTGGTCGTCCACAACCGTTATGGAGGAGCTCCCAGATATCCAAGAAAATGAAATTAAGAATATTCTGGGTATGTGTCAGCGAAACCTGGCTTGTAACCAGTAGCGTAACCCACGTATTATCCACGTCTTAGGATAATACACTTGTCTCTGGATACTAACAGACAAAAAATCCATAGCCAAACAAATCAGGCGTAAGAAATGGAGGTGGATAGACCACATGCTAAGAAAGCCTAGTGAAAACATAACATGTATGGCATTAGAGTGGAATCCTCAAGGGACTAGAAGACACGGCCGTCCCAACATCACATGGCGCAGGACAATTAAACAAAAAATTGCTAAATGTAACATCTCCTGGAATGACATTATCAGCATGAAGGTGTCAAGTGGAAGTCCTATGCTCCCAAGAGTAGTAAGAAAAAAAAAACCAAAAACTGTTATATGATGCAGTTTTGAATTTATTACCATATCAACTATTACAAGTTTTAATTATTGCAATTTTTAATTAATTAAAAGTTATCTGTGCAAATTTTTCATAAATAACTGATAATAAGACAATATTATTAGCATATAAAATTAGCATACAAAATTATTAATTTAGATCAATTCTGAATTATAAATTTATATAAATATTTTGATTAAACAGTTAGTTTAAAACAAAATATACTTTCATATTTATATAAAAAACCCAAGTTTTTTTTGCTCCAATCATAACATTCATTGGTCCATATAGAAATCACGTTTTGTCTACCATTTTTTACCGCGATTTTAATTAATTTTTTTTAAATTTTTGTCATAAGCGGAAGAAAACAAAACAAATCAAGAGATTAGAAGATCATTAGTCTGTTGATTCCTTGAAAGAAAAAATATATATTTTAATTAGTTAAAATTCATTAATTTTTTTTTTTGGTTATCATCAATTATTTATTTCAAAAATTATTTTTAACACAAAACTTTTCCAATTGTTGTTTATGAGCCGCGCGTGCTCTTAATAAAAATGTTATAGAATATGATAATAGGAGAATCAATTCTTTTATCTTTAGGGTCGGTGCTTTCTTTAGTATAATTTGTTTGTTGCTTAGAAATTTATGAATAGGTAATATAGCACAAATATACAAAGTAGGATTGGTCTATAATATTCAATTAAATTAGGGTTGATTTACTACAAAGAAGGCCTAATTTCACAATTGAGTAGTAGGCTTTATTTCACAATGAGTTGATAAATCAGGCTTAATTCGCCTAATTTCATGGTAGTTGATATTTCTCATTTAAAAGGGATCAAAAGCTTATATAAGCTTTATTTCAATTTAAAAATATTATATTACATCCCAGTTTCGAAATTGTAGCTAACTGTAAAATTCGAATATTTTCAAAAGGGCTTTAAACAGTTTTCTATATTCTAGTCATAGGCACGTGGCGTTTATTCACTCTTCTTTGAGCCGTACTCATCCCTGCCTTAGTGCATCCCATCAAACTCCTTTTGAAATTCTCTTTATTTCCCCCTGCAAATATACTACGTACATAAAACATAATATGTATTTTTAAAAGGCTAATTTATGTCCAAATGCTAATTTTGAAATAAAATTAGAAATTTGCATTTAACGTTTACAATATTTACGTTTTAATGGACGACTTATTTTAAACAAATATTTATTAACTTATACTAAGTAGTTGCTGTAATTTTAGTGTTCCCTTTAAAAAATTTGTCATATAAATCAAATCGCCTCCGACAAAAGAACATTGGACCAAATATATTTGCGTATGATATTTAATAAAATTAAATTGTATCTTATAATAATATGTTCAAAGTTCTTTTGTTTTTCAAAAGTTATTTATTTAAATTTTTTTTAAATATTTTGACAACATTTTTGAAAACAATGAATTTCAAAATTATATTAGATCATCATTTTTTTTGAATGACATTTGTTTGACTTTTAACTTTTTGAAAAGTTGTATTAAAACATCAGTTTTACGTTAGACCAAATAATGTTCGATTGGATAGTAACAATATTAAATAGTTATTTATTTAAATTTTTAAATAAAAGTTATTTATTCTAACATCTCATTCAATCAATATTGTAATAATTATATATTAAAGTTATAAGGTATTCTATATCTGTGAGTTATATTATTTCATTGAATTATTTAATTTTTTCAAAATACCTATGGTTTGGTAAATGGTAAAATTGATATTTTTTTTTCAATGACTTTTGACATTTACCCGTAAAAATAAATTTATATCATAATATAAAATATATGCCTGCCACACCCAAAAAGGAAAGACAGAATCACTCACTTATCACATTGTATGAACTAGTTATTATTTAATTAATTTTCTTACTTCGGATTTCTGTAATAATTATAGTTTAATGTCTAGTATTGATTAAGTATTTTTGGAAGATTTAATTTTTGAAACTAGGGGCGTTTTTCTTTTTCTCATCAGAGCAGAGTCAGAGCTGTCAAGCTAAAAAAATGTGTTCCTTTTTGTGCTCAGGTTATCCATTTTGTGTTTCTCTTTTAACTCCCAGAGCGCTCATAGCACGATCTGTGAACTCGTAAAAATTTTTCAGATTTCACAAGCTGTCAAATAAAAAAACTTCAAATTAAGAATAAAATAATAAAAACGCCATTAAAAAAAATATCTCCTATATCAAGACATTTTGTTTTTAAGTTTTTTTTTTAAATACTATTTTTTTAATATTAAAAAATGGAGAACGTAGATCTAGAAGGTTAAAATTTAAATTCTTTTAAATTTCAATTTTATAAAATAAATTATTTTGATGCAATCAAACAATAATGAAGTTAGAAAATAATTTGGATTTCTATTTTCTTTCTTTCCGATTTATAAGTCAAATTTCGCTGCGTTTAAAACTTATTTTTCTTATTCAATATAAAAAAAAATTGCCGTAAAATTTGTTATTAATATGTCATATATATGTTTTGGTGGTTTAAGGAAACAGTTATTATTGGTTCAGTGTTTCAGTTATAAAAGCTTGACAAAAATAAGTTGATTATGAGAACATAAATTTTGCATTATTTTTCGCAGCTACCCTCTCCACCAAAATTAACTTAATTTAATAAATTTGAAAATATTTAATTGTTATTCCTTTTAGTTTTTGAGTTATCGGTCGAACAGAAAGAGAGACAAATTATTCACTTTTTATTAAATCGACTTAGTTTGTGATTGAAATGGGACTCATACACTTGTCTTTATCTATCCCCTCTTATTTTTAGCGTCACATTCGTAATGGGAAGTTTAATATACCCTTAAAACTAGGTTCGTGCGAGTACAACGAGGGAGAGTAGACTACCTTCTAAGATACCTCTCTTCTAACAAAATTTTATCCGATTTAAGATTTTAATTATAATTGTTAAAATTATTAACTGCTGTAAGGCAGCAACTCGAAGCTGTTGTGCTAGACCAACCACATTTTGTTAAAGTTTTACTTATTAGATTTAATCGCCATTTACAAAATTTCAGAGGTCTGGATTATAGGAATTTTAATTTTGCAGAATTTATCGAAGTTTCACAAATCTGTAACCTAGACTACCAAAATGTGTCAGAAGTCATTGTTATCAAACTTAACTACACTTTTGGAAAAATTTCAATTATTATCTGATCTATACTTTTGGATCTATATCTATTTCGTCTCTTTCATAACGTCAGAAACGGTATTGAAAACTTAGTATACCCTTTGAATTACGTTCTTGCAACTATGTATATAATAATTGTATTAAGCTTCAGAATTTTAAATCGTAAAAGTTATTAACTATATTTACAACTAATTTAATGTTAGATAAGTTTTAGTTTTTTTTTTAGTATACACATGATTTTTTATCTCATTTTGGAAATTACGTGCATGTTATTTATAATTGGTGATTTTAATGCGTAAAAATTTATTTTCTTAGTAAGTTTTTTTTTAATTCGTGTTTAAATTAAAATTCATTAAATATTTCTAGATAATTGGATTTAATTTAATTTATATTAAAAAATCACATGATTATTTCCTACTTTTATTAAAGTAATCAAAAGTTTAGGTAACAAGCCCAATTTAAATAAAATGAAAGGTCAAATCATCACATCTCTCTTGTTTCAATCTGATATTTCGAAAATTTATTAATATCTATTAACTTTTCATACATTTACCTGTTAATTTTTTAATATTAACTTTCCATAGTATCTATGTTAATCATATTGTATTAAAAATTTATTAAACGTAATAAAAGCACGTGAATCAGAATCCTTAAAAGATATTTTATATAAACTATTGTTTTATATCAAGTACTCGATAAAGTACTTTTATAGTATCACGTACTTGATAAGGTATCTCTTCATATTCTGATTAATTATGATTAGATTATCTCTTCAAATTCTGATTTAACAATAATTTATTATATTATTAATATAATAATAATTATATAGATATCTATTAAAAGTAATATTAATTAATTATAACATAAAATTAAATGCATATGAATCTTTAGATAATTATTTTAATGTAATAACCTATTGACTTTTATTATTTTATTTTAAATAAAAGTACACGACCTTATTGAAATTCTTTGAACAACTAAATTAAATAAATCTTATCATTGTAAAAGTTGACGGCATACCCTTTTTTAAATATTTTTATATCTATAATTTATTTAAATTCTTTTATATATTGTAAATTAGTATTTAATTATTATTTATATGATTGGATTAAGATAAAATTATGCATATTTATAAAATAAAAAAGATTTAATTAATTAAATATATTAGATTTGTTTAATTAACACGTAAATACAACAGTGTTAATTGATTTAACAATAATGTTAATTTTAATTATTTATAGAACCACAATAATATTATCCGAAGCCTTTGTATTTTGTTTCACCTTTTATTTAAGTAATTAATCTATGAGGGAAAAGATTTTGAGATTCATTATAAACATATATGTATATTTTTATTTTGTGGTTAAATAAAATAATTAAAAAAAAATAAATATGATTTTATATGGCTTAATTGTACAAATTTTTTTTATAATTAAAAATTTTTAGACTATTTAGCTTTTGTTGTGTAATTAGTCTTAACGTTTGTCACGTAAATTTTCACGACCTTTGTCTAAAAATTTCACACTAAAATAATTTTAGAACAAACTATTAAATAAATAGCTGTTAATAATTTGCATTTTTTTTTTTATTAAAATTAAGCGTACAATTTTGTACAATAATGAATTTAAATTAACAAATTACAAGTAATAAAAAAAATAATCGTTTCTATGGGAACTCCTAATTTCTAAGAAGAAGAAAATTCTTTTCTGATACATACATATGCATATAAACATCTTGATACTGAAAAAATGAAAAAGATAGGTTTATAGTATACTAAACCAAACCATAATATAATCAAACCATAATATAAAATTTTTTTTTCTTTGTTTACATTCTCTTGTTTGTTTACAAAATTCAAATGTCATGTATCCATAAAAATATGTAATAGTATGCAAAAAATTTTTGTGTAGAATACACTTTTTTTTTGTATGTAGTAGCAACTTTATAGGAAAAAGACCTTAGAGAACATCTTTTTGCCAAGGATTATGGCACTCTCTCAATACTTGTCTAAGGATTATGGATGACTCTCCAAGGATAATGGATGTTTCTCCCAGTAATTTATCGTTTTTTCTTTGTCGCACAAATAGTATTTTTGTATTTTCTTCCTATGCTCTAACTTTTGCCCAGTAAATTGCTGTAATGAAAATTAGCCTTTTAATATTTTTTTATATTTTAAAACATTTTTCTAACTTAATTTTATAATTATTTCAAATTCTTTACTTAATTATTTGTTATTTTATACATTATAGTTTTCTTATTTTTTCAAATCGGAATATCTCAACGATCTTTCGTATGAAAAAAACGAAAAAAAAGAAAACAAAATGACATTAAAGTTGTTCAACTTGCCCATACACGATAAAACTAAAATGCAAACCTAGGACTCCGCCCACAAAAAATTAAAATTCTTTGTCTTTTTTTATATCTAGATGTGTATATGTGGGGTTCTGAATCAACTGAGATTTTAGAGATGAATTAAAAATCAGGGTACTCTTCTTTTTCTACAATATTTATATGTACGCAATACGCATATACGTAATAAAGTCAAAAAGGAATTATAGTGTATTTTCTTTATTACCTTTTTAAAAAGGTATTAAGATCAATTGACTTTATTTCCAATATTTGAAGAATTATTAAAATTTTTATACTAATATTTAAAAGCTTTGATATATTTTTATAAAACTATTTTTGTGCAAGGAAAAAACCTTGAAACTATTTTTGTGCAAGGAAAAAACCTTGACATATTTTTATAAATTAATATAAATTTAAAAATTTTCTTTTAGAAGACATATAAAATTTATTATATTATAAGTCCTATTAATTTTTTCTATCAAAAAGTCAATTCAAATCAAATATAAATTAAATTACTATATATATTAAATTAGAATTCGTAAAAATAATCAAGACAATAGTCGGCTTTCCAAATTTCTGGAATGAAATAGTTTTTTGATAAGAAATTACACTTTCAGATTATTTTATATCCATTTTAGAACTTATTATTAAAATGGTAGAACGATTTATCCATAAAATTCAAATGTGAATATTGGTTTTATTTTGTATTGCTTTTATTTGAACTCCATTTGTCATACTTTCTATTTCACAGCTGTCCGCGTTATATTTTGCAGGACTGAAATTTGAAAGTAGAGTAAGGAAACATTACTATTTTGTAAAATTCATGTTTGTATTCATTTCAAATTTTATTATTTATTTTTTTATAAACAGTTTCCCATACGCATATACAAAGTGATAAGTGAGTAATTAAGCCTTTCCTTTTCCGGTGGGGCAGGTATTTTAATTTAACACTATGATAATAAACTATTACGATATAAATTATATTTTTTTACAAAAAAAATCCGTTCCAAAAAGGCTTTGAACCGAAGACTCTTCGATTGATAGTCCGACGTCCTTACTAATACGATTTTCACTACGTCCTTACCACTATGCCACTGATCGGATTAGTTTTATTAATATTTCGCTCACTTGTCAAATTAAATTCTTCTGAAATATAATAAAGTTTATAATGAGGATTTGGACAACGTAATTAATTAAAGTGTTTTCAAGTCATTTGATTTTTTTAATCTTTTCAATGCAACTACTTCACAAATGACTTGTTTTTGGCATATTTCCATCAGCCACGATAAAAAGTCCAGTGAACTTAAATTTTTTGTTAATTTTAAAGTCCAATTTGGCAATAAGATATTATTATATATGTATTATACATTTTTTATAATAATTTACATAACAATTTTCATCCTGAAAACTTTAAATATTTAATATTATGTAAATCAAAAAGATTACATTATACAAAAACTGCACATATTCTTTTTATTAAAAAAAAATATTTAATAAAATTTAATTTTATTACATTATAAAAAAATTTTTTAAAAAATTATTATAAAATATACTTTTGCACATAATTCTAGAAATATAATAATTTTGTATTAAATATAATAATCGCAATTCGCAATATTGAAATAGAATAGTATGTACTAAATAATAATAAATGGGTACATGTGACTTTAATAAAAGCTTTAAAAATCACGTTTTTTTTTTGCATTTACAAAGTGGAATCTTTATTTTTTTTTTTAATTTCAAAGTTTTTTATATTTTTGTGTTAGTTTTTACAACTTCTTGCCTTTTAGTATTAACATACTGTACAAGCTAATGCAAATCGCAATGAATCGGTCGGTCAGTGGTTTGAAATAGAAACAAAATTAGCAAAGGTTTTCAAATAAGCACTTTTCCTAAAAAAAAATACGTAAATTTTTTTTACAATTAAAATAATGTCTTATATTATAATTTATATAAGGCGCAAAATAAATATTATTATTTATTTTTAGATTACATTTGTTATCCTGTTTTTGATTGCGCCGCAGTTCATTTTGACTATTCGTTCAATTGATATTTATTTATTTGTAGTACGATTTGACATTTGAACTTATTAATAAATTTTTGTAATATACACTATATATTTTTATTAGATATGATCCGACCAGGGTTTGAACCCGAGATAAGTAGATATAGAAGATTAAATTAAGAAATAAATTAATCCTGAACTGAATCTGAAAACCGAAACTGAGTTTAATTTTAATGTATTTTGATGAGCTTTTATATATGCAATGCATTAATTTTTGGAAAAGTTTGGAGTTTCACAAATATATAAAAAAAATCGGGAATCGATAATCAATATAAATAATATATAAGTTTTTATAATAACATTAAAGTTAACCGTTAAAGGTGTATTAAATTTTTGTAGAATTTAAGCAAGTATAGAATGACTTATTAAATAAATTGCATAAGAATATTTGGCAGAGGTTTTTCAAAACATATTCAAAATCTGTCACTTAGTTGTCACTTGTCAAATATTTAACAAAAAGAAACGGCAACTGAGAATGGAATATTCTGATGATTTAGTACAAAAAAGAGACAATAATATTAAAAAAATAACAGTTGAAAAAAGAAATCAAATTATTAATTTTATAAATGCAAATTTTTTTTTCTGTTCATTTTGCAAAACGTATTTAATGTTTAAAGTGTCAAATAAATTTAAGCGTATATATGTATACAAGTATATAATGAAAATTGAATGAACCAGAATAACCTAACAATCTTTAATTTGACAATTTAAATATAATAAAATTATTATATTAAAATATATATTTAATTTATTATATACAAATATTAAATTTATTTATTCTTAGAAAATTATAATGAAAAACGAAGTCATTAAATGAAAATGAATGTATTGTTGGAAATTAAAGCGCCCTGGAAATCCTAATTTTTTTTTTTTTTTTTTTTTTTTTTTGCTATTTTCTTTACAAATTTATACAATTTGTACAATTTATTTTGTTCCTTTGCATTTAAATTGATAATATAAAAATAATAACCTTGAATTAGGCAAAAGTAATGTATGACATGAAACTCAAATTATGAGATAGGACTTTAAAAAAATATTTAACATTTTTTAATACATAAATAAGTAGTCAATAATTTTTTTATAATATTAAATTTAGTTTTTTTTTTTTTTTTTGAAGAATTTAATTAAATTATATTATGGTAATAATAAGAATATTATTTAAAAAAAAAAAACAGTTTTGTTATTCAAATGATAATTTACTTAATAATATTAAATTTAGTTAAAAAATATTTATTGTTAAAAAGTTTATAAAGTTATATTATATTATTTATTTTGAATTAATGTCATTATTCAAATTTTATTTAATTTATTTAAGTAAATCGTTAGATTTCAGCAAATAATAATTATGAAAGATTTTTTAATACGAGGAATATAGTAGAATTTTGCAATAACTTATAGTCAAATAGCATTGTTCGAAATTGGGTTCTTAATTTTTTAACTTTTAAAGATTCTACAAAGTCCTAATCATAAGTATTTTTTATTTCTACAATTTTTTTTTTTACATCAATTTCATTCCATTTGAAAAGAATTTTGTTTAAATCTAAAAATGAACATTTTGGGGATTGAGCTAAACCAAAAATTGACTTGGTCAAATCATATTTTTGGAATAGCTAAGGACGCTGCTAAGTGTTTGGGTTTCTTGAATCGCTGCAAAACTTACTTCTCCTCCTCTGATCTCCTCTATAAAACTTATATCAGGCCGAAAATGGAGTATAATGCACACATTTGGGCTGGTGTTTCCATTACGGCGCTGGGATATTTTGATAAAGTGCAAAATAGAACTATTCGTATTATAAATTATCCCAGTGTTATCTCAACGCTAATTCCACTTAGTCATCGTCGAACTGTTGGGTCGCTGACCTTGTTTTACAGATATCTTGTAGGGACTAACACCTATTCTAAAGAAATCAAACAACTTATGCCTCCACTCAAGATTTTCCAACGAGAAACCAGAGGTCAACAGATGCTAATCCCTACACAGTTGAGCTAACCAGATAGGTTAACAGGCTTATGGAAATTCGTTTGTCATACGCTTATCACGTCTATGGAACCATAGTCCACCAAATGTGGTCCCCAAAGTTGATAATGTATATGTGTACTATTTAGCTAAATTTAAGAAGAACATTAATATCTTTCTTCTAAATATCCCATCCAATTTTCCTCATCCCCCATAATCGAAAAAATAACTTCTACCATAATCCCAAAGCCTTCCATATCCGCATCCATGTAGCCAAACTGTACATTTGTATCACAGGTTCCCTCCTAAAGTTTAGCTGAACAAGGGTGTGGTTTTAATGCGTTGAAATTTAATACCACCCAAAGAAACATCGCACAGTTTCAATACAGGCAAAGGCTTTCGAGTTTTCCATTCCATGTTAAAAAAAAAAAAAAAAAATTTTAGAAAGGCAATCAATCGGACTGCAACAATTAGAGAGGCATCACATAATTTAACACCATCTACAATATTTTAATACGAGTGATACACAATGGCTCCAAGACGCAATGCATAGTACGAACAGGCATGTTTCTGCCCAAACAGAAGCTATTTGAACCAAGCTAACACCCTCCGGATAATTAGAGAAAAAGCACAAGAGTGGAAATCATTGATTTGTCTAGCATTTGTTGACTTCAAGAAAGCCTTCGAGCTTCAAGAGAGCTCTGGAGAAAAGGAATGTTCCAAGGAAAATAATCAACATAATTAAGAATATATATGACAACGTGGAACTTTCGGTATTACACAATGGGATATCAGTGAATCATTTTAAACCATTTACAGCTAACATCCCGTAAAGTTGGTTTAGAGTTTAACATAATTATAACTAGAGTTGTATGTACATCTTGCAAATGGCAACCAAAACAAATTAGATGATCGAGCCATCAAAAAAATGTAAAGGGTTTAATAATCTATTCATACAACTAAATGGATTTAAAAAAAACTTAACGGTTTTGATAAAAATAAAAGTTGATTGAACTTTGAGGGAAACCTTTTTTTAATTAAATATTTTTAAAAACAAATACATTTTTGTAATAATTTCTATTATGACCTTTTAACAAATTTTTAATCAGCAATACGGAAGTATCAAAATTATACATACATGTATATTATATAAAACATAAAACACGGCAGTTTCTTCTTGGAATAATTAATTAATATACTTAAAAAAAATATAATATAAATATTAATATTTCGAATTTTCTAACACAGCATGTATATATAAAATATAAAATAAAATATTCCCTTATATTTAAAATGTTAAAATAAATATTAAAAAGGTCGAGTTTACAGAACATTGCGTACAAATTTTTATATAAATAATATATGATCGAAGTGTACATTGCATTAAAAATAGTTGTATAAATTATTACATAAAAAAAATTATAATATATAAATAAATATATTATTTCAGGGTGAATTCTAACATGTAAAATTAGTTTTTTTAAATTAATATTAATTGCTATACTAATTTTATTATTTTGTATTTTTATACAATATTATATTGTATACTTTATAACAATTGTATTTGTAAAATAATTTCGGACTTGCAATAAAATAATGTGTCATTCCTGACAAAATAATCTTTAATAATTTTTAAATATGTTATTTATTAATAGTAATATTATATATCACGTGTCATAAGTCACAAGGTAAGAGAAGCCAGCTGGGCACAGTTGTTAGAATGCCGACTTTCATGCGAGAGGACCGAGTTTGGACCTCATTAAAACTTTTATTTGCTTTTCGACCGACTCAGTTACCATTAGCTACTGGGTTAAAATTAATGGCTTAATATAATTTTAATTACATTAATACATTATTATAATTAAAATTATATCAAATAATTTAATTGAATAATATAACTCACAGATACAGAGTACCAAATAACCCAAATATAAAATATTACAATATAAAACAAAAAAAGAATTTTATCAATTGAAAATCTAAAACGTTTCTATATGTTGTAAGACCTAGTACTATCGCATGTTAAAATTGTATGTGGAATTGGTAAGATCAAGAATATAATATGACTCCTCCTAGCCTAGCAGTTAAACAGATAGCACTTAAAAAAAAGATTAATATCACTGGTGGATATTAATTTGACAACAGTTTGTTAAGTTTAAATATATGATCTGATGTATAAACAATTTAATCTTTGGCAATATTAAAATGTAAGTTGTTACTAAACGGTTGTTAAGTATGTATATTACGTTTCAAGAAAACTTTTCCATAATAATTTTGGTATGATATAAAAATTGTATCAAGAAATAAAAAAAACTAATAAATATATAAAATTTTATTGAGTCCTATATAAAAATGTTTTTAATTGATGAATTTAAATTAATTTACAATCCAAGAGTTAGTTCAATATTGGATTTGTCATGATATTTAATTGGTATAGGATTAATTAAAAGTAATCTATATTTTGTTGGTAAGGCAAATTAAATCTAAAAAATGTATATTTAAAGTTATTATTAGTGATTAAATTGATTAAGTTGTTTAATTTGAATTATCTGAAGACTTATTTTCAAAAATATACAACTGCTTATATTTTATTATTGTTACAGATTAACTCATCCACTTCTTCATTAAATTCCATTTTTAATAAAAACTTTCTTACTCCTTCTGGATTTATAAATTTCAATCCACACTCATTTATTATATGCATGAGGTGCTTGACCACTTGATAAGAGTTAACTCTATTGAAAATTCTACTCTTCAATTCTACACATTCTACTATTCTACGGGGGGTTTACTAAAATGAAAAAACTTCAAGACATTTTGAGATGTTTGATTTTGAGATGTTAAATACTTTATTATCAATACGTCTTTATACCCGTATGACTATAGATCAAAGGGTATACTAAATTTACCATTACGTTTGTGACGCAGAGAAGGAAGGGGGGTAGATAAAGAGTCAAGTGTATGGATCGGATCAGAATCGAAAAATAAATCGACTGAGCTATGTATGTCCGACCGTACGTCCGCACGATAACTCAAAATATAAAGGAGCTAGGGTTTTGATTTTTTCACAAAATTGTTTTTATGCAATAGTCTTCATCGTTATTGAAATCCACGCATTGTGGTCCTGCAATACAACTTCTTTTTATACCCGTATGACTATATAGTCAAAGGGTATAATAAATTTGCCATTACGTTTGCGACACAGAGAAGGAGGGAGGGTAGATATAGACTCAAGTGTATGGATCGGATCAGAATCAAAAAATAAATCGATTTAGCTATGTATGTTCGTCGATAACTCAAAAAATAAGGGAGCTAGGATCTTGAAATTTTCACAAATTCGTTTTTATGCAACAGCCGCCATCGCTATTTAAATCCAGCCATTTTGGTCCACGGGTACCTGCCATACAACTTTTAATTTTATATGAGCATCTAATTTTATATGTTCATCTTCTAATTTTGTATATTTTTTTTTAGAAAGCCAGAGACTAATAGTCTCGATACACTCTTGAAATAATGTCAAAAATTCGCCAATGCTAAACTCATGTCGTCTTAATTTACGATTTTATTCACTTATTATAATAATAACTGACTTTTAACCATTAAATTAGTAAATCATTTAAATAACAAATTGTTTTGTTTTTTATTTGTTTAAAAAAACAAATTTTGAAAAAAACAAAAAAAAATTATTTAATATTAAAAAAAAAAATACTTTTAATATGCATAACCTAATCGGTAATCACACTTGGCTTCAAACTCTATCAAAGAGCATTAAAATAATTTTGTACTTTTTAAACTGCTTGCGACTTTATTGTTTTTTATTCCATCAAGAACTTTCGAATTTTAAGTTTATTTTGAAGACTTATGATGACTCTTTTTTTATAGTACATTTATTTAACAGTGCGCGGCCTTCCTCTAATAGAATATTTATGAATAATAAATAAATGCTTTTTTACATAAAGTCATAAAAATTTGTAATTAATTTAAAAATAAAAGTAGTTTATTTTATTTGATAACTTAATATTTATTGTAAATTTTTAATAAATTACAAAAAAAAACGGGAAATTACAATTTAAATTAGTTTTGTATATTTGACTTTAAACTTTTGTATATAAAAACACGTGTTTACAAATAAAAAGTAAACCTAAATAAGTTTTTTCTTTTAAACGAGGAGGATTGCCCTTTTTTTTTTTTTTTGCCGGCTTTACTTTTCACTGTGATAGGCTAAACAGCCTGACTATATTCATATTCATATATTAGAACTGATTAAATGAATTCCACATAGAATTTAAGCATGAGATAGTACTACCCCTTATAACATGTAGAAATGTCTTAAATTTTCAATAAATGCAGTTCTATTTTTGTTTATAATGTAATATTTTGTATTAGAGTTATATGGTATTTTATATCAGTGAGTTATATTATTTAATTGAATTATTTGTTTACATTTTGTATTTGTTTATATTGTTATATTTATGTATTTTTTATTAAAGATATAATAATTATTAATTATTAATTAAGTCATTGATTTGAACCCAAAGGTGAATGGTAGCTGAGTCGAGTTGAAAACCAGATAAAAGTTTTTTCCCTTTCACTGGGATTCGAACCCGGGGCCTTTCGCATGAAAGGTCGACACTCTAACCACCGTGCCACCCAGCCCTTGTCAACTCTCTCATATTCACGTGAAGCCATTATATTACAGTATAAATATAATATGTGTACTTTCAGGTCTGTGTACTTAAAGATTTAAAAAAATTTTAAATAAGATCAAATACTTTACATGACTGCTCCAGAATACGATGAAAATATTTTTAAATTTTACAATGTTATAATTTTGATAAAAGAGATTGTGAAATTTCAACATTAACTAATTCTGTAGCTTTATTACTTTCCTAGTCTATTTCTGATATCATTTCTAATATACCTGTGTGTGTGGATTAGCAAGAAAAAGCAACCGTTATGAGATTAGAACTTGCATTTTCGATATTAATAAATTTTATTCGAGACCTTCAACAATTTAGCATACGTACAAACTGTTTCTATTCCAGAATTTTGAATGCAACTTTAAAATCTCACATACATATATAACGAGGAAGAGTGTAGTAGAGTAGACTGTGTCAACTCTGGGATACCCGTATGACCGTTATATAAGCATTATATCATTATTATTATAAACATTAATTACTTTTGGCAAAATTTCAAACATACCAGCTTTATTAGGTGAAATATAATGCTCATATAAAAGAAGTAGTTGTATGGCAGCTACTCGAATCCTCTGCAGTAGACCAACCAAATTTTGCAGTAACTTTGGCCATTACACTAAACTATTTTTAGAAAAATTTCAGACACCCAGCATTAATAGGTATAGAGTAATGCTCATATAAAAGAAGGAGTTGTATGGCAGCTACTCGAACTCACTGCAACAGACCAACCAAATTTTTGCAGAAACTTTGGCCATAAAACTAAACTACTTTTGACAAAATTTCAGACACGTAGCTGTTATAGGTACAGAGAAATACTCATATAAAAAAAGAAGTTGTATGGCAGCCACCCGAACCCATGGACCAAAATGGCTGGATTTAAATAGCGATGACGGCTATTGCAAAAAAACGAATTTGTGAAAATTTCAAGATCCTAGCTCCTTTAGTTTTTGAGTTATCGTGCGGACGGACGGACGGACGGACGGACAGACGGACGGACGGACAGACGGACGGACATACATAGCTAAATCGATTTATTTTTCGATTCTGATCCGATCCATACACTTGAGTCTATATCTACCCGCCCTACTTCTCTGCGTTACAAACGTAATGGCAAATTTATTATACCCTTTGACTATATAGTCATACGGGTATAAAAAGGGGATTCTATTCTTTGCGAATACAGTTCTATAATTCTTTCAAATTTAAAACCTTTCATATAGGTCACAAAGGTATAGGAAAAACATTTCTGAGCATAATTTCTCATTAAATATGAAGTTAAACCAATTTTTTTTTTATTTAATTCTTTTTAATCTCATAAGAGCAATATAGCTCGTATATAGTGTTTCATAATAATTAAAAAAATACACAATTCATACAATGCAATAAAATTTATAATTTCTTTAATAAATCAACAACAATATGCAACAAAGATAACTACATTTAACTACTAACTTATAATATAATTCGTTCATAAGAAACTTATTTCTATATACCTAATACCTTATATCAAAAAATTCTCTATATCAAAAAAATAAAGACCCGGACCCGAGAAATAACACCCCATTTCTCTTTCAGTTTAAATTCCGACTTCCTGAGAAATCACTTTCCGGTGTTTTAATTCTCAAAAAAATTAAACTAAAAGTGAAATAGCATCTAGGGTTTTATTTCTTATTTAATATGAAATAACATTCCCTGGTTTTATTTCTTATTTACCAAAGAAAAATAACACTCAGGAGCCTTATTTCGCAGAGCCTTTTTTTAGGCTCTAAACTAAACGTTTTGAAAATAAATTGATTGAAATCATCAAAAATTTAAATTTCCAATTTCCCATCATATACAGAAGATTTATATGTAATTTTTTGCAATATTACAAAGTAATTCATTAACTTTTTTTTTTCTTGAATCATATTATGTATAACATAGTATAAATTCGGTAAATGATTAGTGATTACCAAAGACCGGATCTTCATGCATTTAAAAATTGCAAAATATGCGCATATATATGCACCTAAAATTATGAAAATATGCACTTTATATGCATTTAAAAATTCCCATAAAAACTGAAATAAATTAATAAAATAACAATACTTTAGGGTTAAATTTATATTATATTTTAGGTTTTCTTTAATTAATTCAAATTTACTATAATACATATATAGCCAAAAACCGCAAAATTATAATAAAAACAAATTCAAGTTATATAAATATAAAAACAAACAAACAAAACAAAAAAAAACATTATTAAGCAAACTAAACTAAACTAAAAACAAATTTTTAACTTTAGATAAGTAAATAGGTACGTAAGTTAATTAAATTAATTGAGAAGTTTATTGCACTGGATAACAATGTGGTGTTTAATATTGTTTTCTGACATATTGAGTCTTCTATCTGTAACCAGCTGCTTATAGCTTGAAAAACTTCTTTCTACATCTGCTGATGTGATTGGACTATATTTAAAGGCAGCAATTTCATTTGCACTGTATTCATTTTCGTCTTCAATATTTGTCAATTCATCGCCAGTAAAATATTTTGAAAATTTTCTTAATTTTTCCAAACCAATATTTTTCGAAAATATTATTTCAAATTTATTTTTAATTTTGCCTCCTTTTTCGCCAGAAACTTAAAAAAATTTTTTTTTACGATTCTAACATATTTAAAGCATCAACAAGTAGAATATTCTGTTTTTGGAATGACTCAATAGCATCCTTTAGAAATGCATAATTTGTAGAAATATATATTAACTCAGCTTTAAATTTAGATATGCGCTACAATTTGAATAAATGTATACGAGTTTTAGGGAATAAAAAGTAATTTTAGATCGTAAAAATCAATTTTTTAACTTCAAAAATGGGAAAAAATGCAAGAATATGCTGCTTTTAAATAAATATGCATTTTAAGCTAAAATGGAGAAAATATGCAAATATATGCAAAAATATGCATTTGCATGAATATCCGGTCTTTGGTGATTACATATTTATACATACATATTTAGTAATTTGTAATACTTATTATAATTTAATCTCCAAATATTTTTTTCTTTTGTTTAGAAAACACCTTTTATTCACCTTAAAAAAAAAAAAAAAAACAATTATTAATAGAATATTAGTTATGTACATTGTACATTGAACAATATATTATTCATAATAAACTGGTATGTTCCTTATCAAATACAAAATAATATTAAATTATTAGGTATTATATACTCAATGAACATACGACTAACGGGACATAATAAATATAATAAAATAACAAATTGTATATGAAGTCGCATGCACAGATTGTGTGATAGATAAAAAAAAAAACAAAAACACAAAATTATTCCTTAATAATTTATACCTAGTTAAATCTATGTTTATATGTATATATGTACATTTAAAATATCATTTAAAATATTATTAATATTACAATTTAAAATATATATATATATATATATATATATATATATATACATATGTACCTATGTATTTAAACTATTACTTATTACTTTTATTACCGTTATTTCGTAATTTATTAGATGTGTTGTAAAATTATAAAAAAAACAATTTTGTATTGTGTGAAAAGTTACGAAAATTTAAACAAAATAGAAAAACTTGTACGATGCAACAATAAATTTTTATAATGATAATCATGTAATGAATAAGAAAATTTTATTTTCATATGGAAAATTATATTTAAATTAAATAGCTGCAAAAATTATTTAATAAAATAATAAATTGAAAACAAAAATTTTTATTGAGTTGTTCTTACTTATTTTAAGGGTTTTCCTTTGGGTTGGGTTTTTTTTTGTAAACGAATGACAATTTAAATTTATGTGTTTCTTATACATCATACACTTAGACAGTGACTAGGAAGAGTAGCAAGTGATATTTTTGTGAAACCATATAATTTTGCACTCACTTGACACATATGACCATATGATTTTTCGCTCAATTGTTTGCTTTATGACAACTTATGTTTTTACATATTGGTAATTGGTCTTTATAAAAACCAATATGTTTGAAATATTTTCTGAAAAATTCTTTCGCAGGATGCATGTGTGAGCCTGAGGACTTATTGTGTAATTTTTAGTTTAATTATTTATTAAATCAGAACTTAGCTCTGAGCACGCTCTGAGCAGAGCATGAACAAAGCACGCTCAGAGCGTTCAGATTTAATAAAAAAAACACGATTTGAAAAAACTGTCATTTTTATTTTATTTCCGTTTAAAATTGTCAAATCATTAAATTAAAATGAAAATGGATAACTTAAATTAAAACTAAACATTTTGACTTTTATTTTACAAGTAAAATCTTAAACAAACGTCAAAATGTCCTTGTATTTTATTTTGCTCAGCCGTGCTTGATATATTTCCACTAAACAAAGATATTTTTTTTTGACAGTTTATGCTTAAGATTCTGCTCAGATTTAAAAAAAAAAAGCCTATTGAAAAATTAGAATGGTTAAAACAGCTATTTAGATCATTTTAATTACTTTGTTTACTGAGCAGCTGTAACTAAGTATTTATAAATTTTTATATTTATTGCTAAAAATTTTCTAAACATTTTTGAATTAAGTCTAATAAATGTTTAAATTTCTATGAAAATTCATATTTAATAGACTTAACGCTTTGACGAAGCGTCTTAAAACCTTTTATTTTATTCTATTATATTATAAAAAAATGATATATGTACTTACCTACGGCCAATAATAACAAAGCCACCTACAGGCTACTGCTTTAAACTAAGAGCAAAGAAAAAAGGATTTTATGATTATGTGGTTCGATTATATCCAAAATTGGATTTTTTTTTTTTTAAACCTAAGTTTTAGGAAAATTCTGTAGAAAATTTTTTTTCCAATTTTAATTTGACAGGTATAAAAAGTTTTGTTTTAAAATTTGACATTTGACTACAATTTATTGTTTTTAAATTATTTTATACTTTTTATCCACAAATAGTAACGAATAAAAACATTATTTTTATTATTATTAAAACTTTATATTAAATTTTATTTGTATAAATAAAAACGTCAATATTGTCAAATATTCAAAGTTCATTAGGAATAAACTATATATACATATATATATAGCCTTAATCTATAGTCTGGATAATATTTATGTTAATATGATATATTTAAAAAAAAAAGTTATTATTTAATGTGTAATAATAAACCAAATAAATAAACAATTATTTTTGAAATTTTATTAAATAATATTGATTAACTTTCTCTTTATTCCCAAAAAAAAATTGGAATAAACACAAATGCAATTGTTCAATTATTTTCTATTTTATTATTAAAAATGTATATTTGAATAAGTAAATAAATCCTAATTGATTTTCAATTAAAATTGATATTTTAAGTAAATTTATAATTATTATATTGAAACCTAAAAACGAATTAAAATATTAGATACTAACTACATATTAAAATGAATCTGCAATAATATATTTTAATTTAAACTATGTGCAGGAAAAATATCGAATTTTCAATATCGCAAACTGTAATAATTTTATGTCTAAACTAGGCGAAATAAATTAAAACATTTAATTAGGACACGCTCCTTGAAAGATTTTATAGTGAAAGATGGTATCAACAATGATACTTTTCAGAAGAATCTCTTTTTATTAATGTTAATGAATTCCATTTTTACGATTCTTTATATTTTTGGAGATCTAAAGTTTTGTGATGTTCGCCTATGTTTCATCACTCCATAAAATTCGGACGCGATTCGTCTATTCGGGATGTTTTATCACTCTAATGCGATTCGATCGTTTGTTGGCGCTTTCCGTTCCTTTCGGATGTGGGCCAGCATTATATTATATATTTTACATTTTAAGATATATATTTGGTCACTATGGAGATTTGTTAAGAAAAATTATTATCCTGACGGGAGTCGAACCCGGTTTCCCTCGGTTAATAAAGTAAATGATAAATAATTTATTTTAAATTCATTCAAATTTTTAATTTGAAACTTTTGACAAGTGCGCTTTGGTGAGAGTTTTCGTTCTATCTTTAGTACATATTTAAATAAAATTTGTACTAGGTATACTTGATCCACATCTAAACGAAATTAACACAGTAAATAAATGTATTGACGTAGCAAATAACATTGTAAGCAAGATTTTAAATGTGACAATTACTTATGTCATTAAATTTAAGATTTTAGTATTCAATTTGAATTTTTATCTCTATCTTTATTTTAACAATTACTTTATATAATAATTACTTATTTTGGTTTCCATGTGGTATATTCGTTCAGCCAAGTTACGGACTGGTGAACACTATTAAGATACATGTGGTTAACTAAAGGTTTCACGAACTTTTACAACAAATTGAAAATAAACATAACAATTTGTTTTTTTAAATAGTATTGTGTACGAGAGGCCACCTGATTTCCTTTAGCTGTAATTTACCCAATACCCAAATTTTTACAGAGGAAGGTCTTTCGGCTAACCCGATGACTTTTAAAATTAAGGTGTATATTTTTTTATTATTGAATTGAAACAAACATAACGGATCGTTTTAATTTATTGGGTTCCCCGTATCCAGGAAAACCAACTTCAACAACAACAACAGGTAATCTTCTATTACAAAAGGACTTTAAAATTAGTTTTCAGTATTAATAATACATATAAACAAATGTTTACCCAACTTCTTAATACGTAAAAACTATAAATAACGTCTAATATACATATTATAAACGAAAACTAACATTTATAACCTATCGCCTAATTTTTAGTTTAGAATTGAACTTTATTTTTTGCAAAAAAAAAAATACAGTAAAAAGATGTTTAATAAACAAAAAGAATGAAAGAAAGTACAAAACAGAATAGAAGAAAAGGCAAAAGCTTTTTTTTGAAAAAAAAAAAAAAAAAACATGACTAAAAAAAAAAGAAAATAAAAACAAAAAAAAAAAAAAAAAAACCCAATAAAATAATAAAGAGTAATTTTAATCGGGTGATGGTACAAAAACTGACATACGATACGATAACGATTACTCGACACATTCTATTATTAATAGTGTTTGAGAATGGTTTTAAGTTTCAGTTAGTATTTAAACTGCGATCGGTTCACAACTTTATTTTAAGAAGAATAAAACAAATAAAAGAATAGAATTTAATTAAATAAATATAAAAAAAATAAAATTAAATTAAATTATATAAAAAAAAAATAAATAAATATTAATTTTATTATTTTAAATTATTATTTCAATTACAAAAAAAATTATATTTTAATTTTGTGAATTAAAATATTGTAACAAGAAAAAAAAAATATAGTAATTTTAAATTCTTCAGTGATTATATGTTTTAAATTAAAAACATATTAGAATTATATTAATTTTGTTTTAAAACAAGGAATCTTAAAACAAAAATTATAAATTATTTGGATTATATTTAATTTATTTATTTAAAGGTATGTACATTGCATCATTTTTTTTTAAATATGTTAATATCCAAGAGTTCATTTACTTTCAAACATTAAATTTAATTTTAATTTAATTCTAATTTTTTTTTTTGTAAAGTTTAAATCTAATTTAAATAACAATTAATTTCTAATTTATATTTTAATCAATTTCTAAAATGAAATTTATTTTAAATTTAAACAAAAAAAACCAGTTTTTTAATTTAACAGAAGATTTATAGAGAATTAGAAATTATTTGAAAATACATAATAGTGTTTATTGTGGCATGTTTAGAAGAATTTATAATAGTTTAGAATAACTAACTAGTAGGTACTTATACTTTCATTTATATAGTTTGGTTATTATAATAAAATAAATTTAAAATGTAATTACTTTAATTAAATTACAAAATTTTATTCATTGATTTTAAGAATTGAGTTTAAAAAATTCATTTAACCTTTAAAAGTTCTAAAAAATATAAAAAATTAATATATACGAACATAATAATATAAAAATAATATATAAATACCATAATGTATTTATACTAATTAAATTAGATAATTGTTAATTATTTAAATAATTTTATGAAGTAAATTAAGAAACTGCAAATAAGTGTATAGTAACAAAATTTTTCGAATTAAATATTAAAGATTTTTATTAATCATTAACTTAAATTTATGACAAATTTATTACTTAATTTCAAAATTTTTATATCAAATCAATTTTCCATTTATAATTGATTAACCAAGAATTAGAAAACAAAACCATTATATTAAAATATAATTGATTATATTTACTTAATTCTAACATAATTATTGATACACACCTTACAGTAGAGTTATATTTTAATGAATTATTAAAAGTATAAAATAGTTAATAAACTAGTGATTTTGAAGTAGTCATGGTGACAAACTGAATAAGTTTTTGAATAAAAGATTTGAAGTGTATATATTTACATTTTTAAAATAAATGACGTCCTTTTGTGTTTAATATCGTATGATTGTTTCGACTAACTTAATATTATTATAATTATGAACACATTCAGTAGAAAAGAAGAAATGCTTGCCTAGCATTAGTTTTAAAATTTAATTTCGTTTTATTTATACGCGGATTAAAAATTTCCAAACTTTATAGTTTTATTGCAATATCATATAATAACGATTAATTTATTTATTTATTAAAAACATTTTTAATTCGTATAACTTATTTTTTAATTATTTTTATATATTTTAATTATACAATTTTTAAAATGTGAATCTTCCATAAGAATCTAATAAGATCGTGTACATGTGCATTTTTCGTGATTTACTTTATTATCACTGGATTTCGTTAATCGGGGCCGATCTACTTTAACGAACACTTTTCGAGTACGAATAATCGAATACCATTAACTTAATTACCTTAACTATTTTGTATTTTTTATACCAGGTAACATTTAAAAAATATTCCAACTAAATTAGAACTATTCTAATACCAATATTATAAATATTCTAAAACCCTGGTAACACTATTAGAAATTTAATTGTTCTAAATCTAAACTAAAATTTACCTAAAAAAATTAAATAACACAACCATTATCAAAGTATGTCAAAATTTTTTTAATTACGGAAGTAACGGTACAAAAACAAAAACTAAACTCAATTTATAATAAATTAATTGAAAATTAAACTTTATTATATATTGATTAACTTTTTGTAAAACTAGTTTATAAAACAATAAAAAAAAATGGAAATGATTTCGTTTTAATCTAGTTTTGTCAAGTACTTACTTTAGGTAACGAATTATTTTTAAGTGTTTTAAATTCTGCAATTAAGTTCCAAAGCCATAGATAATAAAACAAAAAAAAAAATAGTTTTAGATTAAAAAATTATCACAAGTATATTTTTATTTAGATACATTATTTCGAAATTCGTTTAAGGTCGTTGTGAAAGTTATTTTAAATTTTTTATAAATTAGTTAGTACTAAAAAAAAATTGCATAACCATGTAACTAATTTTTTATATTTTTTAAGACAATATTTTTTTTTTAAATTCATCAATTAAATGTATGTATATATAAATATATATATATATACCTATACCAAGTTCGAAAGATTATTGAAATATGGAATACTTTCCATGTATAATATGAAGGTCTTTAGGTCAATCAAAGAAAAAAAAAATTTTTTTAATTGAAGTTAGAGAAGCTAAACACCTTTAAATTTATTTGACCTCTAAGGTATTTTTTTTTACTAATAAACATTTTTTTAATTACCATGATCTACACATAGAGTATACTTTAATATACACTGTATATATGCATGATCATATGATTATATTTAATTTTTTTTTTTTTATTTCAATCTTAAAATATAAAATTTAGGGTCTAGGCCATTATCTTTGAGTAGATTCGGTTTTTTTTTTGCAATAGGTAATATAATTAAATTTTATTAGGTAATAATGATTGTTTAAAAAAAAAAACTACATCCATGTATTTAGACGGAAAGTAATTAGTTTGTTAGTAATTATATGTTTGTATATATAATTGAAAATTGTGTTAAAATATTTTTAAAATTAATTTGAAATGGTTATTTAATGCATAAAGTTCTTTGATTCAATTTTTTATTTTTGTATACAAGTCATAAAATTGTTATTTGAAAATTAAACTTGTACCTAGGTTCATATTAACCTTAAATCTAAATATTCAGACTTTGAAGTTAAACATAATTTGGTAATTTAATTACTATACTATATTATAAAAGAAAAAAACAATAAGAATATATATTAATTACCTATCTATCCACAGTTCACATACTTTCACTTTTTATAAAAAAATGAGTAATCAAAACACTAATCACTAATCATATACTCAGATTTACACCTAATAATGTTTTGTTTTATGCAAAAATTCGAATAGTTTTTTAGTAAATTTAAATATTAATTTGGAGTTAAATTAAAATATTAAATGGATAAAATAAACATATGTAAAGGAATTAGAAATTTTTTAAAAGATTAAAGGTTATTTTTAATAAAACAATAAATTAGAAACGTATTATTAATTAAGCAATTGTTATACATGAGTAATAAATCATAGATCAATGTGCCATCAATATAAACTTATGTATTAAATTACCTTAGACTTAAGAATTTTCTAATTAAATAATAGTTTTTTTTCTCATAATTAATTTAATTAATTATATCATTATTATATTTAATTTGATATATTTAATTATATTGTTTCACAGAATAAAATTAAATAAAAAGATTTAAAAACCTTAGGCTGTTGAGATATTAGATAATAATACTTTTATTACACATGTTTGTTAGGTAACTACTTTTGGTATAGGAGTATCAATTTCATTATATAACTAACCAACATTATTATTTATTATTAATTTTATTGTTGTTTTATTTTTTATTTATTTTTAGAAAATCAATTAAATTACTTGTTCTATATGGTATTAGTAGAATTTATTAAGAAACTTTTCAAAATTTTTATTTGAAAGTTTTTCCATTCATAAATTTGAAATTTTGTCAATTAAATTTATTCACCGATTCTTAAATGTATGTTATATTAAATATTATATAATTTTATTATATTCAAGTTCGTTAATATTTATTTCTTTTTTAATATAATTAACAAAATACAAAATGATAAAAATTATTATTTAATTTAAAAACAGTTGCTAATTGCAAATTTTTTAAATAATTAGGGATTTTTTAAATTGATTTGAAGAAACGAGAGTACCTATAATATTCGTAATTAAGAATACCTATAAAGAAGCTTAGGTGCCCAAGAAATTTAGTTAATGATTTGTAATTTAATTAAATCTAAAAAAAAAACAATTTAAATGCTTTTCTAATTAGTTTGTAAGTTTTTATACATTTCTATGTATATATTTAGTGCAGAAGATCTTTCATAAACTACTATATCAAAAGAATAAATGAATTTTAATTTGTTAATTATTCTATAAGTACCTACATATTGAGTTCTAATCACAACTCACAGCTGTATAATTTCAGTTTTATTATAATATAATATTTATAATAAATTTCTATAGTATCACCCTATTAAATTTCCAATAAAATTCTAATCAAATATAGGTGTGACAAAATTAATCGAATGACACGGTAATTACAATAGTCATTATTACCTAATTATTTATTATAATATAATATTATTTCTAATTAATAATTATTATTGAAATCAGTTTATTATTATTAAACAGAATATCTATATAATGAAATTAATTAAAACATATAATGTAATTTATTTCGCGTTACATATTCTATAATACGTCAATTTTAAACTAAAGTATAATATATACGTGGTTAAATAGTTTATGTAATTCAAACGTTTATTTTATACTATGCAAGATTTCTATACTTTCTATACAAAAATAAAAATTATTTAACTATGATTCATCTATTCTATTAAGAAACAAAGTTTACACGTAATAATGTGTTTTTTAAAAAACAAATTTGAATTTTTTTATTTTAATAAATTATAATGATGCAATAATTTATTAAAAAATTACATAATCTTTTTTTGAAAAAAAAAAAAACAACAAGTAATAATAATAATAATAAATAGGCATTTCTTAATTCTTATTCGTAATTCTTCTGTTTTAAAAGAAAACAATTACCACTATCATTCTAAACGTCAAAACATATTAATAATAATAACATAAAAATATTATAGGTATGTACCTTCTGTTAAAAAGAAACTGTGTAAAAAAAAAAATAAATAAATAAAAACAATTCATTCATGAGAATCGCGTGACAAATCACGCCACCACTAGGTAATATTTGAATTTTTTCCAAAGCAATATTTTTATTTACTAACAACAAGCATAAAGTTTCACCAAAATCGGAGAATTTTAAAAAAAAATTTTGTATTTATTATGTATGTATTGCAAAAAAAATTAAAACAAACTTAATTTGTTAAAATGCCAGTTTAGTTTTGTAGTGGTAATGTATGTTTTTAAAGAAAAAAAAAAGCCGGTAACAGCATGTTATTATAAACTACAGAAAAACAAATTTTCTGAAGAGCTTTTTTTTTGTTTTTGTTTTATACATACATATTCTCTTTTATTTTGTATTTAATTAAACTAAACAAATACATTGATACATTGATTAATTAAAAATTAAATAACATGCATGCTTTTGTGCTTTTAATCTATTCATGAATGTTTTTAATTATATAGAAAAGTTCCTCAACCCTTTTATTATTGGGTTTTTTTTTTTTGATATGGAATGTAAATGTTACCTTTCTATTTTGTTTCAATGTATTAGAGAAAAGTCAGAGAAAAGCTTTTGGTTTTGTTTTTGTATACATATTTTGTTAACATAACAAGCCGGCTTCTTTAATCTTTTCTTACCGGTTTATTAAAAAAAAAAAAAAAACACATTTAATATCAGATAAATTTTATTATTATTATGATTTGAAAAATGTCAAAATAAAGAAATATTTTGTGTAAATGTATTAGTAAATAATTCTCTAATATTTCTCTTAACATAGTATAGGTATAATAGATTATACATATTACAACTGTTAAACAGTATATACTTTTATAAGTTATATTAACAATTTCCATTACATTTTGTTTGTAATAAATATGTAATATGATATATGAATGTATGTATATGTACATATTCATGATATATAAAAATATTTACTTAAATAACTTGACTTATATATAAAAGGAAAATTATTTTAAGAATGGTTATAGGAAAACCTGAAAAACGATGAATGGAATGAAGAATAAAGAAAATATTTATTATATACAAATACACTGTTCAGTAAAAACTGTTGAATGGGGTATTTAGAGGTTTAATTCTGTATACATAGGTAACATATACATTCATAAAAATGTTTGAAAATTTAATAGCAAATTTTGTCTTGCAATCATGCCGATTGCCGGTGCGATGGATAAGAAAAACCTGAAAAAAAATATATAAAAAAAAAATAAAAATTGGCAAAAAATAAACAAGAAAAAAAAAAAAAATAAAAAAAATTCTTTTTAAAGATGACATGACCTTCTACAGATGGATATGATGATAATAAATTTGTGTACCTACCTATCTAATGATACGTTTGATTGTACAGAATATACATATATAAAATATATGTACCTACATAGGTAAATTTATGTACAAATGTACATAATATATTATACTATATTATATATGTGATGTGAACCCGTGTGTTCTGTGTACAGTTTTTATTTTATATTAGAAATACATACTTTAATAGTACATTAAACTAATGGATTTGTTCTATTAAAAATTGTTTTTTAATCTACTGTGTAATAATGTAGGTAATTTTGTTTTTTTAATTAAAAAGGTAGTGTAATGTAATGACTTATGTAAGGGTTTGGGTGAATTTTTTTGAGTATTTGACTACATACATGTACGTATGCATGATTGAAATTATTTTGAATATGCCATAGATACTGTGTACTTTATAATTATATATAAAATTTTATATATACATATCTAAGTATTCAATTTATTTAATCAAAGTAAATGACCACAGTATGAAGGTATCAACCTGTTTGGTTTTTGTAATTTAAATTTTATTTTCAAAATTTGATTCTATATAAATATAAATTTTTTGTACCTAGGTATGTAGGTAAATATATTGATAGATACAATTGAGCTTTTTAGAATAGAAACTAAGAAAAGTAAATTAGTATCTCGATATTTTACCTATTCGGGTAGGGTTGCCACATGTTGAGAAGCTCAAAGTAGGACAAATCGATAATTACACAAAAATGGTTGGTTTAATAATGGAGAAATGGAGCGGCCACACCACGTACATAGACCATAAGGTCCGTTATACCCTAAAAAGTGATATTTTATTACAATTTACATTAACCATGATCATCCAGCTCAAATAAACTAAAGAGAAACTTTATAAAAAATGATTTCATAAAAATAAGAAAAATCAAATGCATATAAAGTTTTTCCAAAAAAAATTATAATCCAATGCATTTCAAAAATATTTTTAAATATTTCAATCTAGATGGCTTTGTTTTGAATTTTTCTCAAAAATGTTCTCGTTAAAAAAACATTTAGTCAAAAGTAGGACAAACAAACTTTCATGTAGGGACATAGGACAAATATTGTAATTTTAGGACTGTCCTACCGAATGTAGGACGCGTGGCAACCCTATATTCGGGTTTATAAGTTATAATTGAATTAGTTAATTAATTAGTCACTATTTAAATATAAATTTAAAACTGAGATTGAACCTCTAAATTAAATAATTGTAAGTCCTAGGACCTACCTAACTTCTAGCTTGCATAATACTACAAGATATAAACTTATAGCTATACCTATTATTTATATAAAATATGTAAATCTCAATTCTCAGTTTTTTTAAAGTTTTAAATCTCAATTGCAGATTTTTTTTAAAGAATAGGTATGTAACTTTAGTTAGGTAAATAATTTATAATTTTTTTTTCTATCAGTTTTTATTATAAACAATATTATATACCTTTTATATACCTACTATTAATAGTTAGTATTTAATTTTATTACATATCTAAGTTATTGAAATTAAAAAAAAAAAAAAAAAAACAGGGCATCAAAAAACTATTTTAAAATTAATAACAAAGGTGAAATTTCTATAGAACAAAAAAAAAAAAAAAAAATTTCTTAAATCTTTAAAGAAAGTTGAAATAAATTTAGGTTATACCAGTTATATACGTTTGGTTTAGGTTAAGAAATAAGAATTAGTAAAAAAAAATATGAAAACAAAGTTTAGTTTTTTTTTTTTTTAAATAAGTTATAAAATCAAAAAAAAATCCAAACGTTAAAAGAAATCGCATTAAATATAGTGAATTAAGTATGTATAGATTAGATATCTACTAATGTTTTATTAAATATTATTTGATTAGCCCCAAAAAATTAAAAACAATGGTTAAACTTACACTAACTTATGTATAGTTAGTTACCTACAAAATGATTATAGTTATAAATATATTATGTATATGTGTATCTAGTCCTTATAATTATTTATAACTTTATTGAAAATTAATGAACTTGAGATAACGCATTTTTCAAAATTATCAAATTGTTTTTTTTTTATCAAAATTATTGTTATACATTATGTATATGTATAATTAAATATACAATAAAAAATTACAATAGATTATTTATATATTTAGTATATATCGATGTACATATCTATTTAAGAATGCTAGCATTCTCTTTTATAAACCACCTTTTCTCATACCGGTTAATATCATACGAAATGGTACAATATTAGGTATCCACTCAATATTGCTGAAATATTGATGAAATCTATTGAAGCCTTTAATAACCTATTTATACTGTAGAACTGTAATATGTTCAATTCGATAAATCTATTCAATTAGTTTTAAACTTATATAATAATATATAAGAACAGGTATTTGAGAATTCCAAACTTGTTAAACTCTTTAAACATGTTTTAATCCAAGGTTTTTAATTTTAATTCTTTATATTGGACAAAATCGGTATATTTACGATCAATTAAAAGTCTTTTAGGTTTTTTCCTGAAAAATTATAGCTATAAATTTTTTTTTAAGTACATACTTAATAATTCATACCAATCATCCATTTCAAATTTTGATCGATGTCAAATTTAAAACAAGTTGTATTGTATGAACGAAAATTTTAAATAACTTAAAACATGTTTTATTTTTGTAAAATATACAAATTCTATTATATATACTTAGGTATAGTTATTATGAGTTTTAAATGATTCCTATTGATATTTTAAATTAACAATATTGTATTTTATAACAGATTAGGTATATTATAATTACTAATTAGTTTGTTACTACGTTTTAATATCTTCTAAATACATATATCAACTTATTTATTTGTTTTATGTAATGTATATCTATATCTTGAAATAGATTTTATATTAAAATTAACTGATTATATAGTAACAAATAAATAAGACAGACAGGAATCAACAAGGATTCTTAATTTTACATTATTGTAATTTATATCTTTTCTATAGAGATAATAAATATACCTATATACAAATATGTACGTGTGTATAACTCTTACCTATATAGATTGAAAAAAGCTTTATTAAAAATAAAAAAACATTTCATAATATTATTGGATATTATTTTGTTATTTTATTTTTATGAATTCTTCCCTTCAATTACGTTTTTTTTTTTTAATACCTATATTTAAAAATTATCTATAATTTTTTTTTATACTACCTATGTGATTTAAAAAAACATGTATACATATTATATATTCATATTCATATACATACATATATTAAAAATATATGAGCAATAACAAAAAGGATATTTTGTTGCCCCTATAACATCTCATTTCTCTATTTTGATTTTCTTCTTACCAAAATACAATGACTGTACATTAATATATGTATGTGTGTTGTGTGTATCTGAGAGTATGGTATGATTTTATTTAGGTACAACATTTTCTATGGTACGATATTATAGATTCTAAGTATTTGTTGTTGTTATTTTTTATAAGGTTTTTTCTATTAAAAAAAAAAAATAAATAAAATTAAATATATGTGTATCTACAATTCAGTATCCTTTTGAACGCCGCAGGATTTACATTGTAAAAAAAAAAATATTAAATAATACCGTATTTTTAAATATAACAGTTTTCATATTCCATTTTAAGTATATATGTATTACTTTACGTAAAAATTAAATAAAACGCATTTAAATATTTAGTTCGATGGTCGGTTGTTTCCTTTATTTAAATTACAGTTATTTCGATATTGTATTTTAACAACAGTTATCCTTTACAGTGTTTTTTTTTTTAAATTTAATATTATATTTGAATGTTATATATTGCAAAAGAATTATTTTGCAATTTAAATTGTATAAAAGTATCTTAAAGATACTAAAAATATTTAAAAGATACTGAAGTAAAAAATTTTGAACATTACATACATATATTTCATTGGTTATTTAAGAAAATAAATTAAATATGTATATTTATTACTTTTCAAATTAAATTGCATAATCATCAAATAATACAAAAAACAATTAAATAAAAGTGAATACATATTTTAATTTTAAAAGGATTTTAAGGTTTTATATATATGTAAGTAGAAAAGTACAAGTATGGGATAAATATATTATAGATTTACAGTTGTTACTGACAATATATATTAAAAAATAAAATAAAAATAATAAATATAAAAAAAATAAAAAAGAAGTTACTAGAACACTAGAGAAAAAATTTTATTGGTGCAGTGGTTTCAAATAATTTATATCTACATATATATATATATACATATTCATATATAACAAAAATACATATTATATTGCACACGTACTAAATAAAAATGTAGGTATATTTTATCATATATAATATGAAAATTTTTGTTTTAAAAATCTAGATCAAAAGTAGATAAAGTAGAAAAAAACAAACAAACAAACAAATATATCCAAAATTTAAGGTTTATTGGTAACACCAAACACTGATAAGTTCTAGAAGTAAAAATATCAAAAAATTAAAATTAATGACGAAATGTGAAATTTTTTTTATAATTTAATGTAAAAAAAAAACTTCCAAAAAAAAAAAAAAAATCGATCTGTAATTTAATATCTTTTAAATACGAATTTAATAAAAAACCAAAAAAAATTTAAAAAAACAAAAAGTAAAGCTAATTAGTAATTAATTAGTATAAGAAACCTTTTACAGGTAATCTATACACATTTGTTAGTATTAAATTTAAATTTATAATATAATCGGATCAAAAATTCAAGAAAATATACTTGATTAATATTAAATTGAATAAATATTGTATACCCTTGAAACTAAATAATCCTTGTATCCTTGAAGGATTTAAAATAATAAAAAAATAAATAATTACAATAAATATTACATGCTTTATAAGTAGTGTATCATTCAATTGAAGTAATAAATCTTCATTATTGTATTATTTATTATATGATTGCCACTTTAATTTTTTTCAAGTTTAAGTGAATTCTAAAATATTTATTACAATCAGCTATTTTTTTTTTATGCATTATTAATATCTTAAATTGTCATATTAGAATGTTTTAAAATATTTGGATCAACTAAGTTTTAAAGTTTTAATAAAAAAAAAAAATCCAAAAATTAAGGTTTATTCTTGTATAATTTGAATTTTCAAATTCTATAATCGCATTTTGTTGATGACTCAATTTTCTTTTCTATATAAATTGCGTCAATATTAAAAAATTATGTTGTTGTAAATTATTTTAAAACTAAAATATGTATTTTACAACAAATAAATAAAAAATTTTGTAGTTGTATAATCTATATTTAATAGAAAGAAAATTGAAAGAAAATGTGAAAATTTTTTTTTAAGTAATAAATAAATTTCAAAAAAAAGTGATAAAAGTAATAAAGTGGCAGTGGCATAAATAAATTTAATAAAAAAAAAGTATATAATATAATATATACGATTTATTATTAAAAATTAAATTTAAAAACAATAGAAAAAATATTGAAATTTAAATATACACTTACTATAAAAAAAAATTATTTTAATGCGACATTTATTACTTAATAAATTATTAGTATAAATTATAATACAAAATAAATTATAATACCTATGTATAACCTTTATTCTTATTTTGAATAATACAAATTCTTTAAAGTTAAAATTAATTTTTTTTTTAAATATTAAATTAAAATAAAGTGTTTGCAATAATTCAAATTTTTACATTATATAAATATAAATAAAGATGAGTTTAATTGTCTAGTCATCAATTACTTTACTATATACTCGTATTATATAATATTAGTAAAAAATTAATAAATTAGTATTTAAGTGTTTCAAGTCACGTACAAATTGATTATATTTTGTTTTTTAATATTTTCTTACCTAATTTATAATACTAAATTATAATAAATTAAATAATATAAGTACTTAGTTTTGTGATATTTTATTTAAATTATTAGATACCTACTATTATTAAATTTTTATAATAATTATCAATCAATTAGTAATTAATATTATTTATTTTTTTTTTAATTATTATGATTATTAAATTACTAATTTAAATATTTGGCACCAAAAGTTGATAATTGGTTGGTAAATTTCCCACTAATATATTAGTTAGAATTTAAAATTTCATTCATATTAAAATGTGAATCCCCTATTTTCTTTGCTTGAGTTTATATGACAATTGCATATATTTAGGCGCTCAAGTAACAGTTTTTATTCAATTTAAATAACTAATGATTTAAAGTAAAAAATGATGTTAAAAATATTTAAATTTAATTTAAAAATATATTAAACCCAATTTTCATTAAATATTATTAAAACTATTAAAAAATAATTATAAATCTTAAATTGTAATTTAAATATGTTCGATTTTTAATAAAAATAATGTTTAAAATTAAATTTACTAAACCAAAATTTCTTTTAATTAATATTTTAATATGTTTTTAATTAAATTTTATATTAACGGAAAATTTGAATAAAATTTTATTAATTCTTATAAATTTTTGAATCAATAGTGTGTTACTTTATTAAATATATCGTGCCAAAGATTTTTTCCTATGACGTTTTGATTTAAATCTTGTGGTATATTGCATAAACCTATACTTCTATTTTTTCATTTAAACATTTTCGGACGTCATATTAATTATTAATGTTCTTTTTTTTTTTTTGTGATTAAATTATTATTTCATTTAGTTTATAAATAAGTAAAAAATTAATTCAAAGTTATTTGTACTTTAGTTCCTTTAATTATAAAATTTCTAAAATTAAATTATAATAAGTATAATAATGACGTTAATAATTTTCAAAGTAAATTTTTTTTTTAATCAAAAGAAGAAAAAAATAAAAGAAAATTGAAAAATTTCATAATATAGAGAAAATTTTCATTTCTTAATAAAAAAAAATTGTGTATAGCACACAGAATTGATGTCCTATTGTTCTACATTAGAACAAGTAATGGTTTATGCGGCAACATAATGTGACAGTTTAAGTATTTGCCCTAAAGACGTGTACTTTTTAAATTATAAAAAAAAAATTTATAAATTATTAATTATTAAAATAAAAAATTTATTTATTATTAATTAATATTTACACATATCCATACAATGCATTTTATATAAATAAAATTACTTTGAAATTTTTTCGAAACATTTTCATTCAACAAAAAATATGTATTATTAAAATTTTATTTTTTTTTTTTTTAATTTCAGTACTTGAACTTAACAAATTATTAATAAGAGAAAGAACCAAATATAAATCAAAAATATAGAATATAACAAAAGTAAAAAAAAGAAACAAAAATGGCACCAAATGCAACAACACCAACACAACCTCCATCTAACAAAGAGGAGCAAATTGTTAAAAAAGCTCAAATTACAGGCGTTTTAAATGAAGAAGATGCAGAAAGTAGTGAATTTATTAATTTAAAAGATGTTTCAAAATTAAAACACGCTGAAAAACGTGAATATAAATTGGTATGGCGTAATATAATTTTATTTGCATATATGCATTTAGCAGCAGTATATGGTGCATTTTTATTGTTAACATCAGCTAAATGGGCAACAGTAATTTTTGCATATTTATTATATGTAGCTGGTGGTTTAGGTATTACAGCTGGTGCACATCGTTTATGGGCTCATCGATCATATAAAGCAAAATGGCCGTTAAAAATAATACTAGCTGTGTTTAATACATTAGCATTTCAAGATGCAGCTATGCACTGGGCACGTGATCACAGAGTACATCATAAATTTTCTGAAACTGATGCTGATCCTCATAATGCAACAAGGTAAAATATAATAAAAACGAAATTACTTTTTAATGTAAATCAAATGATAACAAAATGTTTTTTTTAATGCATTTTTAGAGGATTATTCTTTTCGCATGTTGGTTGGCTTTTATGTAAAAAACATCCAGAAGTCAGCGAAAAAGGCAAAGGAATTGATATTTCTGATTTAAGAGAAGATCCAATATTAAAATTCCAAAACAAGTAATTAAACTTTTCTTTAATTTTTATTATTATTTTAAGTATAAAATTATTTAAAAAATTGCAATTTATTAAATTATTTATTATCTTGTTTATTTTTAGATATTATTTAATTTTAATGCCATTGATGTGCTTCATTTTACCAACAATAGTTCCAATGTATTACTGGGGTGAAACTTTCCTTAATTCTTATTTTGTTGCAACTATGTTTAGATATGTACTTACATTAAATGTTACATGGTTGGTAAACAGTGCAGCTCATAAATTTGGTGGAAAACCATATGATAAGTAAGTATTATTAAAAATATAAATTTTATTTTTATTTATATATTTTTTTTATAAAATCAATTTAATTTTCTTTTGTAATATTTTTATTTTTAGAACAATTAGTCCAGTACAAAATAAATCAGTTGCATTATTTGCATTTGGTGAAGGTTGGCATAATTATCATCATGTATTCCCATGGGATTACAAAACAGCTGAATTAGGAAATTATAGTTTGAATTTTACAAAAGCTTTTATTGATTTCTTTGCTAAAATTGGTTGGGCATATGATCTTAAAACTGTATCACCTGAAATTATTCAAAAGCGTGTAGAACGTACTGGTGATGGTTCACATTCATTATGGGGTTGGGGTGATTCAGATCAACCAAAACATGAAATAGATGATGCGATAATAATTAATAAGAAAGTTGAATAATTTTATTATGTTTATATTAATTTTAAATTATAAATTAACTGTAAAATTTTATTTTTAAATCTATATTTAAAAAAAAAAAAAAAAATGTAAAAAAAAAGCGAAAAAAACGCATAAGGTTTGTAATGTATTTTCATAATAAACTTATAAGCAAAGCTATGGTGAATTAAAACTAATTATTAGATATTAACGTCAGCCAAAAAAATGTAAAAGAAAAATAAATTAACTTAACATTCAAAAAAAAAAAAAAAAAAAAAAAAAGGTTTAATAATATTTTAATTATTATTCACATATAATATGTAATTAAGAATCACAACTTTTATTATTAGTTTTAAATTTATTGTTGAATTTGAAAGAAAATTTTAAAAATGTTAAAATATTTCTGGTTTTGGTAAATCTATACCAATAATATGTAATTAAAATAACTTATTGAAATATAATAAAACAATTATGAAACAAAAAAAAAACACACAAAAACAATTAAATCAAATAAAAATTGGTAATTTTTTAATTAAATAACTTAAATACATTAATTTTATTTAATTTAAAAAAAAAAAAAAAAATACAGTATTTTTTTTTCAATTAAAACGTAATTTTGAATCCTTGGAAATTTGAATTCGATTCAAATTTACTTTAATCTGTTCATCTTCATACAATAATAACAACAAATATAAAAATAATTTAACAAATTCAATTTAGGTTTGAAGTCCTGTATATATATATTAACTAAAAACATATATATATAAATTTTTTTTTTTTTTTTTTTGAAAGTTATGAGATACTTTTATAAATTACATTGTATTAATACTGGAATTATTTATATTGGATGTTTTATTGAAATAATTCTTGTTTAAAAACTTTATTTTTGATTTGACAATGTGAAAAATTTATATAAATATATATACATATATATAAAATAATTGAATCGTGGTTGAAGGAGAACAATTTGTTACTATATGTATAGTTTTAAAACTACGCAAAATAATGTTAATAAATTAATTTATAATATAAAAAAAAAATTGTATTTTAAGCAGTCCACAGCCAAAGAAGTTAAATATTGCACTAATATTATCTGTTATTTGATTCACAAAACAATAATGAGAATAAAAAAAAAAAATTGGAAGACAATTATTAGAATAACAATATTTTGATTAACGATTACTAATTTTCATTGATTGAGTTTCCTACTCCCTTCAAATAGTATAAGGGAAGATATATTAAAAAATGTTAAAAAAAAAAAATAAAATCTGTTTCTATTGACTGCTTTATACAATATTTTTATTTCATATATATATTTCATTAAAATTTATATATTATAAAATAGTATATTAAATTTTAGTATATTAAAAAAAAAAAAAATTATTTTTTATAAGAAATAAAAATTAAGAAAGCCACATATAAATATAACATGTATATTGTAATTTTTAGAAAAAATGATTTAATTTCTTTTTTTAGTTGTTTTTAAGTTAAGAATAAAATAATATTTATTTTAAAAATAAAATTAGTTTTACCTGGTTTTTACTTTTAGTATTGAAAATGAAAATTTAAAAAAAAAAAAATGAGTTTCATTTTTTATTTTGTAAAATTAATTTATTAAAAAAATAAAAAACTTATTTTATACTTTTGGAAAAAAAAATTCAATTTATGGAAATGTTTTTTATATTTACATCTATATAACAAATCTTATGTACATGCTATTTTATAGAAGAATATATAAATTTTATAAATTGCAATATTTTAACAATAGAAAAAAGAAAAAGTTAAATTTTGAATCAACTTGCGTTTCCATATGCTACAAATTTTTAAATAGAAGTTATAGAAATAAATATATAAGTAGTGTATTAAATTCATTCAAATATAAGGGTGCAAGTCTGTGTGGTCATTTCGCGAAAAAAGTTTTGTTGGAAAAAAACCATTACAATTTTAAAGCAATTGAATACAATAAAATGTTTATTTATTTTGCTGAAGGCTTTTTTACTAAATAAACTTTTTAAGTGAATAGTCTACTGATAAATTGTCCAGTTCTTAACTGGAAATGAAAGTTTCTAACTGTATAGACATCACATAAATATCTAAAGACAACCGTTTTATATTGCAATATTAACAATCAAGTTTTAAAGAAATACACTTTTTTATTCATCAAAATCGATTTTCCCTACAATATTCAGACTGAGTGCTTTCGTTTACAGTTTTATTTTGAAAAAATCTACTTATAGTACCATACTTATATAAACCATAATTATATTCCCTAAAATTAAACATTAAAGTAAAAATAAATGTTGGCACCCAGTTTCAGTATTGAGTTTTTATAAATACAAAATAGTTAAAAACCAATAGTTAAACTTTTATTATAAAAAGATTACAATTCCTACTCTTAATACTGTCGAAAATAGCATATCAAAAAAATAACATTATTGTAAAGTAGAAGTTTTATTTAAACAAAAACTTTGTTTTTCTGGTTTTGAAATTTTAACTTGAACCTAAAAGAAAAAATTATTGAAACTATATTATATATTGTCAATATACAATTAACAGATGTTAAAAACTTAATTAAATGTATATTATTTGTTATATATGTAAGAAAATCAGAGAAACTGTATGTATATACTTAGATACAAAAATATAAATTACCTGTGAACCAAATTCTATAAATTATGATCTTATTTTGAATGTTTTTATTTAATTAAAACCAATTTCTAATTTAAATTCACTTTTCTTTATTTAGTATGTTGATAAATTAATTTAAAGAGTTTATATGATTGAAATTTTTAATATTAAATCAACTTTAATAAAAAATTTGGATATTGAGTTAAATTTTCCAAGTTGTACTTAAAAGTAAAAGGTTAATTAATAACTTTACTATGAACAAAGGAAATCTAAAAACTTGTGAGTAAATCTTAGTTAAGCACAGGTAAAAATATGTTCAACTTTTTAATTTTTTATATTTAAGCATAGGACTGATGAAAGAGATCATAATAGTTTAGTTCACATGTTTAAGACAATTTTTTAAAAAAAAAATCCTAGAATGTATTAATAATCATATAAAAAGAGTTTTTTAATAAAGAAAATCGACTATCACATAATACAAAAAAATGAAATATAAATAAATAGAGAAAGAAACTATAAAAAAAAACCGATAAAACTAATGAATAATGATTGTTGTAACTATTCTTTTTAATTATAATATATAATCATTCTTGTAAAAAAACGCACTGGTTGCTGTTTTTTTTTTTTTTTTTTTGTCTTTTAACACTCTGTGATGATCATTAAAATAAAATTAAAAATATATACTATAAAATAGAATAGAATAAATAAAGGAAAACCAATATATGCATAAGTAATAAAAAACAAAAAAAAAAAACCGAATATTATTTCATTTTCAATAGAAGTGAATAAGGATGTCTTTAAAAATTTGTATTCTTAAAATTGTTCTTACTCTAGTTTTGTTTTAATACTTTTAGAGAATTTTGCACAAATTTTCTAGTCTTTCAGAACATAAAATCGTCGGTTCAAAAACATTGATCGTATCCCAAGTCTTTCAAAATGCGGTTGTATGTTTTTTTTAACTTAAAGAAACTTTCAAGGTTATTTCAACAAAAAATTGTAGTTATTTGAAAAATGGATTGAATGGTAAATAAATAAAATTATTCCGAATTTTGACTAGCAAAACAATTTTTTAAAAGGTGTCATGTAACAAGAAAAAGGGTTGACGATCATTTTACATATAACTATGTATATTTCGTCGAGTTTCATAACGTTATTATACTATATGTTTAACTAATCTTACAACATTGTGCGAGTTCATAGTCGCAGAACTTGCGCAGCAAAAGATGTTTTTGTTCATAGAATCTGTTAAGGTAAAAAGCAGGATCTATAGGTGGGACATTGTAATTTTACACCCTATATACAGTTTTTAAACTTAAGGGATTTTTTGAATGTAGGATACTATGAACAAAAAAGAGTTTTGTTGCGCAGATACTGTGACTATGAACTCGAACATACAAGAATTCTGTTTTTCCTAATATTATGCAGTCTTCAGTCAAATTGTAAGTTATGCTTCCACTACATTTATACTACATACATTGCTACTATTTATTTTTAGCAATATATTAATAAAAATAAGGTAAAGTTTACGGCCCTTTTTATAGTTTAATTACAGAATTGTTGTAAGTATGAGTGAAAAAGAGTAAATAAGAATGTAGGTACAACCAATTTTTAAAATTTCATAGTTTTTTTAACATTTAAATTTTAGTTATATTATTAGGTCCCAATTTTATCCAAAGTAACCTCTCATTGTTTTCATGGTTTGGTGATTTGAGAATTCCTTTTTTAACTATTTCCTACCAATTGTTATAGTAAAAATCAGAAATGCAATTACTTAGTATATTATTATTTATAGAATTATTAAAAAAGGTATATAATATTAAAAACAAAATAAATTATTTTTTCATATTAGTAACATTTTTACTTATTTTTCTTTTCATTTTCAATTTCAGCTTTTTCCCAATCGGCCATTGATTTTTCTTTTATATTTTCTGTACCAGCTCCTCTAATTTTTCCTGTAATATAAAAAAATAACCATTTTTAAAGTTTCATTACTTGTAACCGGTTTTTAAAGACCTTCGTCGAATTTTTTAATTCCTATTTCCATTTCTTCTAAAATTTCTTTACTAGTTAACATAATTTCGGTTTGGACAGCGTAATTAAAGTTTTTTGAATCGTAAGTAGCTGAGTATAGAGAATTTCTATCATGCATTAATGCAGCTCTAGGAAATTTAGCTAAAGATCCAGCTAAATTAACGGCTTGACCTAATGATGTTCCTGTTGCTACAAGTCTATTTACTAAACCCATTTGAAGAGCTTCTGTACCACCTACTTGACGACCCGTTAGTATTAAATCTAAAGCTCTAGAAAAACCTATCATTGAAGGTAATCTTGCAGTACCACCATCAATTATTGGAACACCAAACCGTCTATTAAAGAAACCTAATGTTGCACTTTCTTCCATTACCCGAAGATCACACATTAAAGCTAATTCTAAACCATTGGCAACACAATAACCATTAATTGCACATATTACCGGTTTTTTTATGTGACGTCTTGTTGGTCCCTACAAATTGAATAATATATAGAATTAATATTAAATATAAAGAATATTAATTTACCACAGAACCTTCTGGTAACATTAACAAATCAGTACTAATATTATCTCCAGTAACTAATTCATGAATATCATAGCCTGCGCAAAATGATCCACCTACACCATATAAAACTGCTACAACTGAATCGTCATTATTTTCAAATTCACTAAATGCTACAAATTTATCGTATGAATTTTGAAATAATTTCTTTTAAAAAGAATATTGCAAAAAATTTACCGTCACAGAGTTTAGCTGCAGTTGCTGAATCTATAGCATTTCTATGATCAGGTCTGTTAATACCTATTAAAGTTATTGGACCATCTGTTTCTAATAATATTGTTGATGGTGGTGGTGGTGGTTCCTTCTTTACTTCATTTTGTGCAGTTTCAGTTTCTTTTTTTTCGGCCGGCGGTTGTTTACAAAACGCAGTACTCGTTTTATGTAAATTTCGAATATTTTCTCTTACATTTGGCAATTTAATATTGCGTGATATAGTTTGTAAAGCATTTCTAAACATCTTCAAATTATAAGTAAATCTGAATGATTTATCAATTACTATTTAAAAAAAGAAGTAAAAATTTAATTGAAAGATTAAATATTAATTATTTTGATTCTTTACTTCAAAAAATAGACAAAAAGTTACAAATTACAATTTCGTAATCCGCACTCCGCAAATTAGAAAAAAATTATAATGGAATGTCAAATGGAAATCAATGTCAAAATAAATAGACAATGGAGTAGCAATAATGACGACTTTGACGTTTCGAAAAATACACCTGGTGGTGAAAGTTAAAAAATTTTTTTATTCAACAGTTGTCAGTTACAATTTACCAAATACATAGGATGACTAGACTAGAATGGCAATAGAAAAAAAATTTCAGACAAAATTTCAAAAATAATACGTGTATCGTTTGTATTTATTTACTAGTTTCTTCGCGAATTATTCCTATTTGAAAGTAAAATATAAAAGAAACTTTTTTTTTTTTTTTTAAATTATTTTAAAGGTATTTTCGTTTTGGTTTCTGTTTTCCATTTTTTATTATTATTAAGAGACCGTTCTGTAAATTTATCAAAAAATTGTCTTTATTTAAACAGAACTAATTTAAAAATCATATTATAATGCTAAAATTTTTAAATAATAAATAAAATTTTAATTGAATAAAGGGTAAAGAAAAAACCTTTTAATTCTTTATTCAGAAACGTTAAGTTATCTGAAACAGAGATCAAAAACCTCCTTACGGATAACAAAAATGTAGATTTCATATCAGCAAAAGGTTCGTTCATATTTAAAAATGGCTAAAAATGTTTATATATTCACGAAAAACTATAAATACTTTTTGTTTTGCTCAAAAAACTATGATTTGTTTTTGATTTACTTATTTTAATTTCCTTGATGAATAAATATCTGAAGATAAATCAAAATATATAAATTCATTAAAATTCCATTATTTTTAAAAATAATTGACTGGTAAAGTAAAGGTATGCTGATATTTACTAAAAGGTAAATATTTAAAATTAAAAGTAAATTAAATCAAATAGTAAATATCTTTATACGAAATAGCTTAAAATATATAAACCTGCCAATCCAAATGTATTTCAATGTAAAAATGTAAACAAAAAAATGAGAAACTGCTTGTTAAACATTCTCATTTACTCAAATTTAAATGATCGGTAGTTGTACCATATGCATTTTTTTGTCTGAATAACTCAGGATAGGAAATCACATTGCCTGCCACTCTAGTGCATTCTAGTACCTAGTAATTCTATAGAGAACACACATTGCCGGTACTGAAAGTTCTGATCTGTTCAACAAGTTGAAGATTTATGCTCAAATAATTTTTTGAAGTTTTAGGGTCTTTATAAGTTTAAGTGAGCTACTAAACATTAAACAAGTTTTACAAAATTATTGGTATTTTTTCCAGATTTTTATTTAAATTTTTAAATATTTTGAGGTTACGTTTGAATTTTAATGTATTCTTCTAAGAAAGGCTTAAGTTTTCAAAAATATTTAATATATAATAAAAGAATATCAATAATTAAATTTTCACAATTTTTATTTAGTTTATTTAATTTGTTTTATTTTTTTTTTTTTAAATTTTAATAATATCAGAGGTGGTTTTTAAAAAAAATTATAATTTAAAAATGTTTTTTTTTTTTTTTTAATTTTCTGTTTTTTGTTTTGTTTAAAATGTTTACCACCTTTTAAAATTCATTGAGAATTTGTTTATTTTTGTTTAGCATTTTATAAAATATTACATTTAAGTTTTTTTTTAATTTTAAATTTTTTTTCACAATAATTTCACATACATTTAATATTTAATTTTTTTTTTTTGATTATTTTTTAATTAAAAAATTTTTTTTTTCTTTTAATCGACATTTATGCGCTCATTTTTTTACAATTTATAGCAAATTTTTTATTAATTTTTTACCTATAAAAAATAATTTATTTTAATCTTATATTAATTTAATGTTTTTTTTTAAAAAAATTATAATTAAATAAATATATTAACTAATAAATAAATAAATAAACATATAAATAAATAAATAAATAAATAAAAAAATTAAATATATATTTGCATATGCATACATAATAATTAATAATTTTAATTAATAAAAAATTAATTAATAATTATAAAAATAGGAGCAATTTATAATTATAAAACTTAATTGAAATTTTTTTAAGTTGGTTGTTGTTTCTGAAACTTTTATGTAAAATGTTAGTAGGAATCTGGTGTAATATAGGTAGATTCGCAGCAAATTAGTGAATTTTAGTGAAACTTAAAAAAAAAAATGTTTAAATATTAAAACTGAGATGATTTGATAAGATGCAACTCACTAAGTATTTTAAGAAATTGAATTTCATTTTATGAGTATAGGTTTGTGTTAAATATATTTTAACATAATTTATTAATTGTAGATCAATGAAAAACTTAAGTTAAATAAAATAATTATTAATTGATTAACGAGTATAGATTATATTAATTATAATAAATAAATCAAAATTTTATTTTATTTTAATCGTATAACAAAAATTAGAATTATATAAAAACACATCATATATATAACAGGAAAGAAGACTTTGTATCAACAAAAATGGATAATCGACTTATTATTTTAATTAAATTAAAAAGAAACAACTGAAAAAAATTAAAAATCTAATTTAAAACTATATAAATTTAAACATGTTTCAAATAATAAACAGTATTATAATTTTTAACTATCTAATAATAATTATAATAATTAATAAATATATTATGTTCTAATTAATTAACTAATAATAATAATTTATTTTTATTCCATTATATACAAAAAAAAATAAATATTTTATTGCACTTAGTTTAAATTTAATTATAAAATTAATTTCACAATTTTAAAATTTCACCATTTTTTTTTTTAAGTTTGTCATTTAATATACTATTAATTTTTTTTTTTTTAAATTATTATTCTAAGATATTCATTGTTAATTAAGAGCTCCAAAATAATTAATAAATTATTTAATAATTAAATACAAAATATATTGAACTAGAATATAATGAATAGTTCGAATTTATAGATTAAAATATATTATCTTTAATTAATATAATTAAATTAAAATATATATTAAATACATAATATTATTAGAAATAATATTTATTTTATAAATAACAATGTAATAACTTAATACAGATTTTTAAATGAAGGAACAGAGCTGTATTTCACCAACATCAACAACTTATCATACTAATCAAAAAATTAAAAACAGTTAAACAATAATTTTTTTTAATAAGTTTTAATTGTATAAAAACCTTTATTGATATTAATAATCTAATAAACCTTTGATTAGCAAATAACACTATGATTAATTATGAAACCACACTGATTTTTTTAGTTAGTGATAAGTGGCTGGAGCAATCAGGACCGGCGCTAAACTTTTCGGTGCCCTGTGCAATTTTGAAATTTTGCTCGCGCTAATAAACCCGTTTCCATATTATGAGGTGGGATTCCGATGCATTTTTTTAGTGAGGTGCCCCATTGTAGGTATAATCCTCGTTTTAACTCTTTGAATATTTTTAAATTCATAAATTTAAAAATTTAAGAACGATTTCGATTCGATTTTTTGTATCAATTTCGATTCGATTTTTTGTATTGATTTTGATTCGATTTTTTGAATCCATTTCAATTCGATTTTTTGTATTGATTTTGACTTTTGAATATGTATATTGATATTGATTATTTTTTTAAAGATATATTAGTTAAGTTTTTAGTTAAATACATATTTTTAGAGTTAATTTATATAGGTATTTTTATAAAAATCACATATGAAAGCGCCGGTCCTGGGTGCAATAGGGCTCAAAGCATTATATAAAATTTTTTTGAAACAGAATTCTATTACATTTTTAAATTAAAAAAATTTTTGCATATTTAAAATTTAGTGAGGACACGATGCACTATGTAGAGAGGGTTAAATAGAGTAATATAATAAATAACCTTTATAATATTTAAATAAATTCAGTCATTTTTAAAAGATATTAATATAAAAATTAATTATTATTAATATTATTAAACATAAGTTATTTTAATTTAAAAAAAAAACATAGTTCTTAAATAACAATTAATATCTTAGTGAATAATTTGTATAAGGATTTTTTTATAATATTAATATATTTTAATTTTAATTTTTTTATAATTTCTTTTTTTTTTAAATTTTTTTATTTTAATTTTAGGATTTTTAAAAAGATATGCAATTATACTATTAATAGCTAAAAACGAAAAATTAATATTTAAATATAATATTAGAAAATTTTCTTAAGTACTAGTATCATCATCAGTATTTTAGTTCAAATTTTAAAGAAATTATAATGTTTATTTATATATATCATATTTATAAAATATCAAGTTAAAAGAGATTTTTAATTAATTAATTTTTTTTTTTTTTTTTATCTAATATTAAATTATTATTTTTTTTTTTAACAATAAATTTATAAAAAAAAAATAATAAAAAGCGTTTATTAAATATTTAATTAATATCTAGATTTTTTTTTTAAAATTTTAATTTCTTTTACTAAGTGCATTTAAGTATAAATTAATAAAATAAAATAATATTAAAAAATAGCGTTTTGTATTAATAAAATATTTTCCCGTTATTAATACAAATAGAAAGAATATTTTTAATATTAATATACATTTAAGTTAGCCAAAATTTTTATACTTATATAAATAATAGAAATTAATATAATATTAATTTTAATTATATAATATAAATAAAAAAAAAAAATTTAAATTAAATTTATTAATATATAGTTTAGTTCAATTGATATTATAAAGATGGATCGGATATTTTCTGAATTAATTAATTTCATTATTTTTTTTTTATTAATTAAAAGTATTTAAATGTTTTGTTTAAAATTAATTAATGCAAATATATACTGAATTTAATCGGAATTTTAAAAATAATCAAATCGTTTGCTCGAATCAAAACGAAAAATCCGAATTAAATTTTTAAATTATAAAATAGAACAAATCAATTGTGGAGTTTAAATTAAATATTTAGTTCAACAATAATTGAAAAATTATGTTTCGGAATTGGAGGAAAAGTGAAACATCATTGGATCATAGGTCGAAGCAATGTAAAATACACTCCATCTTTGTATACAATGCAGAAAAGTGGATGGTAGAACTAGTAAACCTAGATACCAATTTGGTAAGAAGGATTTCCGCAGTCTTGAAATGTATCGATTCCATCTTAAACCTATATAAGGAATTACACATTCATATATCAACAAGGATAGAACAGTTGATAACAAAGATTGAAACTTCATTTGTATACAAACTACTTTTAAAAATAAAACTGTAGAGAGTAGAGACCCTTTTATACTCCGAAAAAATTCAGTAAAATTAATTTTTTATTATATATGCAATAAATTGATGTTATATAATGTCATAAAATAACTATACAGGGTGTGCCGACTCATGTACAAATACTGCACTCAGTGATTGGAGGCATTAAAACAAACACCATTATCGAGATATGAAACTTTTAAGATTTTTTAGAGGTGACAAGTAACTCTTTTTTGTGGGTCTATAGCCGTTTAAAAGTTACAGATTTTTTTAATGAAAAGTTTCTACAAAATCTTAAAAGATTCATATATTGATAAGGGTGTAGAATTGACCCCACACTTCAATATAATTTCTAGTTTGTTTTAATTCCTCCAATCACTGAGCACAGTATTTGTATTGGCGTTAGAGACACCCTGTATAGTATATACATAGTTACTTTATGATATTATTTTCATTATTATTTTTTTGTAAATTTACATTTTTCACGATTTGCTTTCTGATATTTATTTAATTTTATAAATATTTTTATTTAAGCATTAATATACGTTACTTAAATTGTGCGCTTTTATTTTATTTATTTTTTTTTAATTTGTAAACAAATGTTATATTTTTTGCTACAATAAGTTCAGGATGTGCTTATGCACGCTAGAATTAACCTTTAGGAAAGCAAAAGAGATTCTGTTAACTTGCTTGATTATGTATCATTATTATTAATTTGAAAAAAAACCCGCTATTTATAGAAGCTTTTTTTCTTACAGGATAAAAAGGTTAATATAAGTATTTATTTATCAAGGCTTTAAACACAGTTATACATTTACAGTTTTATTTGTAAACTGTGTCGCTAGTGAAACAGACAATACGCTATTTCGTCATTGGAGCATATATTTGGGAATAAACGTTGAATTTTCTCTCGTAAATTAAGAAAGTACATATATTAATATTTTTTCGGATGAAGAAGTTAAATATAGGCTTAATGTAATACACTTGAAAGTGTTTTAGAACTTTTATAAACGGTATGTAGATTTAATTATACTATATGCACATTTCATTTGTTAATCGGCTTATTCGGTTACAATTATTAATAATTATTAATATTAGTCGGCTTACTTGGTTACAAAGTTGCCACCGCGGCTCAATCATTTGTTTGTAAATATACATAAATAATTATTTGAGCACGATAATCGCTTGAATTTCGAGTGTTGGGCGGCACTAATAAATATTAATATTTAAATCTGTATTTATTTTACACTTGAAAGGTTTGATAGTAACGATTATTAATTATATTATTTTGGGAGTTAATTAATTATATTAATTTTGCCAGTGACTTAATAGAAAATTGATTGGGTGGGATACGAGTATGTTAATTTAGTTGTTTTAAGTTTTAGTAAGTAAAAAACGGACGGGTTTTAGATAAAAGTGTAAAAAATAGAATTTTATTAATTATTATTTTATATAATTTATTACTTTTAAATTCAAGTAGTCAAATGTAATTTACTAATTTAGAGTGATTAAAGTATTATTTATTTATTTAACCAACTTGACTACAACATGCAATGTTGTAGTCAAAGTGCAAAGGCCGTATACCTTTCGGATGTGGGCCTATCAAACTTAACATATTTTTAACTTTTTACAAATTTTTCTTTTTATTGATTAAAGTATTTAACTTTAAAGTAGAATTTTTAAATTCAAAATTTGAAAAATACCAATTAAATATCGAAAAATTTAGATATTTATATATCAATTTATTTACTATAAAAAGCTTTTCTTGGGCATAAACAAATGATTTTGACAGAAGTGAAAGTTTTGACAGGACATATGTCATTTTGTTCATTTTTAAATTATATAGGAACGTCCTTTATTATAAGGAAATTTAGGTTAAAAATTAAAATTTAAATAATTAGTTTTAATTAAAGGGAGTTTTATATTAGCTAAATTAAATATAAATTATTTTAATCAATTTATTGCATTTTATTATATACACATGTATTAAAATACATATGTATGTAGCTTTTTCTGATGTGCTCTTATAAATATATAATTAATTTTTTTTTAATTTATATAATATTATTAAAATTATGTAAAAAAATTATTTCATGTATAAAAATTTTCGTTTAAACAAACATGTATGTTTGTTTGTTTGTAATTTTCTATTTTACAACATTTTGTTTAATTAAATACAAAAAAAAAAGTATATATAATATATAAATATACATATATATTTTTGCATTAAGCTTTCAAGACTTTTTAATAATTTTTACTTAAAATTTTTGTTATTTTGTATTTAAAAATTTATTTTATAATTTATTAAAATTATTTTTTAATTAATAATTTCGATTAATATATGGACATTTTTTTTATTTCTTTTGACATTTTTTATTTTGTTTATACAATATTGTTTTTTATTTTGTTTTTCTCTTTGAATTTTATTAAATGAAAGGGTATGTAATAGTCTCTGGATTGAAATGACAAAATAAAGAATCAAATAAAATTTAATTAATTGATTTAAATTTGATATATTTAATTTTGAAGTTAGTATAGATGCTCCTAATCCGACCGATAGTGGAGCGATGCAGTGGCAAAGTGGCGGTTTTTCTATCGAAAAGTCTCGGGTTCAAACCCTGGTCGGATCATATCTAATAAAAAAATATAGTGCATATTACAATAATTTAATAATAAGTCCAAATGTCAAATCGGCAAAGGATTAATATTACCAGGCAATACTGGTACTACAAATAAATAAATAAATGTGCTCTTTTCGTTAATTAAAACTATTAAAATTTTTATATTTGAACAACACGAATAATATTGTAATTTGAAAATATTTCTAACACTTACTAGTTGGTCTCGATTAGATAATTAAATTTCCAAAAAACTGGAATTAAAACGTAATTTCGTATAGGAGTACTTGTACTCTATAAGATAGAACTCTTTAATGTAATTATGTAAATCAGTTGTTCATTAAGTTTAACAGCGTTCGAAATACGTAATAAATCCGAATAAAAAATTTTTGGGGACTAAAGTCAAATTGGGACAAAATTTCCAAAGACAAAATCAAAATCACCAAAACCAAAATTCCTCGAAAATCCCCAAAAAAACAACGTTGTTTTCTGTATCCTAATATTTATATTTTATGCAGTAGATTTTGGGCGGTAGCTCCTGTTATTTTAAATCCTTTCTTCTTAAAATGCGTATGAAAAAAGAAATAATTATTAGAGATTTTTCTCTTTGTTTTGGATTTTGTTTTTGGGTATTTTGTCTTGGGGATTTCATGACCAAATCATAAAAAATGAACACAAAGATTTTTGTATATTGCTAAGATTATGTAGGGATATTAAGTTAATTTTTAATTCATATTATATGTGCATTTCCCATAATCTCTGAAGGTTTAAACAACTGAAAAATATAATATGATTTCTTTATCAAATATTGCAAAATATATTTGAAGTCTTTTAACATACACCAAATTTTTACCATTATTTCATTTCAAAATTTTTCTGATGTATAGAGAATGTTATTAAATTCTGGCATTTCATCCAGAGATCACATACCAAAATATTCGAAACTTGAAATTAATTAAATTATTTAAATTTTGAATAAGTTTTGCTTTTTTAAACGTCAGTATTTATGTAATTACTTTTAATTTTTTGCTGAATTTTATTGTAAACTAACTGAATTAAATACATTAAATAGTTTATTTTAAATTTTCTTATTTTGTTTGATAAAATTGTATTTTGTAATTAATTTATAAATTATTAAAATTTGTTTGTTTCATTTTTTTGTTGTCATTTATATAAAAAGTCACAAAATTTGACATACACATATACATATATATTGAATATAAATTAATATAATTAAATTTTTTTGGTGGATAACCCCAATAATAATTTTATCTAGCGTTTACAAGAATACGTAAATTTTTAATAAAAAAATTACAATTTTTTATTTGTATTACATATTTCTAATATTAAAACTAACAATTTAATAAAAATTCGTTTAATTTTGCAAAATAAAAAAAAAAAATTCTCATATACGAATTAATTAAAAATTTTCCGACTAAATTCATCTTTTATTCTATATCTTAAATTGTATAATATTAAAATATTTAATTAAGCGGGACATTTTGTTAACAATGTAATTTCAAAAAATAAAATAGATCTTTTTAAAAATTTTTCAAAATTGATCTTTATTTTTTTTTTTTTTTAATTTTAAACTTTTTAAATGCTAATTTTCAACTATTTGTATAATAGTAAACATATTTTTAAAATATCATATTACTAATTAAATTTTCTATGTTTAATTTATTTAATCTTTTTATATTGATATAATTAAAAAGATTTATTTTAAACGTTGAGTAACATTTGCTAAAGCCACAGCAAAAGCTTGTAAAGCTGAAAACGGATATTGAAAGTCTAATGTATAAGCGTTACCATCGATGCGACCGAATTGCATTACCTAAATTTGATTGGGAAAAGAAATAATTAAATTATTAATTCAATTAAACTTAAATAAAATTTATAACTAAAAAAAAATTATAATTAAAAAAATGCAGTCATACTTAAATTTATTAAATGGTAAAAAGTATATAATTTTCTTAAATACTTTACCTGTTTACCCCGAAATTCAATTTGAAAATTTTTCGCTGATTCTTGAGTTACACGTCCCCCGAAATCTAATTGATAAACTTGACTCATTTCATTCCACATTGGTGCTTTATTATGCATTACAAATTCTCTTCGTACTAATGATGAACTACTATTTGAAGCTGGTCCGTTTGGCTCAATTTTACCACGTTTAAGCTTAAAAATTTAAGGACATTTTTATAATTAGTAAATAAAAGAATAAATTCAGCTACAAATGTATGAAGTGGGAAAGAAAAAGAAGAAATGACAATTGACGATTGCAATGACGTGGGAACGCATAGAATGACAGTTGTTTCATTTCTACCCATTTCAGTTTGTAAAAATTTTGAAGCAATTCGTGATATTATTTCATCATGATTTTGTTTTTCAATCAGTTTACACTTAAACTGCCAAAATGACTTATACGAAAAAAAAAATGTAAGTTTCCAATCAATTTTCCGATTTTAAACGATTGATTCAACGATTTTTCACATGCATTTCAATGAAAGCTGTAACAAAAACCAATCGAAGTTTATTGTCGAAAGAACTTTTATCAAACACATCTCTGTAGTTGTGCTTATTATTATTATTATTATTATTATTATATTACCATACGCGATAATAATTATTCACCTTACAGTCGCCTTCTATCGTGCAAAACGCGTAAATAAATTTAGTTCGAAAAAATTACAAAATTATATGACAAGTGTCAAATGTTATATTTGTTTAGAATAGTTTGAATTTACATTTTTAGTGTTTATTTATATTTTTATGTTTATTTTAAAATAAATTTACCTTTTGACGTAATTGAGCCTTTTGAAATGTTTCCAAATCTCTATATTGTTTTGTATTAAAACCATTTTCTTCACCAGAACCATTTGTAAGATTACCTTCATCATCGGAACTTTCAATTGATTGTTTCTTTTTTTGTCGTCGATTTAATAGTGGTGAATTTAAGATATGACGTATTGGTGATGCACTTTGATGACGTTTACCTTTTTTACTTGGTGCTGGTGATGCAGGTGAACTTCTTGGTAAACGTTGTGGTGAACATGGTGGTGTATATCGACCTTCATCTAAATCACGTAATCTACTAATTATATTCTCGAGTGTTGTAAGCGCCTAAAATATATGCAATAATTTTGTTTTAATTTTTTTTTATTGTATATATTAAAAATTTAATAAAATGGCTGCTAATTTTAGAAAAACAAGCGAATATTTAAAAAAAAAAATTTATTTTATTTTTAATTTTGATTAGCTATAGTTTGTATAGTAGTAGAAGCCATTGCTTTGCTTAGCACAGTTTATTTTTTGCAAATAGATAGATAGGAAAAATGTTTATGTACAAAAGTATATTTTGTTAATTTTTCTTTTAGATACAAGTGACGACATAAAAATTTTTGATTTTTTTTTTTACATATATGTATATATATCTATATATATATATAATTTTATCACATTTATCAGATTTAATTTATTATTAATCAATAACTGTGTTGTGTGTGTATATTTTGAAATTGATTTTTTTGGTTATTTTTTTCCAAAAATTATGTATTAACTAAAAAAATTTTTAAATTTTATTTTCTAATCTTACCTGCGTATGTAATGATACGGATGTTTTAGATTCAACAGGTGTTACTTCAATTGTATTTATATCATTTATTCCGGATGATGAACCACTTTGATGATGATTTTGAATTTGTTTTGTTTGTATTTCTTGTTGTTGTTGTAGCTGTTGTTGTTGTTGCTGCTGTTGTTGCTGCTGTTGTTGCTGCTGTTGTTGTTGTTGAAGTTGTTGCTGCTGCTGTTGTTGTTGTTGTTGTGCTTCTTTTCGACGACGTCTTACTTCTGATAATTGTTTAACTAAACTAAAACCATTTTCATTTTTTCTACCTAAAATCGGTGAATTTTTCGTACTTTCAGAACCACTAAAAATTCGGCTATTTGAACCATTCGTTTCATTATTATTTATATTATTGTTATTATTTAAATTATTTAAATTATTATTATTTAAATTTAAATTACTATTATTAATATGATTATTATTAATAAGTTTACTATTACTATTACTACAAATATTATTTAAATTTCCATTTCCAGAATTATTACCGCTATTATTACTACAACCTAATCCGAATCTATGTTTTCTAGTAAATAATGGACTGTCGGTAAAACTTGTTATCACTTCAGTCTTTTTACGTGTTGAACTGGACATTGATTTACTGACAATTGTATCAAATAGGCTATGGTTGTTTTTATTTCTACTAAATAATTTACTTGTTGATGACTGACGATTATTGTAAGCGTTATTTGTTTCCATTTTATTATTAATACTAATTAAATTTAATGTTGTTATATTTGTTGTTGCTGTTGTTGTTGAAGTTGAATTTGTTGTTGAATTTAATATATTTTCATTATTTAAATTAATATTTTTTAATTCTATTGTATTAAGTTTATTATTATTATTATTGTTGTTATTATTATTACTAATATTTAAATTATTTGTTATTAAATTTTTATTATTATTATCAATATTTGTTGATGATGTTGATATTGTTGTTGATGTTGATGTTGATGTTGTTGTAGTTGATGATGAATTAATTATTTGACAACGATTACATTTTCCATGATCATAATTATTACGACATTTAATACAAAATTTTCTTTTAAGTATTGGTGTTGACGTAGATGTTTCCGAATCACTAATTTCATTTAATTTGGCTATTAATTTTTCCGTGTCTTTATGAATTGCTTGGGCTTTACTGTTAATTGTTGCTGTTAATAAATCACAGGAATCTAAACTTTTTGATTTACCACTTTGATGTAATTTTGGTTTACGCAAATCCTGAAATTAATTTGGGGGTTTTTTTTTTTTGTTTTGTGTTAAAATATATAAGGTTTGTACATATACTAAATACACATTTGGTGGTTGGTGGGATTGTATTTACACTGTGTGTGCAGAACAGTAACTAAAATGTGAAGATGACATATGGCCATCATCTATTTTAAAGACTGTAGTGTAAAATCTGTATTCGGATCGTAATATTGATCTTAATCACGATTTAATGAATCTTTAGATAAAAATTTTCTTAAATGTTTATAGCATATGCTTTGTTTAATCAACTATCCACAGATCTAAGATTAATTTGATCTCAAAAATATTAAATTAGCAACAAATTTGAATTAAATTTTACTTTTCTATAAAAGTTGAGTCATTTGAGGTATGATATGTGTTTCTGTTTCTCTGTTTTAGCAAAAAGTTAAGAATGTTTTATAGAGCTTATAAGCAGAAATTTGAAACATTATAGAAAGAATATAATAGAAATAAAGATTTAGATATATTATGTATAATGTATGTATGTTATTAAGCTGAAACACTTTGTTTTTATAATAAAAGCTAATACCAAAGCGAAGCTGATAACATTTAAATTGATTATACAAAGATTTTGTTTTATATTAATATTAGACGTTTAATAAAAGACATAAATACAACTTTATGACTATGGGTACTTACTTCTTGATGATGTTTTTTCTTTTTGTGTGGTTTTTTATCAACCAACACCAAACGTTTTGGTGCATCCTTACGTAACATTAATAATGCCTCATCTGATGGTACAATTTCTACAGAATCCAAATATCCAACACTGCAACTTCTGGTAATTGAATCAGGTAAAGCGGGTGCTATAGAAACGATGGTTGGAGTTCTTCTAATTTTTCCTTCTACTACGGTTATTCCATTGGCACCAGCAACATTTGTGTTTGTAACATTTGTATTTGCATTTATATTTGCATTATTATTGTTAACACCTCCATTAACTGGGGATTGAGTTTCTTCGTCAATAAACAATATTTCTTTCTTTTTTACAGTATTAACAGTATGTGTTGTAAAAGTTGCCTTTTCTTTAGTTGATTTTGCATCCATTCGTTCTAAATTTAAATTTAAGTTTAATGGAACTGGATTAACATGCGCATTAGTCGAACGATTTTGATCCGAAAGTAGAGCGTTTTTAACTTGAACAACACTATTTGTATAGTCATTATTGCTAGAATAGCTCATTAAGGTTGTTTGACCAGCTGCTGGTGGTCTTTCAAAAATAATATCACTTGGTGCAACGGCATTTTTTGGTGATTGCAATGTCGGAACTGAACCTTCACAACAGAGTGGGGAAATTGCATGACGATTTTGACCGCAAGCACCTGATGAAGAACGACTATATTGATTTTTAAAAGAGCTATAACTAGGACCAGGTCGAGGAGTTGGAGTTTCAATATTTTTTGGTCTGGTGGGTTTATGATGGCTATTTCCAGTAGAATGTTCTCCAGTTTCATTTGGAGATTCATCGTCATATGATTCAGCACGTGCTAAAGGACTCAAGCCGAGGTTATTCGATGTGGATGCATTTGCAGATTGCTTACCACGAAGGCTGGCAAATCGATTTGGTCTGGGTGACATTGGTGCTATAGGTGGCGCACTTTCATTCAAACGTCTTTGGGCAATTTGAGAAGATTTTGATGTTGTGTTAGCAGCTGACGATTGCGATTGATGATGTGGTGATGATGTAGCTGAATTAGGATACGTGAAATGATCATTGGAATGTGCTTGCATTTGATCTTCTTCATCTTCGGAAAATAAATTAGGATTAAAGTTAGGATCAGGTCCAGGAGGAAAATCGTCACGCAATTCCGTTATGACTAGTGTCATCTGACGAGGTTGTAAATGTAGGAGGGAAGTTTTATATGTTACTTGACCTAAATTGGCTGGGACGGTTTTAGCAAGTCCATGAATTTTGAATTTTGTACCCCATATATTGGATGTTACTTCGACTAATTTAACCTCCTGTTTAAATTGAATTTTAGAAATTATAAAAAGAAATTTAATTAGTTCGAGCGTGGAAATTTTCCAATATAGTAATTCATACCTCTGGTAATGTATCGACATAAGCTAATTCATCTACAGTTTCATTTTCATTAACAATGGGTTTCTCGCCGTTTCCGCTATAGTTACGTCGTTTAGCTCTAGGTTTCCGTTTTCTTGGAGTTCTTGGCGATCCACGACATTTATCTTCAAATTCACTTTCTGATGAATCGGTTGGCCCACTACGACCTGTTGTTGTTGATTGACTCGATGAACCAGATGAACTTTTTGAATCTGGAGAGTAAGTGAAAAATAAGCTTGTGTCTGAAAAGAATATTTTTTTTATTATCAAAAAAACAAATGAATTAGTTTCAAATAATTTGCATATATTTCTTTAATAATTACCATTTACTTGAGGATCAAAAATAACAAATTCTGGTCTAATTTTTGATGTCCTTTTGCCTTTAAGAAGTGGAACTAATCCACCCAAATACTCTAAATACAAAGTATAACATGTTCCAGAACTTAAATTTGAATCATCATCATGTCTTATCATTGTACAATGTAATCTAGTTGAACATACAGGTGGACGTGAAACGAATTCTCTTAATGATTTTGAATCAGGTACACAACACTATATTCAAATATATTAAAAATAAAGTGATTAAAACAATTTTAAAAAACTAATTTTAAAATTTTACCCGAATCGTTTGAGCAAATAAATTGCCGATCAAAGATTTTATCCGTGATGGTAAGGGTAACAGAGGTAAAATCGCTTCAGATCCAATGCTAGCCTGTATTTGTAAACGACATAATAACTGTAATGATGCAACTCTACGTGATACCCATGCAATATGAACTTGTGTACCAGTGGCAATAAATAATCTCTTGTCATTGTGACCCCATGTTAATGCCGACACGGCTGTAGTATTATTTGGGATTCTTGCGGTATACAAAAGTGTACCATTTTCTGTATAAAATTTTAATAAATTTTCAAATATTGGTGTTCCTTCTGGATTAATCAGATTTTGTGAATTTTGTGATGTACCAGCTACAGCAAGTAATTCTCTTGAATTACTCCATTCCATTACAAAACCTAATGCACCATTTAAACCAGTATTTATATGTGCTGGTGATACATCATCAAATGATTTTAATAAATAAATAAATCCATTTTGAAAACTAACCGCTAAAACAAATGTACGTTTCGCTAAAAATTAAAAAGAAAATTAAATTAAAAAAAATAAAATTGAATTCTTTTTGTATTAACTTACATGCATTTGTAACACCAGGTTCAGCTTCTTCACCTTCTTCCATTTTAAATTTTTCACATGACCATGCCATTGATGTTATACCAATATCAGAACATAATTGTACTTGTGATACCATTGCACCATGTACATCCATAACAATTATTTGACCATGTGTTGTACCAAAATATACTTGTTGATCATCTGGTGTCCATATACCACATGTTATTGTTGATTCTAAATTTAACATTGAAGACCAATAACGTTGACCAGCAACAGATCCAACTAATACAAAACCATCTTGATAACATATTAATGCCATCCGACCATCATGTGACCATGAAAAATGTGTAACCGGTGTATTACGATCATTAATTAATTCAATTGACCATCTTCCCTCATACTTAATCCAAACAAATATAATACCAGAACTATCACAGGATGCTAATTTTTGGTAAGGTTCATTCCACTTGACGAGTATAACCTAAGGATAAAATTACAAAGAAAAAAACAAACAATGAAAAATATTCATAATTAGGACCTTCTTTTTTGGAAATAATTGTTTTTTCAATTGATTGTACGAAAAAAGGACCAGCAAACGTTTATTTAATTTTTTTTTTTTTTTTTAATATAAAAATTTTATTAATTTTTTATATTAAATGGAAAATTTTAATGGAAAATTTTGAAATTTTTGAACATTATGCTTGGATTATATGAATAAAAAATTCCTTATTTACAAAAAGGATAATAAGGATAATTTTGAGTTTTGAATACAGTTATGAACAAAATTTTTATTTGAAAGATTTTTCTTTGCCTAAATAAATAAGAAAGATTGATTTAGTCAACCTTGGGATATTTTTTAGGAACAGAGTAATAATATGAGTTTTCTATGATTTCTTAAACTATTTATATTAGGGCCCGGAATATCTGTCAGAGCAACAAAAATTATAAAACAATTAATCATAATAGAATTTTCAGTATTAGATAAAAGTTTTTATATTAGTTTTGAGAAATAAGTTTAGTTTATAAAATAACATATCCTACTATTAGGGTTGTAAATAGTTCAAATTTCAACTCAACTCATCGACCTAGCTCAATTTTGAGTTAGCTTATAGTTTGAGCTATGCACATAAGCTACCACTTTGACCTAGCTCAATTTTGAGTTAGCTTATAGTTTGCATATTAGCTCACATGTTAAGTTAAGCACCACTCCAATCGGCACAAATTCATATAATTTACTAGACATGCAAAATAATCAAATATGAGCGTTTAAGCGTTATCATTGAACTACGTATTATTATCGTTATCATATTTACAATATTATTCAAAAATTTAATATTAATAAAAAGGAATATTGAATTATATTATTACATATATATGTCATTACCAAGAATTGAGAACTGGAGAATTAAGTATTAGACATCCAAATAATCAAGATTGATCAAATATATGTTAATTAAATAAAAATTCAATGAATTTGAATTGATTTGAGTTGCGTTCAACTCTCGCTCAGCTCAAAATTAAAGTAAGCTTAACGTGTGAGCTCATGTGTAAAGCCCAAACTATGAGCTAAATCAAAATTTGAGCTTACGCGTACAGGTCAAACTATGATCTAGATCAACATTTGAGCTTATGCGTATAGCATCTTTAACTTTATTTTTGGTGTTATTATAATGGTAATAATAATAAACATGTTATTTTGACATCAACTTGACATATTATGTTTTTGAACTTTCATCAGCTTCCTAACCACAATAAATGTGGAAATACTTCTTAAAAAATTAAACATATACAACACAATACAAATGTACACAATTAAGTAACCAATCAAAGTTTCAACGCAACCTTAACGCAAAAGTTGCTCAATTTTAACGTTGTGCTTAATTTTGACTTTAACAGTTAATTCTTTATGTTTTCTCAGTCATTTATATTTATTATTAGCTTAGAATGGGTATGAGTATAGAATTACATATATAAAAAAAGTAAATTTACTTATCATTAAATTTAAATATCCTACTAAATTTGTGTTCATTTAAATGTCACTTTAACGCTTTCAATTGTTTGAATTGTGCTTGAAAAATTTGACAGCTACGCGATAGCTACTTTCATTGTGCTTAAGGCATAAAACTATTGCATTGTCTATGGCTTTCTTAAAAAGTTTACGCTTAGCTAAGAATACTATTAGACTGAACTTTAGCCTAAGTCTACGGTAACGAAATTCTAAATCAAACGGAATGTGTATTATTTTACAGATTAATTACTATTTTGCATTCTACTAAAGTACAATATACTAATACCCTTCAATTACATTTCAATACAAATGTAAACAAACGTAATAGCTAATAATTGTAAAAAACGTAGCAATGCTTTACGATATGGTTTATCTTGTAGTTATAAGGTTTGTTAGTTTGTGTGTTTTTATTTACTTACGTCTGAACGATGTCCTCTTAAATTGTAATTTGTCCGCAAGGGATAATCCATGTTCTTTTTACAATGTGATGTTGTAAATGTAACTCCAACAATACCGCGTATATTACCTGTTGCTAACCATCCTTCTTGATAATAATTTGTTCGATTTAATTTCCAACCATCGTCCTGCGGAAAAATGAATGAAATGAGAAAAGAAAAATTAATAATAAATATTTTTGTTTTGGGTTGGGTCTGCTAAAAATTATTTTATATCTTTATTAAGTTTTTTTTTTTACATTTGATGAAAAATATGATTAATTTATACGACAGTATAAATTCAAGGGAGAAAAAGAAGGAGAATATAAAAGAAAGAGAAAAAAAAAAATAAAAGTAATTGTAGAAATTACAAGACAAGCATGATTTAAGTTAATTGAATGCTGTTAATGTTAAATTATTTTAAAGGGGTTTTTAGTGTTCTGTTTTATAAAAGTTAGAAAAAATTTTTTATTATTACAGCATTAAATTTCAATGTGTATTTAGTATAATTTATAGTTGTATTATGTAAACTAATAATGTTTCTAAAAATTAAATGTTGACTTAATTGATCTAATTAAATTTGTTTTTAAAATGATATTAATTAAAATTTTTAAGTGGTAATCTTTCCAAAAAATAGTTAAGGTTAGTCATTATCTAAAGTGTTTGTAATTGTATTTAATATTCTACAAGTTTAATAAAATTAATTTTTTGTTTTTTAATTGTAGAAATTTGTTAACAAAAATTTTAGATGTTTAAAAAAAACGGCAACACTAAATTAATGATAGCTTGGTATTTGAAAAAGAATAATTAAATTATAGTTAGATTTTAACAGATTAAGTAAGTAAGCTGACTTATTAAAATCGCGATAATGTCGTAATCCCATACCCAAGAGTTCAAAGAAGAGCTTTAGCGACATGTGACTCATTTTTTTTTTTACGCCACCTATTGAAACTAGTGTTTCTTTGTAGTGTTTGTTTCTTTGAATATTGTGTAGTGTTTCTTTGAATAGAGTGCGATTTTAACACATGAAAACCTCATCCTTTTGAACGAAACAATGTGATACAAATGGACAGTTTGGCTACAGGGATGGAGATATGGAATGATTTTGGATTATGGTGGGAGTTATTTTGAATTTTTGGATTATAGGAGATGGAGAAAATTGGATGGGATATTTAGAAGAAAGATATTCTTCTTAAATTTGGCTAAATGGTACATATATACATTATCAACTTTTGGGAACACTTTTGGTGGAATATGGTTCCATAGACTTGACGAGCGGGATATAAGTCGCTAAGGGACCTTTGACTTCCTTTAACATATTTACGTAGATCATAAGTCCTTTCACAAGTGGGTCATAAATTCCTTTTAGAAGTTATGACCCATTAAGTGAGTTATAACTCCCTTTACTAATTTTTAATGGCACTTATAACATCATATAACTAAAAATTGTATATATATATACTAATAAATTTAAGTCGAAATTTATTTTGAAATAATTTTTGAAAGTGTCTTTAAGGATCTTTATGATTTAAGCATGATAATATAAAAATATATAAGTATAATATTAGATGTGAAACAATATGCATTTATATATTTGTCTTTGCGAGATTCTGTATTAGAAAACATAATTAAGTTGGTTAAAAAATCAAAGTTGACCCTTTTTCCAGAGTATTTATGAATTCATGTATTCGAGATTTTGGTTACAAAATCAGGTTTATATGTGTAAATATAGTTTATATGTAAAATTATTTATAAAAATTTTGGTTATAAAAGTTTTTTAATTTTGGAAAAAGGGAATACCCGTAATTTCAAATCCTACTCCAAAATGTTTTGATATTATAGTTTACAAAAGTCTGTATATTTTCATACCCGTCACTGATGTTATATTGTTTTAATATTACTAATAAATTTTCAGCTGAGAACTTTATAAGGGAGTTATGACCCACCACTTTGAGTCAAAACTCCAATTGTCATAAGTCCGCTAGGGAGCTATGGCTTATTGCTATTATTAAATAAGTGCCTGAGGGAAAAAACTTATGATCCTAGAAGTTATGACCCTGCACCTGTTCAAACTATATGTTAATTGTAAAATTTTTAAATGTAAATAAATTTGAATTTTAATATAAAAGCAAAATGAAAATGCATCCGAATGTTTCAGTGCCCAGCTTCGCTTTAAAGTGTCTATTTCGAGTTACTTCCCAGTTATTAAATAATTAAAAAACTAATCCTAATGTTACAACAAGCTCAAAATAAGTTTGATGAAAAAAAAATTTTTATAACATATACTTGCTTATATTTATAAATATTATTCGTAATCAAAAAATCCTTGTAATTCAGAATCGCCCTTACATGCATATTATAGAAAAAAATATAAAACGCTGATTTTATGATTCCAACCCCTCCTATAATTTTTTAATTAACTGCAAAATTCCTTAAATTTTTTTAGGTACAAATTTCAAAGCATAAAACATAGTGGAGTCTGCCATCGCTTAATTTTGTCTAATCAAAATATTTAACTCGAAAATAAACTCTTAAATGCCTTCAAATTTAGGATCGTACTAATTCTTCAAATTCAGTTATATTTCAAAAAACAAATTTTATTCTAATTAGGAAAAATCACGAATAATATCAATATCGCGAAAAGGCAAGATTTGAGTGACGGGATATTGATTTTAATTGAGGTTTAAAAATGCATCATTTCGAAAAACGAGATGTATAAAATGGGAATCGTAGCACTCCTGATCATTGATCTTTATAAGCTTTTAAAATGGTATAAATGCAAATTATTATTGCATTCTAAAAATTAGTTAATCAGGCTATAAAAAATTTAAAAATTTTAAAAATAAAAATATTACAATTAAAACTTAAATAAAATATTTTCATCAAAAGGAATAAAATTCAATTTCATCAACTTTTGGTATGAAATATTGTCGAACATTTATGATGATCCAATATTTCATCATTAACATCATTCAATTGAAAAATTCAATTATAATACAAAAATACACACCCTATTATCAAATTGAATGTGTTATTGCGAGAAATTTTCAATTTTTCGAAATTTCAAAAAGGGAAGTTTTTTTTCTCTAAATTATCGAATATTTGTTTTATGTATTTCATTATTTTTGAATATATCGATACTTTTACTCTGTAGTTGGCATCAAAATTCAATTAAAACATTTAGAAGGGTAATCAAGAGTTTTTTTTTATTTTATGAAGACACATAAATGTCTAACTAAAGATAGAAAAGGGTAAAAATTAGAATTTTGAAAGAAAAAATAATTTTGAAGACTTCAGCAAAAAAAAACCTTGGGGCATTAAAGTTTAAAATCAATTTGAAAATGAAATTATAAAATAACTTTGATTAGTAATTGAAAAATGATATTCTGATTATGGGAATGAGATTTTGAAAATGTATAGATATTTATATGTACAATGTAGATTTCTTTAATTTGTTTAATTAAAGGGATTTTAATGATTTTATTCCAAAAAAGTTTTTTTTTATTTTAGTTAATTCAAAATTTGAACAAGGGAAAATTGTATTGATATAGAAGGGTTTTGAAATATACAAATTTTTAATATATATATATATATAGATTGGAATGGAACTGTATATAATATTGAACAAATAGACCTAACATTTTTAAATTTTAAACTAAACACGTTCAGAATGTCTTAGTATATATAAATAAATGTATATGCGCATATCAATTACTTTAAGCTGCCCCAGGATGCATTAATTTATTTAATTATCATTTTATGTACATATGAGAGATTACTTCCTGTTTTATTCTCTGACCATTTAAATTTTCAAGAATTTTTTAAGAATTATTTACCTAAATGAAGTTAAGGCATATTTATAGCAGGAAAGGTTTTAACCAACTAAAATCTTATATATGGCGTAATATATTTGACGAATGTATGCTTTGTTGTTTCACTATTTTGAAATTAATATTAGAAATTTTTTTAATCCTAAATATATATATATATATTATCAATACATCAAATGACTAAATTGAATAAAGCAAAAAAATCAGGCAGTTGAAGAATCACAAACATCTGCCATTTCAATGGTAATTTTCTATTAAAAGGTTTAAAAAAACCGAACTTTTGCATTTCTTAAACTGTAAGCCTAAAAATATGCAATCGGGTTCTTTGTAATTATTTTTGAGAATTTCATCTTTTTAGACAAAAATGGAAAATAATCTTCAAGACCATAATGATGTCCCTTTTATTTTGGCAGGTCATGATTTTGGGCTACATGTAAGGTTAGAGTATAACTCGGGTAATATAAATAAAGAAAATCTGAAAAAATACCGGTATATAATAAATTAGTTTAAAAATTAAAGGGGTAGACAAAGTTTAAATATAATCCCTTCCATAATTTGAATATTACAAAGTAATATGCAGAAGATCCAAGAAAACTATAACTATAGTTAATCTCAAATTCATCGCATGTAAAAACAACTAATCTTCTTCTTCTTCTTCTATGGCGCTACAGTCCGTTGTGAAAAACAACTAATCACACTTGATATTCTGTACTCTAGAAGAAAGTTTTAAGTTCAGTGCTTCCGCTAAATAAAATTTTTAAGTAGTATATTGTACTACATTTCTGCTAATAAACTTCATTTTCCTGCTCTTCCATAATGTAATTGACAGTTTCAATTTTAAAACAGTTATTCTTTTTATTTTTTTATGTTATTCAACTTTAAAAATTTATGTTCGACTGCTACGGAGCTATGCGTTAGAGAAAATAACGCTTTAACAAATTTACATAAATTGTTCCAAAAGACTGTATTTTGTAAAGGAATTTTTAAAAATAATAAGTAATGTAATGCTTAAAATTTCAAATCAATTTCTCAAGTGTCACTGTGTCAACAAAAGAATTCAAAAATCATACAAAAGAGTTGCCACAATACATTAATTTTTTTGGTACGTTTTGAATTGAATAATATTTTAGAACGATTTGAGTACTATAAATATTTTGCTACTTATATAAAACTTCTAAAACTCTTTTATAAATTTTTTAAAAATTATTTAAAAAATTTTAGAAATTTCGTAGAATATAAATGTAGTAGAAATTATATGAGAAGACTTTCTAGTAATGCAGCAGGTTTGATAAATTTGTCTCTAGATGTAGTAGATGGAATATTATTATTAATTATCATTATTAATTAAATAAAACCGTTTAATATTTCGTTTAATATAAAACGTTTTAATATTTCAAAGTTATTTTCATATAAACATAAATGAAAATTAAATTTTTAACAAATTTTTAAAGACTTTAATATTAAATTTAAACAAATATTACCTTTATGGAATTTGTTACCATGGCAATGATTTATAAAAAAAAAAATTAATCCAATCAAAGGAAACATTTTGTATAGAAAATTCATTTTTTTTCATGTTAGAATTTTCCAGAGAAAAATATCAACTGAGTTTATTTTTCATAAAACTGATGAAAGAAATTCATCAGATCTTTTCACAGCTGTATTTACTTATTTATTGGAATTTAAAGTTTGAGAAACAATTTTTTTTTTTCAAAAAGAATTCAGGGAAACTGCATACATAAATAAATAGTAAATTGATAGTTTTAATTGTATTAGAATTTGTATTTACTATATAAAATACTTGGGGCCTCGGTGGTGCAGTGGGTAAGCATTTGGCTTATTAACCGAGGAGGTCCGGGTTCGATTCCCGGTCAGGTCATACAATATTTAATTTAAAAAAAAAAAAAAAATTATTGAAAAATAATTTTTCTTTACGAATCCCCATGGTGACCTAATATTATAATATAAATATACAAATATATAATATAAACAAAATAAATAATACAGTAGTTATAAATAAATAGAAAGTATTTAATGAGGGGTGCACAACGGGCCGCAAGGCCTAGGTGTAAGGGAGACTTGCTTTCCCCCCCCTGTCTAAACAACAACAACAACATATAAAATACTTTTTTGTATTATATTGAATTTATATATATATCTTCAGATTTATATCAATTCAAATAATAAAAATAATAAATTCTTAATAATTAATTTCATACATATGTATATATCTAGAGTACTTGAATCTGTTAAGATAACCATAAAATTGTTTATCCTGATGGAAATGATTTCCTTTAGTTTATATATTTACATATATATAAAAATATTCTAACACTATATCTTCATATGTCTTTTAAGTAAATTGCACATATATATATATATAGAACTAATGATCATTTTACATATATATAAATTGAAATAATTGGAATGCATTTAATTAACATGTCTCTTATGTTACAAAACATTTAAATTTTTTAAATAATAAACGTCATAGAAAGAAAGAAAGAGAAGAGAAAGACAGGAAGGAAGATTGATATTATATAAGCATATATTTTTTCAAGTCAAAAATTGGATCATTATCAAAATATTGAAAAGGAAAATCCTAATTTATAATACCTCGAAAGCAAAACAATTTTTAACTGAGATAGTAATGTATCTTCCATTTCTTTCTTCAATTTTGTATTTTGTTTTTAACTGTAGTTTCCGGCCCTATAAATATCGGAGGAAATAAACTTAATTTTTGACGAAAACTTTAGTGTCGGTAGTATGAGCCGTTCTAAAGATACAATTTTTCAAAAACGCTTACAAATTTGTCTGTTAGTAAGTTTGTTTGTATATTTTTTTATATCTACCTGTGCGCTTAATCTTATAGGAAGCAGATATTTTGCAAGATACTGATAAGATAAAGATAAAGTAAATTTGAAATTTTGAGATACTAAGCTTATGTAAGGAGTTCCAAAACGCTTATAGCTTTACTTAAATTTTGTTAGCAATTATAAAATTCCTTCTAATTATTTTTGAAACAGTAAATACTTCCTTCTCCTAACGGTTAGGGCAAAACGCTTTTTTTTTTTTCAAGCGCAAACTGTTCAGCTGTATGGAACAGGAGGCTCATATTATATTCTTGTTATTAGAATTGATCTTAATGAAATCCACAAACAATTTAAACGTGAGATTGTACTAGGATTTGTAACTAGATTTTCAATAGATACAATTCTATAAGTTTATATGGTAATAGTTTTTATACGGTATTCTGCATCTGTGAGTTATATTATTTAATTAAATTATTTTGTTTATATTTTATATTTGTTATATTGTTATAATAATTTATTTTTAATTAAAAATATATATATATAATTATTAATTATTGATTATATAATTATTTTGAACCCAACGGCGAATAGTAGCTAAGTCGAGTCGAAAACCAAATAAAAGTATTTTAACTTTCACTGGGATCCGAACTCGGGCCTCACGCATGAAAGGTCGGAATTCTAATCATTGTCTCACCCACCAGTTAAGCCTCACTAAATATATTATTAAACAAATATAAAATTTCGTCCTTGTTATATCGTCATATTGATAGTTTTTTTCAAGATTCTGAATTTTAAGATTTTTACTTTCAAAATTTTGTTATATTCGCCTAAAATTAATAGGAGTGAATAAAATTTTGCTTGAGGTTATGTTTCTACAATATAAATAAAAATAAAAATAAAATAAATTTTTTGCATAAAATCATTTTATATATGCGTTTTCATAAATTAATTTAATTGCTAGAATCATTTTATTAGATAGAATAAGAGAGAATATTTGTCGTCATTGAAATTGCATTATTTATTGTCATTTTATTAACTTTTATTTTAAGTAATAATATTAATAGAAGTCTTTCTAAATTGTTTAACTAACACTATATGAGTATAAAAATTGCAATCTTCATGCGTCCAATACGTATATGTATTTTAATTTCAATTTTTTTGAAGCAAAGACATTTTACAGAACTAATTCGCAAAAATTTTAAAAATTAACCCGAGAAGTTTCAGAATTTTAATTTAAATATTTAAAAAAAAAAAATTTGACAGATTCGTAATCCTTTTTCCTAACAACTGATCAGCATATTCGCAAATTGAAACAAAATTGTTCCCCATGACATATGTTTCGTTTCATTCTATTTCATTTTGACATTGAAAATAAATTCTGATGTAATCTAACCTTGAAATTATTTTAATTTGATTTTGTATTGTCAATGATTGCATTTTTTTGATTGCTGTAACAGATTTTGTATTAAAAATGTACTTTTTCAATGAAACAAGGCAATTTTTCAAAAAAAATGTTTTTTTTAGTATGTATTTTAGTAATATTTATGCGTTTAGATGCGTTTAGAAAACTTTAAGTTGTTTAGTGAATTTGTTTAATGAAATTATTTTTATTAAGAAGTGTTATTGTTATTTTTTTTATAATATTCTATTTTGTATCTTCCAGGAATTATAGACCTGGTTCATAAATTCATCGTTTTACAAAATCTGTATTTCTATCTCTGCATTTATATGATGCTCTGTGGCTTCTTGTCTTTTTCCACTAAGTCTAAGTTATACGTCTTCATGCTAAATTTGTAAAACTCTTTTTGAATTACCAAATTGGCTTGGATTATAATTAAAAATATAAATATTTTGGTTTTGTTATTTTTTTTTTTAGCGCTAATTGCTCAACTGTTAGGCTAATCAGCCTTTCTATACAATAGGTATGTTGGAACAGGGGGTCATGTTATATTCCCGTATTATTAGAAATGATCTTAAAGAATTCCACATACAATTTAAACATGAGATATTTTTTTTATATTTTAATATTTTGTATTTGAGTTATATAATATTCTTTATCTGTGACTTATATTATTCAATTAAATTATTTGTTTATATTTTGCATTTGTTTATACTGTTATATCAATTTATTTTTTATTGAAGATATATAATTCTTAATTATTGATTAAGTCGTTGATTTGAACTCAATGGTGAATGGTAGCTGAGTCGAGTCGAAAGCCAGAAAAGTTTTTCTCACTTTTATTGGGATTCGAACCCGGGCATGAAAGGTCGGCACTCTAACCACTGTGCCACCCAGTCGTTGTGTTCTTAATTTTAAACACCTTCAGATTGCATAATATTTGCATCATTTTATATTTAAAAGATTTTTAAGAGGGAATGTAATAAAAATTATAAAAATCTTTGTATTATTCTATGATTTGTAGACTTTTCTTTATAATGATCATCATATCGATTTAAATAAGTTTTAAACACTTATATATAGTTTTGTATATGTAAATAGTTATTTTATTGATGTATATAAGAAACTATAAATTTCATTTAAATACATATTATGTACAAAATAATAATCTGAATCAATATATAGATATATATATATATATATATATATATATATATATATATATAATTTCTGTTTTTGACGTTAAGTGCAATTCTTTTCCAATGAAACTAATAATTATCTATAGAATTTAATTTTTAAACTGAATACTAAAATTACATGTGTGTAAAAATACCATGTTTAATAATAAGATATTTTATTGAATTTTAGATTTTAATTTTGAAAAAAAAAAACCAAAACATAAAGAAAATTTACATAATGCAATAAATCGTATTTCCTTTGAAAGAGTTAATTTGATTGTTGAAAGAAATTTTAATTAGTTTTTATGCAGAAGAAAATATTAATTAAAATTTAAAAAATAAGAAAATAATTTGTATGATTTTAAATATACATATATCTTTTAAAATATTGATTAGTGAAGCCACGTGCTATAATTAAAACAAGAAAAATATTGTGGTTGAAATATTTTATTTATCTAATTTAAGTATTTGATCTGTACACGTAGTTTATCTGTAGATACCAAATGTCTGTGGTTGTAAAATTCAGAACTCAGAAGTATCAAAATTGTGGGCAAAATTATACTAATTATCAATTTTAATTATATTGTTCTTAAGAAAATCTGAAAATTTATCAGAATATTATATTAGAAACAAAGTGGTATACTATTGGATATGATCTGATCAGGTTTTTTGAACTTAAGATCTTTGTATAATTATAAGCCTGTATTAAACATCATGTAAACGATCAGATTTAGGTTAATTTTCATAATTACTTGCAATTTATTTCGATGAACTTAAGGTAACGTAAGATGATCATTAAAGGGCTTAGAAATAGGACATAAAGGATGAAGCTGTAAACAAATTATGAAGATTAGAGCTAAAATTATTAATAATTTTAAAATTTATAGTGTTAATTTAAAGAACAAACTGGTTGGTAGATTTTCAAATTATATCAGCTTTATTTTCATAGAAATTTTTGGATCCAAACCAGGCTACATAAGACGGGTTATTAGAACAAGTGAGTTGGTGAAGTTTCAATGTTTTGAGCAATTTTTGTTAGACAAATAGAATAGCAGTTATCATACCACATACCATTCTTGCAAATATTTTCTTTTTAATATTAATTACAGAATTTACCTGTGATTGAAATAAATGGAAATGGATATATTGTATATTAAGCACTATGTTGAACTCATGAAAAAGTCGGATATGAAAAGTTGACGTTGACGTAAAGTTTAAAAAAAAAATTGCCCTCGTTTGAGGTGTTCTAATTTTAAAACTTCGAGAAGATTTTGTATTTAAAACTTTGCTTAGCTTTAAATACTAAATCTATTTACAAATCTATTTATCAATTGAAATTTCACGTTTTTTTAGAAGTTTTGTAAATATGAACCGAGAAGCAAGTTGGTCGGATGAACCAAGTGAAACGGAAGATTTATTTTGTAGCAAAAATTTTTTGGTAAAATATTTAAAAATTTACCATAATATTATGCTTTATTTAATATTTCATTTATTATAAATTATATTAAATAATATTTAATACTCAACATATTTGCCTTAGGTGTATAATATATTCTTACTAATATAGACCCCTGTGCAATTGTACAGTTTTTTTAAGGAATTTTTGCTAAAGTATTTTGTGTCTTCTAGCATTTATACTGTCATTTTTAAATACTTTGTAATACCGAGTTACTTCAGATAATTTGTTAATACTTTGACTATTATAAATTACGTTTTATATAAATATTACTTTTTAAAATTTAAAAAAAAAAATTTCAGATTTTCAATAATTTATTTTCAAAATGAAATAATCATATTTCTATTCTATTCTTTAATCATAAATAAAATGAATTTAAAGGTATGAGTATTGCCATCAGGCATCAATATTTAGTGTGTGAAGCATTTTTATTTATTCGAGATGTGAAATATTTATTTTACATGTTGGCAAAGTCCACCAACTCTTGTGTATTATATATATGATTATTTATGTCATAAGTTATATAAGTTATAATATTAAAAAAAAAAAATTAAAGTTAAATAAACTTATACAGAAATTTTGATTTAAGTTTTGTAAAATTAAAGTACTTAATTAAATTTTTGACTTTAAAACGATCGTTTTCTTTAAATTTAGTTGCGTCTATGTTGTGTAAGTGAATGTATCACTATAATGTTTTCGTATAGACACATTACATAAGGGCTTAAATACCTATTCAAATACCTGCATTTTATTTATTTATTTATAATTAGCACCAGGACAATTGTATATATTGCTTGATATTATTAAAGTCCTATGCCTATTTGTCATTCGACTTCTTAAATTAAATACTTTCTATTTATTTATAATTACAATATTTCTTACAATAATAATTGTTTATATAATATATTTGTATATTTAAATTATATTTGGTCGCCATGGGAATTTGTAAAATAAATCATTTAAAAATTGTAAAAATTTCAATTAAAAAAAATTTATGACACGTACGGAAATCGAACCCGCGCCCCCTCGGTTGATTACAAGTCAAATGCTTACCCACTAATCCACCGAGACCCCATGCATTTTAAAACCGTGTCTTTTAAGGAAAAATAGACGTATTAGGAACTTAGTTAGTACTTACTCATTTTAAAAATGTTAAAATTTACATCAAAGCATTTTTAAAGTTTTTAAATTCGCGGTCACATTTCACAGAACAAAGACCATTCCAGTAAATTTTAGTTTTTCATTCCTTTTAAAGTTAGAAACACACAACATTTTAAATATTAAAATAAAAAATTAGAAAACATTTTAAATTATACGGGTGGTTAAAATTGTTTAAAACTATATTTGAAAACTTTATTTACTTTCTTTTCAGTTTCTTAAAAATTGTTTTGAAAGGGATTCTGACTTTTTAGAAGAATGCTAATAATGATTGTTAAAAAAATTGGAAAACTTTTTAAAAGAAATTTCAATTTAAAATTAATAAAAAAAAATAAGTTTTTAAACAAAGGAAATAGAGGTTAATAAAGATTTTAAATTAAATAAAATTGCAAGTAATATAAAAGTTTAATAAAGTTTCATTTTCTTTGTTTAATAGTTAAATTTTAATTAATTTTCATATTTAAAATTATATACATTTATTTTTTTATATATGTTATAAATAGTTTTTGTATCAATTGACTATGTTTAAAATACTTGTATTGTATCTTAAGTATAGCAAAAATTTGAGATATTTGACTTTTAGAGAACGACTTAATTTTTTTCAGAGTAGTTAAGCGTGTGACTGTTTCGAAGTAACTATTTCTTTAATAAGTTTGTTTAAAGAAAAATAAAAGAAAATACACATTTTTATTAAATATACCGTTATTTTATTTTTATTTTGAAAAATATGACATTTAGAGAAAAATGTTAAAAAACTATTAAACTTTGAACTACAATATCTCCAAAACGGCAGCACCTATCTTCATCAAATAAACGTTAAAATATTCTCCAGACCATTATCTTAATTAATATTACTATTTGAATATATATATATATATACTGAATAGATCGCTAGATATAACTCTTTTTATAAAATAAACTAAAATAACAAGGATATTTTCAAATATCCTTTTCGTCCTTAAAGGACAGTATGCCCACTAAAGCTATATATTTTTTGAAAGCTGGCAACACCAGCTATCTTTTAGATAGTCATTTGATCCTACGCGGATACTACTTCAAACTCAGAATCTCTAAATCGCTAAAGGCTACAATAGCCCTATATTTAAATTTTTAACCAGGGTTATATAAGGTATATTTTCAATCGCAAGTTCTTTTACAAAATGTATAATTATTATGTAAAATAAATGTATATTGTTGGCATAATTTACAATTATAGAAAAATTTTAAAATTCAAACAAGCTTTTTTATATGACGGATGAAACTAGGTATTTGGTAATAAGAACTTCGAACTTTGAAATCATTTTGAAAAAAAAAAACCATATATATCTCACACGGCACCATAAAATAAGATCTAACGAAATTAGTACGAAATCCAAAATGAAATAAGTTCGAAAAAATTTCTCGTTTAATTTCGGCTTTATTAATTCGATGATTTTTAATTTCATATTTATTTCTTTCATCCTTATTTCATAGCACCATAACACACAATGATTTAAGATTCAGGAGTTATGTTTAAACAATATATTAAAAAGTAGACCAATTTTGGGCACTATTTTCATTTGCAAAAAGTCGCCAAAATATAATTTTTATATAAAAGTTTTCAAATTATTGTTGTCATATTATGTATGAAAAAAGTTAGAGGTCATTGACTCAACCAAAAGTCAACCGAAACCATTGGTTCTTTGAAAAAGCATAGGTATTGACTTTTGCAAAAAGTTTAAACATTCATGGTCCTTGTTATGGCTATTGGAGCTTTTAATATGACCCAATAATTTTTTAGCGAAGTTTAAGAGCTACAACTCCTTAATTAAATGCTTTGTTCCTGACATATTATTTTGGAAAAAGGCGTTAGGTTGTGTTTTGAAGATTGCTATACAAAATCTGGAATCCAATGAATTAGTTTAGCGAGATTATGATAAGATCAGCCCCCATTATATTAAATGCTACAATAGGGATAGAAAGAACCATAATTGTTGTATATTTTCTAGAAAAAGTTTTCGGCACTCTTTTCATTATTGGTTTTAAGGACTTCTTTGGAATTTTTTCATACAGTCAAACAAAATACCTTAAAACAGCCAGTCTATTCGATTATTAAAAAATTTGTTTATGAAAAACTTTAAATTACATAAAGTGATCAAGCATTGAAGGTTGAGTATCTAAAAATAATAACCGAAAAATAAACTTCCCAATAAAGTTTTACAATATTATTAAGTATTTCGAAGAAATATAAACCGAATTTTAAGATTTCCAAAAATTACTTAATAAAAAATTCATTGAAAAAAGTTTATTTTTCAATGTTGTTGCAATAATAAATTTTTCACTCTTAAAGTTTTCAAATTTTACTTAAAATTTTTTTAAAGGTTTTAGTTAACCAAATATTTATAAATATTGAATTTTATTTATTGCTTCAAAAATTTATTTTAAAAAAATTTTTAAAAACTTTTCTAATTGGTATTTGGTAATTTGTTTTTACTTTGAAGTAATATTGAACCACTTATTAACTTCTTACAAAATGCATAAATATTATTAATTGTAGATTCAAAAACTTTAAAATAAAGTTAAGAGTAAATAAATTTACAAAAATATTTCAATATCAAGGTTAAAATATAGAAAACACTCTATAAAAGAATTCTACTAAAATGTTTAAAAAATATTAAATTATTTATAGATCAATAAAATATTTTATAGTACTTATAAAAATTATTTACATTTTTTTCAAAAGTTAAATGCACTATTGTGTTGATGATTTTAAATAATCAAAATAATAAAATTGAACAAACTTTAATTGATGTTCAATGATGCTCAGAATATTGAATAATGTTGGTCTATATTTTTTAAAATTCTATTTTATTTGTTAATAGATAAATTTAAATTTGCTACTCAATATGGTGAGTAAGTCATATTTGATTGAAGAAGTTGTCCATGGTTATGGCTTTTAGTCTCATCTTAAATCATTTTTAATTGGGATATTTTATTAATTAATTGTACAAATTTTTTTATAATATATGTACTTTGGAATTAATATGACTTCAGACTCGGTTAAAAATATTAAATACATGATCCTTATCAGATTCATGTTTAATTTTGTCATTTTAGTCAAACTTTCACAATTAAATTGAATACCAAAAAATAAGATGGAGGCATAATTAAATTTAAAATAACTTTTTAAAATTATTTATTTATAATTGTTATAATGCCCAATATTACAGCGTAGATAATATACAGGTAGACACATAATTCTTCTTCTTTTTCTTCTATAATGCTACAGTCCGTTGTCGAACCCTTGGCCTCCGATACAGTGTCTAGCTCGGCGGCATCAATCCATCGATTTCTCGGCTTCCGTTCTGGTAGTTTTCTATCTATTTTCCCATTTAATATTTTCTTTAGAATGCGCGAAACTATCTATGTAAACGGTCCCCCTAAGGCGTTGTAGCTTGATGTATGTCACAACATAGCTGTCAACATAGCTATGTATATACTATAGTATAGTTCTGCATTGCGTCGCTTTCTAAATTAGTCGATAATAAGGCCGATCATTTTACGCAGTACTTTCCTTTCGAAAGGGGAAAGTAGACTTGCGGTCGCTTGGGTGATCGTCCACGTTTAACTGCCGTAGTATAATCTCGGTCTATAAAGAGATTTGTACAGCTAAAGTTTACATTATTTGCTCACTTCTTGAGATCTCATTATCTTTAACACAGTAGTATGCATTGTGGAATACATAATTGAGTGATATAAAGTGACCAAGTGACATAAATCTACGCGACAATATCAAGCTGGTTTAAAATGATCAATGATATTAACTGATTCGCATTATACCCTCATATACCTTAAAACCAAAAGATACATAAATGGTTTATCCTCACTTGACATTAAAATTACAATACATCAGGCTTCCTGAATTCCAATATAATTTTTAATTTTATAGTTTTACTCTGTTAAATGTTGAGGTTATGTTGATTGTTACTTAATAAGCAGAGGCGTGAATAATGTTGTAGTTAAAAGATATTCACGCCTCTGCTTATCAACCAAACAGTTAAAGCTGGTATAAGATGATAATTTTCAAGCTATTATTTGATCTAACGGTATTTATTTAATATGATTTCAATAGTATCCGAAATATATATTCAGAATATACATATTTCAATGTATAACATATCAAAGAATAGGTGAAAGATAATTTTTTCAATATCATCACTTTGTCATAGTGAAAGTCTCTCTAATAACTGAATTATAAACATACTTAAAAACATTAAACGCATATATTCTGGTTCTACAGAACCTAATATGATCAATTCCAATTACATATAAGTCAACTTAACCCAAATTTTTATAAAAATTTTTTAATAAAAATAATATATATAAGTTAAAATCTTATAATAAAATTGAAAATAAAATCTAAAAATGCAAATTTGGTTCTTTAAAATAATTGTAATAAGAATGCAAAATTTCTGCACCACTGATTTTAAAATATTTTTTAGTTTTTGTGAAAAATAAATAAATTTTTTTTTTCACCTCATGAATTTTGTTTATTTCCATTGTATGAAAGAAAGGTGTGGGTGGCTAAAGTTCTTATAATCGAATATTCATAAATTATACGGAAATTCAATTCTAAATAACTTATCAAAAGAAAAAAAAAACCAGACATTGTTTATTTTATTTAGAATAAAAAAAAATTTAATTATATTATTTGAATTTATATATAAAACCTATAGAATATTAGCTATATTCATTTACAAAATCAAGCAGGTCTTATTATCTGATTGAAAAATGGCTTTTACTGATTTTAATTTTCTTCGATTTTATTTCATAAAATTTAACGATAATTGATTAAAAACGAGGAAGATTATAGTTGCCCTTGTCAACTTTTAGATACCCGTGCATACCCACTATGGTGTATAAAATAAACCGTAATATACTTCCCTTATACATTTAACTCATTACTCCATAATTTTGACGTAAAACAAAAAAAAAAATAACACAAAACATAAAACAAAATTTTCATTCATTTTCCCATAACTTTAGCTTAAAAAAAAAAAAAAAAAACAAAAAAAAAAAAAATGGCCCACCCTAAAATTCCGATGGTCCGAGTGATGTCCGACTTTGCCAACTAACTTGCCCTATTACTTTACCTGCCCAATTTTAATTTTAACCTTGTAGCTTCATTAGATTCGAAGTTATTGAATCGAAAGCTTTGTATGGTAGCCCCCCCAAAATGGGGCCGTAACATTTTGAAACTTCATATAAGTGCTCGATTCATTATATAAATAACCGTGTGTAATTTTTATCGTCGTACTATAATTAGTTTTGAAGAAATTCATATTGGTGCAAATAAGTTGTATGGCAGCCCCCCGAAAATGGGGCCCTAACATTTTGAAACTTCATATAAGTGCTCGATTCATTATATAACTAACCGTGTGTAATTTTCAGCCTCGTAGTATAATTAGTTTTGCAGAAATTCATATTGGTGCAAAGAAGTTGTATGGCAGCCCCCCGAAAATGGGGCCCTAACATTTTGAAACTTCATATAAGTGCCCGATTCATTATATAACTAACCATGTGTAATTTTCATCCGCGTAGTATAATTAGTTTTGAAGAAATTCATATTAGTGCAAAGAAGTTGTATGGCAGCCCCCCGAAAATGGGGCCCTAACATTTTGAAACTTCATATAAGTGCCGGAGTCATTATAAAACTAACCGTGTGTAATTTTTATCCCCGTAGTATAATTAGTTTTGAAGAAATTCATATTGGTGCAAAAAAGTTGTATGGCAGCTCCCCGAAGCCTTGGTCCGATTTTAACCAAAAACAATAGGGAACCTAGAAATTGTCTAAAAATGACTTTGTGTGAATTTCAAGACTCTAGCCCTTTTAGTTTTTGAGTTATCGTGCTGACACACGGACGGACGGACGGACAGACACACATAGCTAGATCGACTAATTTTTCGATTCTGAGCCGATACGTACCCTTGACACTATATCTAGCTCGTCTAGATCGATGCGTTACAAACGGAGGAGCAAATCTAATATACCCGATGTCATATATGTATGCACGGGTATAATAACAATCGACAAATAATTAACATATCGAATGCCTTTAAACAAAATGTTTAATTTATTACTCCTACAATTAAATTAATTTCAATTTTTTTTGGTTTAAGTCATCAAGCTGCCAATTTTATTTTTGATTCATATGTTAACTGTATTTAAGTTATGAATTTTTTAAAATCTTATACATCAATGTGGCTACTTCCCCGAGTCCTGGAAACTTCTTTTATCAATCCAAAACATAAGAAAGGGATTAGTGATGATTTATCCCATTACAATCTTCTTAGTTTTGCTGATCATACCAAAATCTGCAAAACTATAACCTCACTTCGTGAGTTGTTGTAACATGATCTTAATCAATTTGGCTAATGGTACAGGAACAAATTAATGCCAAATTATGAGCTTTTTAAGGTTATGAGCTGCTTCAACTATCAAAATTGATTACAATATAAACGATCAACCAATAAAAAGAACAGATAGTACTTATGGTTGGAAGGTTGGACTTAAAGACTCATGACAACTTTATAATTAATAAAGCTAACTCAACTCTTGGATTTATTATGCGTTGGTCAAAATAGATTTCTGTTCCGTATATGGCGAAACAACTCTTCGTTACTTATATAAGACCTATACTTGAATATGAAAGCCAAGTATGGTCTCTCTATTCACGTATTCAATCAGTACAAAAAAAATTTTGTTCGTTTCGGTCTACGCGATCTTGCTTGGGCTGATCCAATATGTCTTCCTCCCTACGAAGCTAGACTTCGTCTTATTAATATGAACTCACTTAAGTCATGCCGTCTGGTGGAGGATATAATATTTGTTCAGCTAATTATTCGCGATGAAATTAATTCACCCGATATTCATGAACAAACGAGGATTAGGGAAAATTTGAATAAGTTAAGATCGGTTGAGGTTTTTAACGTTTCACACCGTTCCATGGGCTACGATTTGAGCCAATTTCGCGTATTTTTTAGTTTTTAACACATTTTCAAAAGAATTTGTAAAATGTGCCTATATAGTTTCACTCTCACCATCCGTTTGTCTGTCCGTTCGTCCGTCCGTATGTTTACAAAAACTTTTACATCGTTTGAAATAGAGTAAAAAAATATTAACTACGCGTAGGTGTTGCAAAAAAAATATATTCATAGAGAACATACTATCTTTCTGTAACCCCATCCGTTATAGAGCTACAGTAGGACCCCAAACCACAAAGTCGAAAAAAGTCCTATATTCAAATTGTTATAACAAGAGTTCTGTTATGTATATTTTCAATCTGAAAACGGTAAAAGACAGCTAGTTTTATAAGCTTTATAAATTTTTGAAAGTCAAATGTGTTGAATTACCACATGGTACTAAAATTTACCATCTTTAAACATATTATAAAATGACGAACATACAGAACTGTAATTAAAGGAAAGTCTAAAGAAATCAGGACGGAAGATAGAAGCGTTTGTTAAATAATATTTGAAATTTAACCAATTATATATGTATGCTTATGAATTATGGCTTTTATATGGATAGAATGCAAAAAGAAAATTAAAAAAAAAAAAATCATAAAAAGTCGAATCAAAAATTAATATAATAAAAGGTAAAAAGAGCAAAGGAATAAAAAATTAATATAATAATAATCGAAATAAATAATAATAAGTTTATGATTTATGGAAGAAAATGGACTAAAACCAATGATTAAATATTTTCTTCATTTTAGTGTTTGTGGGAAGAAAAACCAAGGATTACTTTATCTATTCCGTTATATAATCAGAAAACGAAGATAAACAAGGATAGTGATTTATTTCTTAAGGTTTTCCTTGTAATTTTAATTTTTTAGTAATTTTTTAAAAAGGAAAAATTTATTATTTCTTTTGATATTCCCTTTTATTTAAGAAGACATGATTTTGTTTGTTAGAAGCTATAGTTTTTATTCAAGTGATTGAAGCTTATCATGTATTCTTAATTAATAGTTGATATTAATATAATTTGAACTGACCATAGTTCAGCGACTAATGTGGGATTAAAATTAAATTTTTGAAATTTGCGAAGTCCCCACTTTATTTTTTTTTGAACCTTGATACTAAACTTAATTAAAATCAGATGAGTTTTGATGAATTATTAGAACTTTCCATTTCTGAAACTTCTAGAATCTCTAGACCTCATGATACTATAATCATTTTATAAAGGCTACTTTATGGATACCCAAAAATAGTCTACGTACAAAATTTTAACTCATTCCTATTGTTAGAGTTTGAGATTTTTCAAAAAGCCTAGTGTTTTTGTAATGGAGCCGACTCCGTGGTCCGATTTGACTCATTTACCTCAACTTTACTTTTGACGAGGAAAGTGAGTTATCGTGTTAACGATCACATTTATACACCCACATAATATATAAATGTTTAATTACAAAATTTTTGAATTTTCAGTGCATATAGATACAAAATAAATTTTAATAATCGGAATCTAATAAGTAATTGGAATCTACAAATAATGCAAATAAACATAATTTGAAAAATATTTTATTTATTATTAAATACCTCCAGTTATTTCAAAAAACTTCAAATCAAAATAATTTTTTAATAAAAATTTATCCAATCTATAAATTGATTATTTATTTATAAGTTATTCTTTATTTATATTGGATCCGCAATATTGGACTAAACTCCCTAAGTTTATTAATCAAATTATTGTAAACAGTGGTCCGAAACGAAACGAAATATAAATTAAAAGTTCCAGAATAATATTTTAGTTCTAGAACAACAAAATATTGCTCCGATTTAGAATATTGATCATGAACCATATCCGAAGTAAATTTTATAACGGTTTTTTTGAAACTTTATCAACTAAAATCAAATATTCAAGTTTCGGTGAAAAAATAATTCCTTACCCCTTTACAATTTTTTTAAAAACGAAAAAATAAAAAGCGCTCGTTTCTCGGGAACTAGTAGCAGTATCGAAATAATTTTTCATCCAATTTTAGTAGAACTTAAGTACAGCTAGAAAAATTTAAAATGTTTGACCCTTAAGCCCGTCCTAACAAATATCCCTGACAAATTATGATGCCATTTTTTGGGACTTAACTTAATTTTTTCCCTTTGAGTGTTTGCCGCAGAATAGGAGACTAGATTTTTTTAATGACGTCTATCCGACTTCTGCGTTCGAAAATACGAGGGCTGCAAATTTATTTCAAATTTGAATCGGCATTTTTCCGAAAAGAGCTATCGAGGAGAGTAAAGTTCAATGGTTCTCTTACATTTTGTTCTCTCCGGAGCGAATCGGAAGAACAAATTCCAATTAAACAAAATATAAGACAATTTGAACTTTGCTCTAATATCGTTTCGTTCCGAACCTCTGAATTTAAATAAAAAATATCCCCATTTTTGTAAAAATATGAATGTACAAAATTATTAAGTAAGATTAGTGAGTTGGATTATTCTACGGGGAAGAGCTAAAATTTTTATAAATAAGTATATATTTATATATATATACTAGCAGATTTACCCGGCGTTGCCCGGAAGCTTGAAAATTGTAAAAAAGCAAGTTTCAGCCAATTTTTTGAGATACTACTTTGCCTATAAATGCCACAAAAAAATATTTGTGGAGTTCCGTTAACCCATCGTGGCCCAACAGCTTTTTATAGGTTTTTTCGTTGCTTTGCTATATATTTGAAATGATTTAACAGATTAACTTCAAATTTCGTATATGTGTTCTTCTTTAAAAATGAAGTTCAATTTACTAACAGACTTGGAAATTGTTAACCCCTGCCGACCCGACGATTGTTCAAAAAAAAATTTGTAAGTAAATTACGTCCAATTTCTGAAAGTAGGTACAACTTCTTTGAATTAGGGGAATGCTTAAAAAAATGTTTTGTCGAGTTCTTTTAACCGATTGCGAAACAAAAACTTTAAAAAACAGTTTCAACGATTATCTCTAATTTTTCTATGCATGTTACTTCTTGACAATTTGGTGCTCCTTGACGATAGAGTTGAGGATGTTAGGTTTCCGGTGAACAATGTTAACTGAATTAAAATGACTATAGGTCAAAAGGGGATTTTCTTGAATTGCCAACGCTTGAATAAAATATAGTCGATGGTTTAGAAAAGGTTTAAAAATTCGCTTTTCAACTTATATTTTGTTTAGTACTCACCTGAAAGTTGTAATACGCTCTTCCTCGTTTTTTTATGATTTTATGAGAGAAATGTAGGCTTATTTTTTGGAAAAACTGTTTTAAAATACTATGTATTTAAGCATTATATATAACAAATTGAATTTTTTGATTTTTAGATTTCATTTGAAGAAAACTGAAAATTTCATTGAATCTTTGTTCAAAACGCACAAACAGGTCAAAACCAAATTAACCCTGTGGGTTTTAATTAAAATGCTGGTACAAAATTTTCAATAAAATACTTTTAATCGTATAAGAAAATAAAATATATAGAAAACTTCATATCATCGTCGTGGAAAATGGGTTAATCGAACTTAACTAAAACTTTTTGCAGCCTCTCTTTTAGACTACAAAATCAACCTGTAAAATTGGACACAAATCGAAAACACAAAATTTTTTAAAAGTCCGCCAGGCCGAAATGGGTTAAATTATTCCAACCAAAATTATGCAACTAATTGCGGTTGCTAAGAGGAACATTTGTGCAAAATTTCAAGTCAATCGGTCAAACTGTTTCGGCTCGACATCAAAAACATTGAAAAAGCTTCATTGCGCCCTCGTGCCCAAACGGGTTAACCGAACCCAACAAAAATTTGTGCCAGCCTCTCTTTTTGACTGCAAAACCACCCTGTAAAATTGGACACAAATCGGAAACACAAAATTTTTTGGAAGCCCGCCGGGCCGAAATGGGTTAATTTATTCCAACCAGTTTTATACCATTAATTCCGTGTAATAAGAAGAACATTCGTGCAAAATTTGAAGTGAATCGGTCAAACCGTTCCGACTCGACATCAAAAAAACGAAAAAGCTTAAAACGGCTCTGGCGCCGCAACCTGCTGACTTATAAAAATGCGACATAGCCTATGTCACCCCCCGGACTCCCAAAATTATTCCTCTAAAATTTGGTGTCAATCGGACCAGTGGTTTTCACGTGAATCCTGGACAAACAAACAAACAAACAAACAAACAAACAAACAAACAAACAAATTTTCTTCTTTATATATTAGATATATATGTATACGAAAAAATCGCATTTCTAGTGAAATAATTTTTTTCGAAATAACTATTTTGATAAATTATTTTAGATAAATTTAATTTTTGTAATTTGTACTTAGATCAAATGTACTACTGCCTATCTGTTGGTTGCGATAAATGCGGATAAAGAAAGGGTTAGTTGAAGTTGATAAAAAACCCCAATTAAAAATTAAACCTTTGGTTAGGTATTATTTTATTAACAAAATAATTGTTTAGCATTTTGATTTAATAACTATTAATATGTTAAATATTTAAATATTACAATATTAATTAATAATTCTGTGGAATTTTTGTATACAAACTACAATATGAAAGTAAAATTGTCTTTACACCAATCACTTTTATCACTTTATTATTAAAAAATTTGATATTATTTCACCATTGTATTTGTATCCAGAGGCCGGAAATGGTGTTTGATGTTTTGAAAATTTCAGTTTTTAAAGTTTAATATATAATTTTGTGGTTATGATAAAATAAAAATTAAAAGAAAGACTATAGTGAAAAAGGCGGTAAAAACTTCCGGAATTTCCAAAACAAAAAAGGGTTTATAATTATTTTTTCATGGGATAATCATTTTATATTGATTGTGGTTTGTTATCTATACTAGTATACCTACAGTTTAAATTTTATAATCTTTATTAGGTATTTACAGTTTTCAATTGAAATTATGTAGGTTCATGGTTTTGGTTAATAAACCTCCAATACTATATATATATATAAGTTTACATATATATACATTATTAAGTTTCAGTTGTATAAAAAGTTCAATAACCATCAAATATAACTTCAAAATTCTATAGTTTAAGGTTTTTTAAAAAAATGTCAATATATAATAATTTATGTCATTGATTAATAATGAATCAGATCAGAAACTCAGTTATAAATAGGGTGTCTTTTAGTACTATATAAAACAAACTATGGTGTAATATATAAAGATATGACGAGTATAATGTTATCTCTAACTATAATAGTCATATGATGTCATATGATATCATATAATTTTGTACGATTGTATGAAATTTCATATAACTAACTATAATAGTCATAAGTCATAATCACCATTCGTTATGATTTAGAAATCATTCGTTAAGTCATAGGCATACGAAACGCAGGGTAGGTATCATATGATATCATACATACAACCAAACTAAATTGAATTAAAAGTAACTAAAACTAAAATTAAAAAAAATTTAGAAATTTCAGAATCAAAAATAAAATGGTAAATAAATTTTTAATAATTGTTTAAGTTTGACATTTTATGCGTATAATTGGTTATGACTGTTATAATTAGGGTTATGATATTTATCGAAAGTTCATATGGCATCATATTAATATTCTAGTTTGTAGTATTCATATCATATGAATATTCTAGATAATTGGTATCACTAATTTTCTACAAATATCTTGACATTAATTTAGATAAATAATTGATTTCAAAATGTCAACTCTTTGAGGTTAAAAATAATATCAATTTTTGTGTCAAAATTCTTTAGTTAATTTTGATTATATGGTGTTGCCAACTTTCAAAATATATATATATATCCTTAATGGCGCATAATATTAATATTTTCTTTAAGGAAGAAAAGGATATTTTTTATATTGTTATATATATTCAATTCTGCTAATAATTTAGTAATGGCCTCAAGCATAATTTTAACGTTTATCTCATGACGACAAGTGCTTCCGTTTTCAAGCTATTGTAGTTTAAAGTTAAAAATTTTTGAAAAAAGGGGAAAATATTTAGCATAATTTCTCTAACTGTTACTTTTCTGAAAATTATGATAGCTCCAGGACCCCTAAGAAATTTTTGAAACACAAAGTGATGTATTTACAGTAATACGTATTCTTCTCTATCGACTTTCTCATATGAAATTATTGTATAGGAAATTACTTATTCGTCTTCCGCAAAAACAGCAGAACTCAGAGCTGAATTAAATTTATGTCTACAATTCAAAAATAAATATACAAATACTTTAAAGACTCCTTTTATTTTTTCAATCTAAAAAACTGGTTAAATAATCTATATCCCCTTATAAAAATTATTAAATAGATACACGTTAAACGGTTTTTATTCTGTACATCAGTCAATAAAACTTTTTATATAATTTGACATGTAAAGAAAAGTGAAGCTGAGTTATTTTGAGTTATAAGCTGAGTTGAGCTAAGCGAAGTAGCTCAGCACTTACATTACTTTTTACTGAACATCGAAGAGCAAATGAGCAGATTCAAAACTTCCCATAAATAAAAAGCAAATCTGTCGGATAATGTTAGCTTCTGAGTTTTATGATAGATTTTCAATTGCAGTGACCGTATGGCTTCCGTTCTCTTAAATAGTTTTACTCATCAACACTAACTTAAAAATATTTACCCAGAATTTCGTGTGGTTTTTCAGTGGGTAGATAAATCACAAATGTGTACAGCCCTCATAAAAATATTAATAATAAATGTTAGTATCACTGTACTTTGCATAAGTTATTTACAAATATTTAATTGGAAATATTTTCGTGGAATGAATAAATTTTGAAAATTTTAATTTGTTTTTCTGTGGAAGCATTAACTGGAAGTAATCGGATAAGTGTGTACCTTATACCTATTTCTAATAATTATTTTTATATAAATGATACCGGTTGTTTTTCAGTTAATTTATAAAAAACAATTTATGCGCGAATTATAATTTAAAAAATTATTTAATCATTTAGTTAAAGCATTTTTATAATTAGTTTTTTAAAAACCACAAATTAATTTCTGTTTTTGATTGATGAACTTTTGCGAAATATTTTTTGATTTGAAGTTGGAAAGGGTTTTAAAAAAATGACATTTGGTTCGTTTAAATGTTCAAACGTTTTATTAATAATGATTTTAATATAATGGTGTTTACTAAATTATGTTAATTTAATTTTAAAATGTCTATTTTTAGAATTTATTATAATTAAAATATAAAAAAAGCATTTAATACAAAACTAATTAATTTGTATTATATTACTTATGTAGGTATGCAATTCTTTAAAAAACTATCTAATACCCAGTACGCGTTGTTGCGCCACTCAATGACGTTATTGAAAAACAATTAACATAAAAACAAAAAACGTGGTAAATTAGTAAATAGAACGTTTTAATACTTGCACCACAACCCCAATTTGATGGATCATTAGAACAAAATAGTTAGACCATTGGCATTCCGGTACCCAAAATCTCCATGATAATCGACTGCGCAGTTTAGGAATCTTTATAAGCTGTATACTGACAAACAAAGAAACATTCGTTTATTATGTTTTAATACCTAAATCTAAGGGAATTTTCTTTTGGAGCTCAATATTGATTCTTGGAGCTAAGATTATTTTGTATTGCCCCTATGGCATTAATACCTGAATTACCAGTAGAAACTAATTTCTGATCTAAGAAAACAGCTTCATACAGAGTATGTTATTGTATTAAGAGAGTGTAATTAGTTTTTAAAAGTTCAAATATATGTTTATTATTTAATTTCTTATCTATAAAAAATGTTAGCTGATAATGACTGTTACAAAATTAGTTTAATCCATTAAAAAATTTATTTATTTTAGTTGGTTTTATGAAATTAAAATATATTTTACGACATTACACCGCAAATTGTGGTTTCAATATTTTATTAAGTTCATTTATAAAAATTTAATTAATTTTTATTTTTAAATAACGTCATTTTATTTGATTTTGAGACTTAAAAAATAATTAATGGTTTTATTGCAAAATTGGTGGTTATAAAGCGCATCAAATGTATCTGGGAATAAACTTCTAAAAAATTAACATCATCAAAAACTACGGTACAACAGTAAATCTGCGTTTTAAAAATATGCGGAAATTTCAAAAAATTAATACAAAATTTATATTTGACAATAAATTATTATACCCGTATGACTATAAGTCAAAAGGGTATACTAAATTTTTCATTACGTTTGTGAAGCAGAGGATGGGAGATAGACTTAGACCCAAAGGTATAGAACGGATTAGAATCGAAAAATAAATCGATTTAGCTATGAATGTGCGTTCGTCTGTCCGCTCGATAACTCAAAAAAAATAAAGAAGATAGGATTTTGAAATTTTCACAAATTCGTTTTTATGCAATAGCCGTCATCGCTATTGTTATCAAGCCATTTTGGTCCTGTCATACAAATTCTTTTTTTATATGAGCATTACTCTATACCTATTGAGCTGGGTATCTGAAATTTTGCCAAAAATGATTTAGTTTAATGGCCAAAGTTTCTGCAAAACTTGGTTGGTCTACTGGAGTGGGTTCGAGTAGCTGTCGTACAACTTCATATTCCACATAAGCATTACTTTATACATAATAAAGCTGAATGTTTGAAATTTTGCCAAAACTAATTAATCGGATGACATAATATTTATATTACGTTCATACGGGTGTCCCAGAGTTGACACAGTCTACTCTATTACACTCTTCCACGTTTCAATTAAATTTATTGCAGATATTTTATTCACATTTAATACAATATTGAAATAAATTACTATTAGATTCAGAAATCATATACAAAATGCTTACGCAGATACATTATTTATTACTACAATTTAAACTTATTTTTTTATTTTAATTTGATTCTTCTTTTTTTTTTTACATAAGTTTTAATTGTGAATCCATGAGATTGTTCTTGAAAATTATTATATTTTAGCTCTTCATAATTTCATTGATAGTGCCAATGAATTTTTAGATTTTTTTGAGTTTTTTTGTTTTGTTGTAAATCTAGAATAGACTGAATAAATGAAAAGTATCTAATTTTAGATATGGAACGGCCTAATACATATCTAATTTATATACAAAAATTAAAAAATAAGAAATAATAAAATGAAATATACATAAATAATTATGGGTCAGTTTGTTTTTTTTTTCAAATAATCTTAACCACAATATGAACAACAATAAAAACTATAAATTGATTCTTTGTTTATATAGTATATTATGTTACCCTCCAAATTACGTGATAGGTTCATCATTATCGACTTATTATAAAATCTATATACTATATATATATGTATATATATATAATAAAAATCGCTAATTATAAGAATACGGAAAACAATCACTCAATTAAAAAAAATAAAACAAAAAAAAATTGAATAGTTCTTAAGATTTTTTTAATTGATACAAAAATGCTCTATATTTTTTTAAAATATGGTTTGTATTTAAGGTGGCCAAACTATTTTGTATTTATGAAGAAGTACATATTTTATTTATAAATTATTATGTAAAAAATAATTTTTAAATATCTATCAACTTTTTTGTAAAATTTTTTAAAAAGGTTTTAAAAATCTATAATTATTTTGATAATAAAATTTCATATGAACTCATTTATGAATTTGGTCAGCCCCACATAACTAAATCGGCTTACTTTTTGATGCTGAAATTTCCAAACAATTTCAAACAAATAGACTTGTGTATCTATTATGTCTAGATGTAGATGAGTTATTATTATGAGATGGAAAATATGAAAATCATACACATCATAGAAATCAATCATATAGAAAGAACAAATAAATTCATAAAAATTATCAAATCTACTTTTTCATTGCAAGTTGAAATCTAAATTTTAAATCTGGTTCAGCGTTATCTTTTATCCGAACTCTACTGCTGAGCTCTTTATTTTACATTAATTTTAAATTTGAAGTATGAAAAGCAGCGTTTTAATTTGAAGTTTTATTTTTAAATTGACGTTTTATTGAAAATCACGCTTTGATCATTGCCATATATCCCAAAATAGATAATCCAAATAATTTAATTGAATCAGAAAATGTTAAACGCCAAATTTTTTTTTATTACTTAAATTCGAGCACTTAGGTCGTTTCCGAAAATATAGCCCAAGCATTACACATTATTTTCCCAACTTTAGTATTTTTCGGATTAAAATTCATTATAGTAAATAAATTTTTAGGAGTAGCAGAAGTATTACCTTAATGCATATTTTTATAGCCTTATTTTGTGTCAAATTTATTTTGATAATGTCAAAAATATACTTCTGGAAATGTTCGATAGATTTTATGTGAATATGTCAATTGTCATTTGTTATTTAGCTAAATCTGAAGTTATAAAAAAAAACAGTTTATTCTAAATATTTTAAAAAAAATTCAGTAATATTAAGCTATCAGTTTATAGTGGATAGTACGATCATCTAGTGTGGTTATGAGAATACTAAATACTTAACACTCTTTACATATAATTTAGTATTAGTACGTAGGTATTTTAAAACCCAAATTCGGAGTTTTTTTAAATTAATTTTATAGTTAGTTTTTAGTGTGAAGTGCAGTATTTTCGGACAACGAATTGCAATTCTTTTGATATATTATTACCTAAAATTTTACTATTTTATGGCATATTAGTAATAATAAGTTAAATATACCACAAACTACTTTTTTAAATATGGTTACTTCAATAAAATATAGAATCTCTATAAATTCATACAAATTGGTTGATCGTTAGCGTTATGATTTGTTTATTATACTGTTATGCGCAAGTAAAATGCGCCAAAAGCTTTTCTATTAAAAAAATTTTGTTTTATTTTAATTTTTCGCTCTCTGTTTTTAATATAAAAAAATTGTTTTGTTTTATTGTTTTTGTAATTGAAACGCGATCGAATATTTTCAATGTCAACAAAATATAATGTGATTATTTTTAGAAATTGTTATTTTTTGGGTTTTGTTTTAGTTTTTGTTTTTTTTTTTTTTTAAGAATAATTTGTATACAAAAAGAAAAATTATGAAGTAAAAAAAAAATTAATATTGTATAAAAATAAAAAAACTGAAGCTTTTCCATTGCAAAAATATAAACTTAAGAAAAATCATTCCGAATCAACTCAATTTATTTAATGAAGAGCCAATTTCATTTAAATATTATATTGTTTACATGAGTTGAATGTAAAAGTGCTCTATGTATAAAAATGATTATTTTTGAGCTGGTAAGAATATTATATAGAAAATAAGAAAATCTATACAATGTAAGAAGTATTCATTTGATTTTTTTTTTTTATATAAAAGGTTTAAAATTAGGAAGATTTTCGGATTTTATTCGAAATCAGGTTAATACCTTTGAACAGATTATTTAAAAACCAATCAACAAGAGAAGTTTTCTAACTAACTGAAATTAAAAAAATTTCTAATTTGCAAAGTAAAAAAAAAATCAAATGAATACTTCTTACATTGTATAGATTTTCTTATTTTCTATATAATATTCTTACCAGCTCAAAAATAATCATTTTTATACATAGAGCACTTTTACATTCAACTCATGTAAACAATATAATATTTAAATGAAATTGGCTCTTCATTAAATAAATTATAAGTCCCCGGGATGTTATATCTCTTTAAATTCAATCTTAAAACCCCCATTGAGCTTTATTTCTCAAAAAGTAGAAAGTTAACTTCAAAGTGAAATAACACACCGGGTGTTATAAACTATTTAAATATAACGCCCAACCATAATTTTTCTATTTACCATTGAGAGATAATCCTCCGAGGGCTATACTTCGCAAGGAGCTTTTTTCTCGGTGCCACTTAATTAATACTAAACTGAGTATTTTTTCTCATTTCATAAGGTTGTTCTGACAGGAAAAGTATTTAGTATTGAACATTAATAGTATTAAATACCAAATATTTAAAATTCATTAAAATTACCTTGGGTAAACGGAAAACTTTTAAAAATTTAATGTTAGAATAGACTAAATAATTATATAGACGATCAGTTTCATATAAAAATATCAAGTTTTTTTTTTTTGGAGCCAGCTCATAATCTACAATTAATCTACATGTATTATTCTATTTCCTAAATTGTGACATGCTAAAATTTAATTGGATTATTGTAATAATTGGCTGTGCGATTTAACGCCTGAATGAACTAACACCAAACCTGAAAATGGGATAATGCCAATCAAATTTTTCTACCGTTATTTCAAAAAAATAACAAAAAAACGAACGTAATGAGCTAACGCCTGAACGTAATGATCTAACAAAAGAACGTAATAAGCCAGAATGCAATTAACTAACGGGGTTTATAAACTTATTAAAATAATTTTATAAAATTTCTGGAAAGATATGCTTCTTAAAATATATGTGATTTTGTACCGCCCCTAATTCTAGAAAATAAAATATAAAGAATATAACTTTATCCTTTTTTCCGGAATCTGAAACCTTTCGTGATTTTTCATGTTTTTTTTCCAAAAAATCAAATTAATATACAGATACTTAAAAATTACCATAACCGCACTTATTACATTTTAATTCTTTATACTCATTAATAGAATCATCCCTATCATTAACAAAATATAAATATATTCGCGAAAATATTCAAAATAAAATTAAATTTCTATATTTTACATTTTTTTTTTCTCAATTTTCAGAGTGATTTTTAGATTCACTTAAAAAAAATTTTTGAAATCTTTTTAGTATGAATTTTGTTTAGCTTAAGTAAAGTTAAATTCGAATCCGAATAATAGAAAATAATTGTTAACGGTAAACGGTAAACGGGTATACGTGCGCGAAAATAAATTTAATTATTTAAGAAAAAAAAAAAATAATAGAAAAAAAAGGAAATAATAAAAACCTAGGTTTTCCATACACTACCTATATATTAAATATGGAAATAAATAAATTAGTTATATTTGTCATATTAACTATAGCCTTTTGTGGTATACCGAGTGTCAGTGGTAGACCTGAGTTTGAGAATTTTTTTCAAAATAAGCAATCAAAATATGTTATGGGTAAAAGAGAACCAGGTAGTGATTTTTTTGTAATTTGTAATTTTAAATAACGTTTATAACAACTTTGAGATAAAAAAAAAAAATTTGAAAAATATAATTTAAACATTTTAACTTTATAACCTTTAATTAATAAAAATAATATAAAAGCTTTTAACCGACAGAGACGGATGATGCCGACATATAAAAGCAAATTTTAATATATATATATATATATATATATATTTATATAAAAATATGATTATTAATTATTTGGACTTTAAAGTTTTTTTATTTGTCAAATTTATTGTAATAAATAAGTGATGACCTAAATTTTACTTTAAAATTAATAAAAATATATATATGTATATAAAAAAAAAATTTAAGTGCTACAATTATATATATAAATATATATATATAAATAAATATTATCTAATTAATTATATTTTTTAAAATTATAAAAAAAAAATTGGAAACATTGTTTTCGGTGTTCTTTTAATTGTACAATAACTTCAAAGTGTTCATTGAACACTAAATTTGTTCATTTTAATTTTTAAATAATTAAAGAACTTTAAATTTATATTTATTTTAAAATTATAATTTATTAACTAAATTGTTCTCAATTTAATGAGACGATTGTTTTTTTTGGAGAAATTTAAATTATTTAGGACAAGGTTTTTATTGTAATTTACATATCATAAAGAGTTTATTCTGTACTCTGCTATTCTTTTATTTTTATCTCATGGTATATTTTCTTTTTAATTGAATTTTAGACCTTGTATTCTGTTATAATTTTACTTTTATAAATTTTTGTGGTTCTTATGTTTGTTCACATTTTCATCTTGCCACATCAGAATTGCCTTATTAACAAATGTATGCAATGCCTTTATTAAATTTTAAATTTAAAATTTTCAAATTCTATTTCAATTTTTCAAAATCCGATATTTGTTGAATTGTTCTGAATTTTTTACAGAGTAGCTGTAACTGTAATTCATGTGAGTAGTTATTATGAAGTACTTATATGAAGTATTATATAATATTTTTTAATAATTAATATTGTAGTTAAGAAAACTAGAGATCGTTTCAACGTATATTAAGTTAAGAAAAATGAAATTGTACTTATAGAAAGTACTTTATATATATATTGCAGTTGCTAGAAATGTACTTGGTGTATATAAACTTATGCAGTAATTCAATTTTTCGTATATTTAATAGTTAAACTATAATTTATTAATTACTTGAAATCTTGAATTATATCTTTCGGAAATAATTTTACATTGTCTATCTGTTCATTTCCGCTTTATGTAGTACATAATTATTACGATTATCAATTTTAGAAAGCTAATTATTAGCAATTACTTAAGTCATCATATGGATAACAATACTGAATGTTTGTTTCTGCTATTCTCACAAATATTTCTTATCCGAATTAATTTTTAAGTTTTAATTTAAAACACTATTTAACCAAATTATTACCTTAGTGTTGAGTGTATGCTGGAAAGAAAAAGTTTTTAATGAAAAGAATGTGTTTTAATATTATATAACTGATTAGTAAGTAATATAATATTTTTTTTTTAATAAAATAAAACTTTTTCTAAGTATAAATTAAAAATTAATAAAAATTAAATTTTAATAATTATTATTTTAAATGTGGAGTGAGTAAGTTTATCTAAATCTAAAGTTCGCAAAAACACTGTTTGCATAAAGACATTGGACAAAAGAGATTTGTTGTAAAAATAACAGTATAATTCACTTTTTTTCCAGAAATTTATGCACGATGTTAAGAGCTCAGTGGTCCGTAGACTTTTGGGGGCTACATGGGGGTGTAGATGAACAAAAAATTATTCTGTAGGGGGCAGGGAGTGAATTTCTAACGGTTTCCGAGAAAGCGGCCTTCAAAGTCATATTGTTAACTTTTAAGAATTATTTAGGTGTCACAGTAAATTGCTAGCTGAAGTTATTGGTTTTCATAATAATATATAAAAATTTTCATTATTTCTCATAATTTAAGAGTCACAAGGACCTAAATCCTAAAATTTATTTTTGATTTTTAAGGCCTGGTGACTCTATATATTATTTTTGGTATTTTTCACTGTTTTTATTAAATAACTGTAATTTTTGCATAAAAAACCGTACCAATTTAATTTCATTTTTAAAGTTCCCTATTTCTTAGCTTCAATTTAAGGCATTGAAATTCTTCAACCCTTAAAGACAATGTTAAGTTTAGATAAAATTATGAAAGTCTATAATCTCAGCTAACTTCCGGCACTTAAACGAATCTTTTATATTGTACAGGGGCAAAGATATTGCTAATTTTTTAAAAACTTAACGAAATCACTTTGAAGCCCCCTCTGTCATCTCTAGACTTACGGATCACTGAAATCTCGACACCTCGTATATATACAACCTGTAAAGTTTCTTCAAAATATAGATAATTCTTTTTATAGAATATTTAAATATATATTTAATTAATTAGTCAAAGAGTAAAATGGTAGAAGATGAAATGTCATTTTCCAAAATAAATTTAGGCCAATTGTCATACACCCATTTCATTAAAGCCACTTTTAACTTAAAAAAAATGTTTATTTATTTTGGAACTCGAATACAATTTGTTGAGAAATTATCTATAATGTTTATATATATTTAAAAAATGTTTACAAATCAATGTTTATATAATATAAGATATTAACTTAAGATTTTTTAAATTTAAAATTTTATTTAATATTTTTAACAGTATGCATAAACATTTTAACTTTAAATTTTTAGACATTTTTAAGTTTTTGTTATTTTTAAATAAATTGAATTAAAATATCAGTTCATATAAATAATATATATAAAAAAATTAATTAAATTGAGGAAAATAATTATCCGTTACGAACAAATTATTTTTAATTTAATAAGTAGTCATTATTTAATATACATATATATATATATATATATATAATAGGAAATAATAAACTATACTTTTAAATTATAGTGTGGGATTATAAATTGTACTTATTTTTTTGTATAGTTTATAAATATGAACATCACCACATCATTTGTTTTGTATTAAAAATAAAGTGATTTTTACTAAATCGAAACACGATTATTATATTATTTTAATTATATTAAATTTATTATTTCGACTTGTATAAAATTTTGTAAATTTAATACTCGATACTATAGAAATTAATTGTATGTAATTAAGTTTTAGAACAATTATTTATTGAAATTGTTTTTTATATACGAGTACCTATACATAATATAATAAATATAAAAATATTATTTAGCATATTTTTGTGAATAATTATTAATTAGTACTTACTAATTACAATATGTTTATTAGCTAATATTTGTATAAAATTTAAATAATTTTATATAGTGATTATCTATTTTGTGAATTTTTTTGCTCACATGAACGTAGAGGACTCACATTAAATTTTCCCTGAAAAGAAGGGGAGTTGGATGTAGACTCAAATTTATGGAACTAGTGTATGCGTATGCGTTTGTCGGAAATTCCAACAATAACTCAAAAATTAAAATAATCAGGATTCTAAAATTTGAAATTCAACAAGTTTGCTCAACATTTTCGAGTAGTTGTCGTACAATTTTTTTTACAAAAAAATACAAATGAATCTGCTTACCTCACATTTTGTGAAAAGTAGTTAAGTATAATGGACAAGGTCTGCATTAAATATATTATAGTATAAGAGTTGAAACAGTTTACTGTGTTACTATTTTTTGACTGTAGGTGAAAAGGGTATACTAAATTTGCCATTATATTTGTGACGCAGAAAGTGGTGATATATAGATATAGACTCAAGGGTATGGATCGGATCAGAATCGAAAAATAAATCGACCGTCCGCCCGTCATCATGATAACTCAAAAAATTAAGGATCTAAGATTTTGAAATTTTCACAAATTTGATTTTATGCAATAGCTGTCATGGCTATTGAAATCTAGCCATTTTGGTCCACGGTTTCTAGTACCTCCCATACAACTTCTTTTTTTATATGAGCATTACTCTATACCTGTTGAAGCACTGTGCCTGAAATTTTTCGAAAAGTAGTTTAGTTATATGGGCAAAGTTTCTGTAAAATTTGGTTGGTCTACTGCAGTGGTTTCGCGTTGCTGCCATACAACTTTTTTTATGTGAGCATTACTGTACACCTAATGAAACTGCGTATCTGAAATTTTTCCAAAAATAGTTTAGTTATATGGCCAAAATTTCTGCAAAATTTCGTTGGTCTACTCCAGTGGGTTCAAGTTGTTGCCATACAACTCATTCTTTTATATGTGCATTTCTCTACACCTAATGAAGCTGTATATTTAAAGTTTTGCAAAAGTAATTAACCGAATGGTATAATGTTTATATTACGGTCATACGGATATCCTAGTTGACACAGTCCACTCTACCACTCTCATCCCCGTTTAGTTATATATTTATCAATTTTGGGATTGTAAATCTTTTAGAAACTTTGTAAGATTCCTTATTTAAATGATATTGGAGTTCGCAATAATTATTTAATCGAAGAATTACATTTTTTAATGAAACGTTAGTTTTATAAGTCTAATATAAAGGCTTAAATCCAATTATCAAAAAAATATTAATTGATTTATCGAGGAAATTAATAATTGATATTTCTCTTCCTTGAAATTATCTTTAGATTCAAAACTTTTTCAAATTGCTTTACATCCTTAAGTCAGCAATCATCTAAATGAAGTTTGATAATAAGTTCTACCATTTTAAAATGTTTCTTAAAATAAAATTCTTACATTTGAAAAATTAAGTCAAAGATTCCCTACTTTGTTGAATTATGATTAAGTTTTAATAATAATTAACATATTTTCTACTATGAAATTTATTAAGTAATAAAAATTGTATTATTTTTTTAATTACAACTTTTAAAGTACATTCTTATTCTAAATTTTCTTTAGTTTCTTCAGCTTATCTTAAATAAATGAATAACTTAGTTATCAAAATATTAATTAAATCCTTAAATACTATTTTATTATATCTATGTTGTTATGCAAGTTGTATGGCATTATTGGAATAATAATAAATTTAATATTGTAATTAATTAAAAAAAAAATTTACTTTAAAAATTTTTAATTAAAAAAAAACAAGTAAAGAAACAGTCAGTCGGTGCAACCGACTTAGAAATACCCTACACCTATTTGGTTCAAATTTAAGGACATATCCATAAGTCATTTTAATTCCATAGAAGCTGTTATTAATTTGATCGTAAGACAAAGCTAACCAAATTAACTGTATAATACTAAAAACATTTTCTAATTACTCTATCTATTAAAAAATACTACAAATTCTTACTAATTTATCTATTTAAAAATATTAAAAAACAAACAAACTTGAAATAAATGAAAATATATTTATTCCAATTCAATTACAAAATGAAAAAATTCTAATTATTAAATTTTGTGATAAAAAGATAATCAAAGCATAATATATTTAATAATACAAATTTTTAAAAATTGCAATTATTTTAAATGGTTAGTTTATATACCTAATAGAAAAGCTTATAAACGCAAAATATGCAATAAATGTATTTCTAAAATACAATTAAAAGTTTACACCTTTTCATATAATTCATTTAAATATAAAAATAAATTTTACATAAATGCAGCAAGTACGATTGAACATAGCTGAACCAGTACACTTAAGTCTAGATTTCGGAGACACATAGGACATAGGAAATATATTCTTTGGCTTCGAAATTAAACTCGACCACAACCAATTCCCATGGTACTTTCATTACTAGTAACCTACTGTTAAATTTCATCAAAATACCGGCATTATTTTTTGAGTTATGGTGTTTGTAAGATATATGTTTGTTAGTCCTTGAACTTTTCAAGGGTTCCAGGACCCGAAATTATAGTACGATTTCGCCCATATGCAGTCCCGTCATACTTTCAATACTAGTTAACCCTTGTACACAATTGGAACGCTCTATCTTAATTTTAAGTTACTAGTTTTATTAATTTCGATGATAAGTTTTTACACATTGTATAAGAGTAGTACAAGAGAGGTTCTGAACCACCACTCCAATTGATCCCAAATTAGGGGGGCACGCAAGAAATAGTAAAGAACACCCTGGGCCAAATTTGAAGCTTCTACATTTGTTTCAAGTTACTATCTTTATTAATTTCGAAAATATGCTTTAAGGGCCTAAGAACTGAGTGGCTGGTCCCCGATCCACTACTCCAATGAGGCCCAAATTTCAAAGACACTTACGAAATAGGAAGGGACACCCTGATACCAAATTTGGAGGTTCTATCTTCATTGGTTTCGGAATTATGCTCGTTTGGCCTAAATTCGATCAAAAAGTTCTAAGTTCCGAACCCATTGTCCAATCCTCACCGTACGTAATCACCGCCGTAGTTTCGCTGCCAATAACCTACAGCACAAATTTCATGAAGATAGCCTCATTAGTTGTTGAGTTATCGTGATTTTTTATATATGTTCCTTAGCCCTGACATCGATTAAAAAGTCCGGAATCCGAAACGTTGGGCTGATTTCGCCCTTATATAGTCCGCGCTGTACTTATAGTACTAGTTAACCCTTGTACACAATTTGAACGGTCTATCCTAATTTTAAGTAACTATTTTTAGTAATTTCGACTATAAGCCTTTAAAACTTGGGAGGTCTGAGAGGGGTACAGAACCACCACTCCAATTGATCCCAAATTAGGGGAACACGCAAGAGATAGTGACAAATTGGAAGCTTCTACATTTTTTCAAGTTGTTATCTTTATTAATTTTAAAGATATGCTTTAAGGTCTTCGGAAATGTGTGGCTGGTCCCCGACCCACTACTCCAATGGGACCCAAATTCACAAGACACTTAGGAAATAGGAAGGGACACCCTGATACTAAATTTGGAGGTTCTATCTTCATTGGTTTCGGAATTATGCTCGTTTGGTCTAAATTCGATCAAAAAGTTCTAGGTTCCGAACCCATGGTCCAATCCCGACCTTACGCAATTCCCGAAGTAGTTTCATTACTAGTAACCTACAGCGCAAATTTGATGAAGATAGCGTCATTAGTTGTTGAGTTATCGTGATTTTTTATATTTGTTCGTTAGCCCTGAAACCGATTAAAAGGTCCAGAATCCGAACCCATGGGCCGATTTCGCCCATATGCAATCCCCGCCGTACTTTCAGTCCTAGTAACCTACAGTTAAAATTTCATCAAGATAGCTCCATTATTTTTTGAGTTATCGTGCCTACGGACGGACGGACGGACGGACATGGCTATATCGGTCACGCTGATCACAAATATATATACTTTTCCATATCTAGCTCGCTTCCTTTAAGTGGTTACAAACACCATACCAAAGTTAATATACCCCTTTACCTATTCTATAGGTGTAGGGTATAAAAATTGAACAACATCAACATTTTGTTAAATTACATTTTGGAATAATTTTATTACCTACATTTTTTACATTAATTTAAAAAACAAAATCAGAACGAGAAAGAGTGTAGTAGGAGTAAAGTGTGTCAACTTTAGAATAGACTGTGTCAACAAATTTATTATATCCTAATAATTAGCAAAAAACTATTGATCATAAAAATAATAATAACTTTTTATTAAAATTGAAACTATTTGTAAAATTGAAAAAATTTATAAATAAAAAATTTACGATCATTCGCTGGAAATTTGTTTAGTAATGTTGTATGTTTCTCTATAATATGATTTCAAATTGTTCTAGAAATGAAGAAATTGTAAATCTTAAAAGAATTTCTGATTCTGTAATAATTAAAATGGTTAAATATGGGAAACTGGGAATGTTTAAAATATATACATACTCTCATGTTTCAACATGTACCTTTAGTATAAAATGGCTTATTAGCCTAATTGTTAAAACTTGAAAAAAAAAACATAATATATTATGCAATGTAACATGAAAGATAGTTTTATTATTAGTTGAACGAAATTTTAGTTTAGAAGTTTAAATGCAGTTTATTAACTTTCTTAAGAATATAGTTTTCTTTATTACTTACTAGCTAGTACCCGGTGCGCGTTGCTGCGCCTCTCAATGGAGGTTTAATTGAAGATGATGTTACTGCAAAAAGTTAACACAAAAATTACACACGGTTTACACATGTAAATTTTAAAATGTATGAAAGCAATCTTTTTAAAACGATTTTTCTAGGATTATCCTAGGATTTTTTGAAACTTTCTGTAATTCAAAGCAGTACAATCTACTTTCCAAAAATTTGAATTAATTTACTTCCAAAAAAATTTTTTTGGCCAATCGTAGGACCGACTGTTAACAGTCTCAACTCCATTTTCAAGTTGCTTCACACATATAAAATTTGAGGTCAACCGGTCAAATCCTTTCTAATTTAGAGTTAAGTAACGCAAAAATCTATTAAAAGCCACTGTGCCCCACTGGGTTAACGGAACTACACTTTCTCTTTGGGCAAAGCAGTATTGCGCAAAATTGGACGTAATTTGCTTCCAAATCACTCAACAAAATTTTTTTGGGGCTTTCTTTTTAGCCAAAGCAGTACTTCGCAAATTTTGACAATATTAGCTTCCAAAATTATTTTGACCAACCGTCGGGCCGACATGGGTTAACAAATTCCAAATCTGTTAATAGTGTCAACTCAATTCTCATAGGGGAGCACGTATACAAAATTTGAAGAAAATCGGTCAAACCGTTTTTAATTTAGAGTTAAGTATTGAAAAAACTTATAAAAAGCTGTTGGGCCGCAATGGGTGAATGGAACTCAACAAAATTTTTTTTGGGGCTTTCTTTTAACCCAAAGCAGAATTTCGTAAAATCGGACAAAATTTGGGCCCAAAATTTTTTTTAACCACCCGTCGGCCCGACATGGGTTAACAAATTCCAAAACAGTTAATAGTGTCTACTCAATTCTCAAAGAGCATCACGTATACAAAATTTGAAGTCAATCGGTCAAAACGTTTCGAATTTAGAGAAAAGTATTGAAAAACCCTATAAAAAGCTGTTGGGCCGCAATGGGTTAATTGAACTCAATAAAAATTTTTTTGGGGCTTTCTTTTAACCCAAAGCAGAATTTCGTAAAATCGGACAAAATTTGGACCCAAAATTTTTTTTAACCACCCGTCGGCCCGACATGGGTTAACAAATTCCAAAACAATTAATAGTGTCTACTCAATTCTCAAAGAGCATCACGTATACAAAATTTGAAGTCAATCGGTCAAACCGTTTCGAATTTAGAGAAAAGTATTGAAAAAACCTATAAAAAGCTGTTGGGCCGCAATAGGTTAATGGAACTCAACAAAAATTTTTTTGGGGCTTTCTTTTAAGCCAAAGCAGAATTTCGTAAAATTGGACAAAATTTGGACCCAAAATTTTTTTTTACCACCCGTCGGCCCGACATGGGTTAACAAATTCCAAAACTGTTAATAGTGTCTACTCAATTCTCAAAGAGCAACACGTATACAAAATTTGAAGTCAATCGGTCAAACCGTTTTCATTTTAGAACAAAGAAGTTTAAATATTTGCACCACAGCCCCAACTTGGCGGTCCGTTAGAGCAAAATTTTTGGGCCACGATTTCTTTCCGTACCCAAAAACTCCTATATACAAATTTTCATGAAAATCGGCTGGGCAGTTTCGGAGTCTATTCGCTACAAACAAACAAACATACAAACAAACAAACAAACAAACAAACAAACAAACAAACAAATAAACAAACTTTCATTTTTATATATATAGATTACAGATTTTTGTCACTGTGCTAAGTAAGATAGATTTAACTTTCGGCCTTTAAAGCAAAAATTGTAAGACGGAACTAATACATGGCTACTAGGTTATTCTTCTATTTAAAACGGTCAATTATCTTTAAAAAATAGGTATATGAATAGTTTAATATTATTCAATGTAGTCTTTTTCGAACATTTCCACAAATTCATCTGTTCGTTTGTCCCCGTGCTCACAAAACTTTAACACCGTTTACAAAAAAAAATTAATCATACGGAAGTGTTTTTTTTTCCTATGTAGTCCCACCAATTACGGAGCTACAGTTCCCCAAAGTTGGGAAAATCCGTAAATTTTAATTATTATAACAAAAATTCTATAAGAAATATTATAATCTGGAAAGTAAAAAAATAGCTGTTTTATAAGCCTTATAATTATGTGTAACACGAGGGTGTACATACGACATAACTTTAATTTACCGTTATACAAAACTCATTTTATCAAAATCTTAATATATTTCGAATGGCTTGAGTTAGAGACTTAAATTTTTTTATATCTTCCAAAGTATTTTAAATTAGGAGCTCAAATTTGATTGAAGTTTGATCTTAAATAATAAGAATGATTGTTTTAGAAAACATTTTAATGTAGTTTTATTTTAAGAGCTTTAAAGGGTTAAAAACTGGAAAATTGCAATTTTTAGATACTTCAAACTTGAATACCTGTCAAAATTTTTTAAAAATATATTATTGCTTCATTGTATTGCTTCTTTGGAATGCAGGAACAAACTTGTTAATTTTTAATCAAAAGTTTAACATAATATATGGGAGCATATTATAATCTTAGAAAATAAATACATACAAATAATTGCTTTAAAAGTAAAAACTCTACTGAAAAATTAAACATTTTTAAAATTCCTAACGATTATCAACAATGACATTTGATTTTATATAAACGAAAATCAATCAAATTAGATTCGTTAAAAAATAAACAATAATTATGTATTTGCTTTTGTAAATTTTTAAATAAATATCTTAAGATAATTGACATTTAAAATTTTAACATAAATTACTTTTTTTTTATTGCAAATTCTACTCTGACCTAAATATTTGCTTAGTTTTTTCTAATTTTTGTTTTTTCTAAATTAAAATAAATTGGAAAAAAAATTATGCGAATTGGAATTAATAACAAAATAATATTAAAATGTGGTACATTTTTTTTTTTTGAAATATTTGGCAGTACAATACAAGCATGCAGGTGGCAGTTTTATTATATGTTTTACTAAAATGAAAGTTTTTGTTTTTGCAATCAAAATTTATTTTTAAATATGTGAATATGGGTTTTAAATGTTAATTTTCAAATAAAATAAACGTTTAAATAAATTCAAGATGGATTGTATAAGCTTTTCTTCTTTTCATTATGTGGTTTATAATTGAAAGTTTGGGTTGAGATTTTAATGAATTATTAGAACTTGACATTTCACAATTTCCTGGAATCTTTAGACCTCGCGGTCTTTGTATGGGAGTCTCCCGATTCCGTTAACCAATTTGACTCATCTACGAACTTAACCATACTTTTGAAATTTACGTGAGTTATCGTGTTAACAGACACGCATGAGTTAATCCTAACCTGGCGTAGTATTTTTTGGTGTTTTTTTTTGTGGATAGACAAATGAGAAATTCCTTCATTGGAGTTATGATAAGGTAGTTCCAAAGTTTCTATTATATTTTATGTACACGTTAACAAACTCAAAATATTGAAATATTAAATTAAAATTGAAAATTAAGTTTATATGTATAGTTATATGTCTATATTATATACTGTCTATATTATGGCTCCATAAATTTTAAAAATTTATGTTTTTAATTTAGAAATTGATACTAAAAATTATTTTTCAAATAAATATTCCATGACTTGTACAATTATCGAACCCGCATGCCCATTAGTTAAAAAGCCAAATGTTTACTCACTACACCACCAAGACCACCATATTTAAAATTTTATACCTGTATGAGCGTTGTTCAATGGGTATACAAAATTTTTTAGTCTGTAACGCTTTAAAGAGGGAGCGTACATCAGGTAGGTACAGATCGGTTAAGAATAGAAAAGTAATTCGAGTTACCGAGTTAAATGTATGTTTGCCCGTCTTCAAGTAGCTGCTATAAAACTTCTTTTTTTTTTTACATAACTCAAAATCTTATTTAACAGGATGATATAATGTTGATATTACCTTAATACCCTTACGTTAAGTTACGTTAACTACGTTCAGGATACCCAAATTAGAAACCGTCTAGTTGGCACTCCTTCCCATTTTTTCATATAATTAAATTTGTTTATTAATTAATAATTTAACCACACATCTCCCCACATATCTTCTAAACGATTTAAGCTAGAGTCTTGAAATATTGGGAGATTTTAGATTGTTAGAAATTTGTAGTAACAAAATTTTTTTGTCCCATCCCCTGTTTAGGAGCTATAAGAGCTCGAAAATTGAAATTTTGCTATTAAACACCTGTAACTTGAATACCTGTTAAAATTTTTTGTAACTTGAATACCTGTTCAAAAAACAATACTGAACCTTCCCCATTGAAGGGTTATTAGGACCTTAAAATTATAACTTTTATGTTTTTATAAAACAGTACTTTATTCACCAGTCTATGTTTTTCCAATATTAAACGTTATCATTGAAGCTCCAACATTATATTTCGCACTTGTTAACAGCTTCTCTTGAGAGCATTGGGATTATATTCTAAGTATCTATTGATTCACTATTATTCATAAATAATAAATTGATGAAATAACTAAATTATAATATCAGTTATTTTTAAATACATTTTTATACAAATAAATGATAAAATAGTCAGTTAGAAACCCTATATAAGTTTGAAAATGTGCTTTTTAAAAACCCTCAGTCGCTTTTCCTATTTGTTCAATTTTTGATCTAAATTGCTTAAAAATTTTTTACAACCTTCTAATAAGTATGTTATCAAAACAGATGATGATAATTTGCCATTTTTTTATAATTTGCAATGACAAATTATTAATTTTATTAAAACAATTTTTTTCCTATTGTAAAGCCAAATAAAAACTTTTTTTCAATGTTTATGTCATCAATTTGTGTTTTGTATTTTTTTTCAATTATTTATAATGATAGAAAAATTGTTTTGTGAAAATTTCCGTATATGTAAAACTTGAAAAATACAATTATACCATAATTAAATATTTTCATTTACAGAATTATACTCATTATAGATAATACATAACGAAGTTAGACAGATATAGTACAAATGTATATTATATTAATTTTAAAATATATATTTTTATAACATGTTAATTAAAATAAACTTATAAAGTAATTATTTTTAAATATATACAGGGTGTTCCATAATTAATTGTAAGATGTATTTCGCTAAGCTTAGCATGAATAAAGTTTCATAATTTTTGAATCTTTAGCTTCAAAGTGCAGTACTTTTTATATCTGTAGCTTTTCATACCGTTAATAAATTGTAAATAAGTATTAGCAAATGCTGATAAATACGTTAATAAGTATTAGAACAAGCGGATGTTTAAAACAATGATAAGTTAATAATATACTAATTTGTGTAAGTAAAACTTTTTCTTTTAAGTTAAATTTTATTTTTAACAACAATGTTTTGCTTTTAAGTGCAATTTTTTGCTTTTTTTTTATTTTCATACTTTATTTACAGGGTGTTTCCTAATTAAGTGCACTGCTTTATACCATTACATAGATACTTATGGGCAAATACATTTTTTGTATGAGAGCAAAGCTAGACTTCTTTTAGTTTCCAAGATATGGGGGCTTAAATGAAATTTCAATATTTCAATTCTTAACTGTGATTCTAGACTAAATATGAAATTGTGTAATATGTATTCGAAAATTTAAGAAATCCTCTTTTAAATAAGTACCAATCAAAATCAATTAACTTTTTATATTTTGCAGTTTCATAACTGCGAGCTTCTAAATTTAAATCATGTTGAAATTTAAACCATTTTTTTTTTTATCTACTCATAAGTAGCTATTTAATGATATATAGCAGCGCACTTTATTAGGAAACACCCTGTATATATAAACTTTATATATTCTTAAAGTAGAAATTTAAAAAAAAAATAATTACAATAATTGCACTTAAAAGGAGAGCATTGTTGTTAAAATTAAAAAATTGCAATTAAAATAAAAAACATTGTTGTTAAAAAAAATTTGCTTAAAACTCGGTTTAACTGTTTAAAATATTTTAGAAAATCTAATTTTTAATACAAATTATACCTAATGTCTCAAAAATTATAATAATATATAGTTCTAAATTTATTTTCCTCACTTGTCAAATTTAAAAGTAATCAAAAACATTATAACTTTATAACTTTAAAACATTTTATTATTTTTATACAAATTACAATTTAAAAGAAATTAATTAAAAGTGAATATTATAATTAATATAATTACAATTGAATTATTTTAAAAATAAAAAAAAAACGAGGAAGAGTGTAGTAGAGTAGACTGTGTCAACTCTGGGATACCCGTATGACCGTAATATAAACATTATATCATCCGGTTAATTACTTTTGGCAAAATTTCAAACATACCAGCTTTATTAGGTGAAATATAAAAGAAGTAGTTGTATGGCAGCTACTCGAACTCACTGCAACAGACCAACCAAATTTTGCAGAAACTTTGGCCATAAAACTAAACTACTTTTGCCAAAATTTCAGACACGTAGCTACAATAGGTACAGAGAAATACTCATATAAAAAAAGAAGTTGTTTGGCAGCCACCCGAACCCATGGACCAAAATGACTGGATTTAAATAGCGATGGCGGCTATTGCAAAAAAACGAATTTGCAAAAATTTTAAGATCCTAGCTCCTTTAGTTTTTGAGTTATCGTGCGGACGGACGGACGGACGGACATACATAGCTAAATCGATTTTTTTTTCGATTCTGATCCGATCCATACACTTGAGTCTATATCTACCCCCCCTTCTTCTCTGCGTCACAAACATAATGGCAAATTTATTATACCCTTTGACTATATAGTCATACGGGTATAACAAGATTTAATGTAGTTACTTAAATTCTTTTATATTATATTCATACTTATATTTAATGTTCCTAGAATGGATTATTCAATCATATGCAATATCCATGGTATGATGATGTCAAAATGTGTCATCCAAAAACAAAACACGACAAAATGGTTGGATTAAAGCCAAATTTAAAAACAAATTAAATTTATTATTAAATATAAATTTTTTCTTAAAATAAAAATTAAAATAAATAAAAAAAATTTTTAAAAATATTCTTTTATATACATGTAGGTATACAAAATAAAAATAATATTAAAAATAATTGTATTAAAACATATTTTGTTCTAGGAAATCAATGAACTTTTAATATTTTTTTTATTCATAAAAATTATATTTGATTAATAAAAGTATTTTAAATTTTTGTTTTTATCATAAATTTTGTTTGTTCTTCCGCTCTTCACTAAACTCCATTTTTTTTAAAAAAAACTGTGTGATTTCAATTAAAAAACAATCAAATGACAATGAAAAAAGTCTGGTAATTTCTAAAATTGTGTGTTATGTAAATTGGAATTGAGTTTTTTGAAAAAAAACAAACTAATTTTGAATTTATCTAAATTTTATAAAAAATTAAGAAAATTTATCCATCTATCTCTCATTATAAAATTTTTTTATCTATGTACTTCATCTTGATCATATTCAGAAATATTCAAATTTAATTTAAGGTTTTTTTTTTTTTTTTAATAAAATTCTTGATTAATGTCAATGTCAATTTGATAGAAGTTTTATTTTAAATTCATTAATATTTATTATATACGAAAAGTCTATGAAATTTTGATTTAGTATGAATATGATTTGTTGGTCAAAATTTTTTAAAAATTTCTAGTACATTTGAAATGTGTAATTAAGTCATTGAGGCACTTTTTGTTTAGATATATGTTAGATACAATTCTATTTGTTTTATATTTTAGTAATATCACACGGTGCAGGGTCAGAACTCCCATGGTAATTAGTCCTTTTGGGAGTTATGGCTCACTGTAATAAGAAGTCCCTAAGGGGCTTATGATTCTGGGAGTTCTGACCCTGCACCATTTCATACATATTTGTATTATGAGGTATTTCTGTATCTGCGTATAATATTATTCTATTGAATTATTTAATTTGATATATTAAATATATATATATAATTATTAATTATTGATTATGTCATTATTTTTGAAAACAATGGTAGCTGAGTCGAGTCGAAAACGAGATGAAAGTTTTTTCACTTTTGCTGGGTGAAGATCTGTACTTTAACCACTGTGCCACCCAGCCTTTAAATTTAAAAAAAAGTTTAAAATATTAACCGTGCTACATAAAATTTTTTTTTGATTTTTGTAATAAACTACAGTTGTGGAAGCCATTTTAAAACAAATTAATGAACGTATAAGAAATTTAATAGAGTTGTATTTAAAATTTAAAGGTTTTTTAACTAAACATATAATAAACACTGAAATAACATTTTTATACCCGAATGACTATTAGTCGGATATACCAAATTAGCCATTACGTTTTATTAATTTTAAAACTCAAGCGATTCTATACGAATTAAGATTAAAGGTAGAAATTTATCAAAATTTAAGAATCAATGTAAACATAATCAGAATAATATTTTTTTGAAATTCCTCTCGCCTTTTAGAGCTAAAAGATGTGGACATATAAATTTGGGTCCTAATATATAATTATTTAAAGTTCTATTTTATATATAACTAGAGTTAACTCTTCTCAACTGCGGCTTAATTAAATCAATGTTCCATAAAAGTTAATATAAGAATGCATTAAACTAATTTTTTTAAACCAGTTTTTCTAGCAATTTTTTAACAAATTTATAAAATTTCAATGTTACGTGATGATTACTACGCGCAGCTATTATGAGTAGAAATGTAAATTCACATTGACATTATTTATCAGAAATCCATTGTCCTCAACTCGACATCCTAGACGGCATTACGAATAGAAAATTTAAAGTTCTGTTATGAAAAAAAATATTTTATAAAGTTTTTATTTCGCAATCCGAATCGTCGGTCGGTCGTGAATGGGTTAACAAATTCTAAGTTGGTTAATAGAGATAACTCCATTATCAAAGTGTTATACAAAAATTGAAGTTCACTTATCAAAGTATTTAGTGATACGTATACAAAATTTGAAGTACCAATTCTATTATAGAACAAAAATGTTAAAACACTTGCGGCACAGGTTAAACTTGCAGAAATATTCCCCGTACCCAAAAACTCTTATATACAAAATTTTAATGTTAATTAGCTGAGTAGTTTTGGAGTATATTCGTTACATACAAACAAACGTTCGCTTTTATTTATATAGAAAATAGAAGATATCAGATTATCAGATTAACAGATTAACATACATCTTTGTTTACATATTATCATAATTATACATTTTATGGTTGGATTGTTCTAAAAATTTTTAACCGATGGTCACCTAATTATAGAACCATAATTAAATTCGAATAATTTAAATAGCGGGCAATGGCTTAAAAATGTTCTTAAATGTATGTTGTGTGTTTTAAAAATTCAATAATAATAATCTAAAAATTTGCAAATATTTCAAAATAAAATTTTTATTTTAAAACTTGGTTTTACCACTGAAAATTTTTTTTAAAAAAATTTCAAAAAAAACTTGTAAGCATGAAGTTTGTGTTCCGCCTGATAGATTTTAAATTGTCAACAAATTAATAAAATATTAAATTAATTTAAAATAAAAAAACACTGAGTCTATATATAATAATAAATACTAATATAATTATTTAAGAAATGTCACGTATTGGAAATAAAATGAAGATGAAAAACTTTTTGTAATTGCCTTCTTTTGTATAGACATTGTAATAATAAAGTCATAAATTATTTAAAATTTATTATACTTAAAATTTGACAAATTTGGAATTGAGGAATTAAAGTTTAAAAAATAAATCGCAAATTAATATTATTTATTAAAAACGTAAATGAAAGCTTTTCTTCTATTTATAAAAGAGTTACGAAAGTCATGAAGAATTTAGAATTAATCCATTAAATATTAACTTTTCAAATTATTTATAATGTGTCTGGAGGCCAAGCGAATGTTTTTTTGTAGCGTAGACTCCTAAACTGGTCAGCTGATTCTCATAAATTTGTATATTAAGTTTTTTGGGTACGGGAAGTGTTTCTGGGTTAACAATTTAGCTCTAACTAGCCGTCAAGTTTGGGCTGTGGCTCAAGTGCTTAAATTTTGTTGTGGTTCAAAATAAAAACGGTTTGATTATTTGATTTAAAATTGTGTATATGTGTTGCTCTTTGACAATGGAGTTAACTCTATTAACAGACCCGGAATTTGTCAACCAAAAAAAATTATGGATGCGAACTGCAATTTTGAAAAGTACTACTTTGTCCATAAAAAAAACTCTAAAAGAGTTTTGTTGAGTTGCGTTCTCTATTGCGGCAAAATTTACCAAATATCATTTACACCATATGTAGTTTTGTGTTAATTTTTTTTATAACATTAACTTTGAATTAAGAATCCATTGAGAGACGCAGTAACGCGCACCAGGTATTAGTAATTAGTAGACAGCGTAGGGAAGATATATTATATACACGCTTACTGTCAATTGATTTATGTAGAATAGAACTCTTAATATTCTAAATAATTTAAAGGATTCTTGGTTCAGAATCAAATAAAATATAATAGATGGTTTTATTAAATGTGAATCTCAAGAATTTAAAATGATACAATATAATGATTTTTTAAGCTGGCTATGCAACTATTATTAAAATTTTGTATATGTTTCGATCATTTATTAAGAATTAAATATTATTATAATTCTTTTAAAAATTTTCAGTTGAATTGTAAATTTAAAATAATTTTTTTTTGTTTTGTATATTTTAAGGTGATGAATTAATTATAAACGACGAACTGAGAAATTCATTATCAGATGATAAACAGAGTGTAGTTAAATCAATAACATTTCAGTATCCAATAAAAAATAAAATAATAACATATGTAGAGCTTGGATCAGATAGTGTAAGTATAATGAAAATATGTATATCATATAAAAATGACATTGAAATTAAAATTTTTAGTCAATAATAATAGCAATAAAATAATCCAAAAATTTAAAAATTTTTCATAGGATTTATATTTAAAAACTAGGAATATACATATATCTAATTGTAACATAATTAAAAACCACACTAAAGATCCTGCCACATTTACTGATAACAGAGTTTCCCAAATTTGAAATAAAAATCATGAAACGTCAAAATAAATTTAGTGTAATTTTTGAACGTTCTTTGTCAAACCAATAAAAGTCATTAAAGTAATTACAAATACTTATCTATGTAAAATATCAAATTGAAATTGGCTTCCTAAAGTTAGTAATAAGTTGAATACATTGATTTAAATGAAACTTGATCAAATAGAAAAGCGACGCTCACGAGTTCGAGAGGAACTTTTTACTTTTTGCTCATTTTGACATTAAATTTTTTATTTTTTTTATATAAAAGATTTTTTTAATATTAAAAAACTTTAATTTAATACTTTGTCATCAACCTACTAAAAATAATTTCAATGATGTATGTAAAAAAGTAAATAATTCAGTTTGAAAGACAAACAATAACAAAGCGACGCTAGAAACGAAGTGACTTTTGAGTTATCATGTACGTATTCCCGAATCACAAAATGCCAAACATAAAATTCTAAAATACAAAATCGCAAAATAAAAAATTCAAAAATTCAAAATTTCATCTTATTACAAAATTGCAAATCATAAAATTTTAAATTAGAAAAATCCAAAAAATTTTCAACTTATTATAAAATCGCAAGTCACAAAATCTCAAATTACAAAATCCCAAAAAATTTTCTATTAAATACAAAATCTCAAAGTACAAGACCCCAAAATACGAAATTCCAAAAAATTTTCAACTTATTACAAAATCGCAAATCACAAAATTTCAGACTACAAAATTCCAAAAAATTTTCAACATACAATACAATGAAATTCCAAATCACAAAATCTCAAATTACAAAATCCCAAATTGAGAAATCTTATTCGGGTTGAATATGAAATTCCAAAAAAAAACTTTCAGTTTATCAGGTTAAATAAATCGTAAATTAATTAATTACAATATAGTTTGTAAAGGGTATATAACTCTGATTTTGAGTTCAACTCTAAAACCCCTACCATATTATACCACATAACAAACAACAACAACAATACAGTACCAACTCAATTAATATTTATTACTTGAATGACAATATAGGATTATGTCTAATTAAAATATTTTGTATTAAAAGATATTGCTAATAATTACATTTAATTTGAATGGTTACTGTTTAATTGATTAGGTTTAAACATCTGATATTATAAATGTTATATTTGTTTTAAAAGTTTAAATTTATATTTTTTTTTTGATTTATATAGAATGTCCATTTTCAATTTTCAATTGGTATTACTGATGAAGAAGATGGTGATCATTTAACTGGTACTGTAACTGCTTTAGAACCAGTATACTTTTTTGTTAAAATTATTGTGTATGGTGTGGAAAGAACTGATGAAACAAAAAATCTTCAATCAATTTTAGCACCAAAATTTATTTTTCAATCAAAACCTGAACCCATACCCATAGAAGACGAATATATGGATGAAATTGAACATGATGATGAAACTGTTATGATACTTGGAAACAGACAAGAAGGTAATTATCTCCAAAAAATTAAAATAATATTTATTTTTTTTATTTCAAATTAAATTTGAAAAGTTAATACGTATTTTAATATATGTTTACATTTTATACTTTTTTCTTTTGCATGTCTGGATAATTTTATAAATTTTTAAAGAAATTTAAATTTAAAATAATTATCTATTGTGTATATAATGTTCATTTTAAACAGAAATCACTTTGAAAAACTTCATTTTAGTAATTTTAATTTTAAAAAATAAACAAAATTAAATTAAGTGGAAAAAAATTGGGAATAAAAATTAAAAAAATTAAATAAATAAAATATACAAATTTATACGAAACTAGCTAATACCCGATGCGCGTTGCTGCGCGTCTCAAAGGAGGTTTAATTTAAGTTAATGTTACAACAAAAAGTTAACGCAAAAACTGCACATGGTATAAATGTTAAATTTAAAATGTATTAAAGCAATTTTTTTAAAACGATTTTTCTGGATTATTGTAGTAATTTTTTACACTTTCTGTAATTCAAAGCAGTACTAACTCCTTTCCAAAAATGGACGTAATTTACTTTCAAAAATTTTTTTTTGACCAACCGTCGGGCCGACATGGACTAACAAATTCCAAAACTGTTAATAGTGTCAACTCAATTTTCAAGAAGCATCACGTATACAAAATTTAAAGTTAATCGGTCAAAACGTTTTCAAAGTTTCAATACTTGCACCACAGCCCCATCATAGCGGTCCGTTAGAGCAAAATTTTTAGTCCATGATTTCTTTCCGGACCCAGAAACCTCTAAATTCAAATTTTCATGATAATCGGCTGAGCAGTTTAGGAGTCTATTCGATAATGTGCTGGTATGTACTGGTAATGTGCTGGTATGTACTGGTAAGTACTGGTAAGAAATGGTAAAGTGATGGTAACTTATTGGAAACTTCTTCTACTACGCTATCCCCCAATTTTGAAGAACCAATAACAATTTTTTTCCAATATAAAAATTTTACAGAATATTTTTCCAGTAATAGTACATGTACTGGTTTGTTTACTCAAGTACCAGTTCTGGAACTTTGCCAGCTCTGTATTATAAGTAATAAAACTTTGCACATGATAATTTTTATGTATTAAGAAGATCTATATCCTAGTTATTAATTATATATAATAAGCTTGTTTTTAAGCTTGCCTTAGTTAAACTAGTGGCTATTCAAACTTACTCCACCAATACACCAATTTTCGATATTAATGCTTTGTATATGGTGGAAATACGATAATTATTATTCCTAATTGTAAAAGATTATATTACTTAGATAAAAAATATTATAATAATTTATAGAATATTTATACAAAATAATAATAGAAAGAATCAATCTATTTTCCCATATTAATAAAATTAATTAAATTTTTCAGGTGATCGTTTACTGTATAAAGACAAAAGAGGTTCAGGTGTTTCAAATTATCGTAGTGACCATAATGTAACATTTTATTATAATGATGAAAATTTTGTTACATGTCTAATTTTTAGATCTGCAACAAAAGTAAGTATTTATTTTATAGATTCTACATATAAACGCCATCAGTTAAAAACTTAGTTAAATTATTTATTTTTTTGTTATTATTTTAGTCAAAAAAAGATACAATTGAATATTCAAGAGTTTCACCGCATTCATTTAAAGCAGTACTTAAAGATCATAATGTATTTGAAATGAATGCTTATATGGAAGTATATGGTTATGAACCAGATGAGAAACCAGATACTTATGAACCACTTTTACCTGAATCAGCTATTGACCCATATTTGGAAGGTGTTAAATTTCAAAAACTAAGTGATGATATTGAAGTTATTGAATCAATAGCTGATAATATATTAGCACCAGTTAATTTATGTTCAAATGGTTCCAAAACAACAATAATTATGATTTTTAATTTATTATGTACTTTGACTTTATTAATATCTCAATGCTAAATATGATTACTTAATTAATAATTACTTAATTAGGATAAATTAGTTTTAGATTGTTGTTTTGTAAAATTGTAATAAATTTTAATATTAATAATAGGTTATAGTTTAATAAATCAAAATAAACAAAAAACTATATGAAATGTCTGATGATATTGTATTTAAATGCTTTACAAAAATATTATTAAATACAATTATATATTAAAAGATTTTATACAAAATATAAAAAAAAAAAATATGATGATATTAAAATAAGTCAAAAATAAATGAGAACAGTAAAATGTAATATACTTAATATATCATTAAAAATAAATGATTAAATTAATTTTAAAATAAAAATTAAAGCCTCTTTGAAAATTGAAGTATTGAATTTCCATTATATTGCACAGATATTTAATTTATGAAAGCCTTATGTATTTATTTATTTAAATTTAATAATACAAATCACATTAGATTTTGGAATATCACCAATAGTGTAGCTATACCACTATTTTATTTATTTATATATGAACTAGCTAATACCCGGTGCGCGTTGCTGCGCCTCTCAATGGAGCTTTAATTGAAGTTGATGTTAATGTATGAATGCAATTTTTTTAAAACCATTTTTCTAGCATTATTATAATAATTTTTGAAACTTTCTGTAATTCAAAGCTGTACAAACTACTTTTTAAAATTGGACGCAATATACTTCCAACAATTTTTTTTGACCAATGGTAGGACCGACATGTTTTACCAAACACCAAGCCTGTTAACAGATTCAACTCCATTTTCAAGTTGCTTCACGCATATAATATTTGGAGTCAAGCGGTCAAATCATTTCTAATTTAGAGTTAAGTAAAGCAAAAATCTATAAAAAGCTACTGTGCCGCAATGGGTTAACGGAACTCAACTTTCTCTTTTTGCAAAGTATATTGTCGTCGGCCCGACATGGGTTAACAAATTCCAAAACTATTAATAGTGTCAACTTAATTCTCAAACAGCATCACGTATACAAAATTTGAAGTCAATTGGTCAAACCGTTTTCATTTTAGAACAAAGAAGTTTAAATACTTGCACCACAGCCCCAACTTGGCGGTCCGATAGAGCAAAATTTTTGGGCCACGATTTCTTTCCGTACCCAAAAACCTATATATACAAATTTTCATGAAAATCGGCTGAGCAGTTAGTTTATACAAATTTTCATGAAAATCGGCTGAGCAGTTAGTTTAGGAGTCTATTCGATACATACAAACAAACAAACAAACAAACAAACAAAATTTCGCTTTTATATATATAGATTACATTTTGTTACTACGGGGGTTTTGTGAAGACAAATAATTTTTTAATAATTTTTAATCTCGGTTAATAACCGTATTGCTTATCCAATACACCAGTGAGTCCTTCAGGAAACCTTAATATATTCATTTTAAAGTAAAACAAAAGTTTAATAAAAAATTGCATATTTTTAGGATAACACCTCTGTAAAAATGTAACAGAGTACCCCTCTTATTAGTTTTTAGGAATAGTCTTTCGATTGCAGACAGGGTGTAATCTGAATTTTGTGTTTTTTAAACATTTCGAAACTTTTTTAGGGGACAATCAAATTTAAAATGAAACTGTATACTTAACCGAAAAGAAAATTCATTTATGTAAATATTTTTACTTTTAAAGGAGTTTTTTTTTCGATAAACGATGTAGTATTTTAAGTCCGTTGTAATAGTCAGCAGATTTCTTCAGCATTTCGGCACTTAAACCTGTTATCATGACTATGACTTTATATATTTAAAAACATGATTTAAGTGAGGAATTTTTTAAATAACATTCAACATGTTTGATAGATAGAATTGTTAAGAGCTCCTATTAAACCCAATCCTACCGTAAAATAACTTAAAACAAACGTTTTCTTTAAATTACAAGAATATAGAAAAATTAATTTAATAAAGATAAAATATTAAATAAAATATTTTTTATCTTAATTAAAAATCTTTTAAAAATATTAATTATAATTTTTATTTTTCTTTTATTTTATGTCAATATTTATTTTAAAATGTTTGGTTCATTTCATATCTAAAAGATAAATTTCTCAGCTAAAACAATATTATTTTAATTGTTAAAATAACATTTAATGACAGCAACTATTGTTTTAAAAAAAGATAAAACCTCAATACAATTATTTAGAATGTCTTCATCTATACAATAAATTGAAAAAAAAAAAAAACAAAATATATACAAAAAATTGAAAAGAACTCACTTTTATTTATTCACTCAGGTTAAGTGAATAAATAAATATAAAAAAATAAATAAATAAATTATTTACAATTATTTACAAATATAATAATTCGTAAGACAACTGAGATAACAATAAAATCGCATGTTATATTCATTTACAATGTAATGATTTTCATTTATTTTTTTTTTATTCTTTTGTTTTTCTATTCAATAATTTTACACATGAGTCATAAAATTAAATAAAATAAATTGTAAAGATGATTGTTATTTTGCTAGAAAACCGATAAATATCTACTATTCAGTCAAAGTATTTTAAATTAAAATTATGACATGTCTGTCAAAAAGATTCTTTTACTATCAGGAGTACTAATACTATACTTAGGTAGCTTTTTTTCTACATTAAGTGTAAGTTCTTAAATAAAATTAACTGTAAAATACTTTTATTGATCATTTGATAATATGCGTGTTTGTAATTGTATGGGGTTCGGTACGAAATCCCAAATGCAAAAACCCATATACACAATCGCAAATTCAAAATTCCAAAAACCCAAAATTTCTAAATCCCAAAATCCCAAATATCAAAATCCCAAAATCTCAAAATCCCAAACCACTATCGTTATCATTATTCGTTTAGTAACCAACTATAAAATTCCTCCTAGATATTTTTTTATATTAATATACATTTTCAATAATAAAGAAATTCCAAAAGTGGGGGCTGCCGTCCCAAATCCCCGCTAAACAAATTATTGAAACCCTGATTTTCTAACCAACTCTAAAATCTCTACTAACTCAGAAGCTCTCATAAACATATATATAAATATTCTGGAAAACCCGAAAACACTACTTTTAAATTCAACTCTAAAATTCCTCCTAATTTAGAATCTTGCATAAACTGTTATGCATAAACACATTTATATATATATATTTATTCTGTAAAAGGCTCATAACTATGATTTTGTAAGCAACTCTGAAATCCTACCTGAGTCAAAATCTCACATATCATTAGATATGCATATATAAATATTCTGGATAAAAAAATAACCTTGATTTTATAATTAACTAAAAATTGGGATCTTTTAATTTGGAATTTTGGTATTTTAGGATTTTGTAATTTGGTATTTTGAAATTTGAGATTTTGGAATTTGTGATTTTTATTTATTTTGGGATTTTGGTATTTGGAATTACGTGGTGCTCCCAATTGTATTCGAAACTTAGAATTATGACAATTGTCAGAATTAATTTTAACTCCAAATTCGATAAAGCTTTTTGATCTAATTCAAGTTTGTCAACACGTTTGAAAAGCTTCACAATGTAATTATAATTTACATTAACTCCTGCACCCGAATTTTTTTGAATTTTATACGAACATTCTTGGATTCAAACAAACAAGTTGGGTAAAGCTATAATTTTCAAAAAAATTGCTATTAAGTTTTGTATTTCAGTTTCTTCTCCTTAGAGTTTTCAGATTAGCTTGAAACTATATTTTTAAACCTTTAAATTTAGAGCTTCTAAATAATTTTGACAATGAAACTAAGACAAAGAGTGTGTTTTAGGAAAATATTAAAAATTGTAATGAATTTGAGCTTTCAAGTTTTTTATTTCACTTCTAAATGACGTCATCAGCAATAGAAGCTTCACCAAACCGGATTATGTATTCGCAAAAATGTTAGTGAAAAATTGGTGGAAGATCCGACTATAGAAATTTATTTTAAGACTCTGTTTATTAGCTCGCTTTCTTTTGTGTATGTACCATACCAATTTTTGTAGTTGACTTTAATATAACTTTCCAATGACCTTAATCTCTAGAAACGTTTAATTCGAAAGAAAGCTTGGAATTGGATAATACAATATTAAATCGCTTTTAGGTATTTTGAAACGATTTCTGGTATTCTAAAATGTTTAAAATAAAATTACAATTTTTGCATAAATTTAGGATGATTTTAAAAACATTTTTAAAACTAACAAAGGATGGCCAAGGTTAAGGCGGATACCGGTTTTTTTAAAAATAATTTAAATATATTTGTTAGTTAATATATCAAAAGAGGCCAATTTTCATTAGTGAAAATTGTATGGCCATTTACTTCCAAAAAAATCGCGCGCCTTGTAGGCCAAGTTCTATGCCGTTTAAAAATAATTCTTCTAGCTTCATACAAATTAATAAACCCAATACAAATTCTGAATTCCATACGAATTGACTAGAAAATTAAAACGCTGAATATTAACTGTAAAGTGAAAGGAGTTTCTTATACCAGGTTCTCATTCTTTACCAGGGCAATATTTCACCAACAACTTATCACTAATCAAATAATCAAATTATCATTTGTTTTGTTGCATTAAAACCAAATTTGACATCAAACGTATGAAGTTTGATTAGTAAATACCATTGACTTATCAGGAAAATGATTATTTGATTATTGATAAGTGTTGGTGCAATAGGACCTAGGATAGATTGCATGCTTCCTTAATCCTTACCAATCAAAAAAATTTTGCAATTATTATTACTACATTACATTTGTTCATATTTTTCTATTTATTGTTTTGAAAAATTTTAACCTTTATTTACAATGACATACACGTGTACATGTTTTTTTAATAGTGTTGAATTCAACAGCTTCAACAATTCAATGACTTGTTTTCTTTTATATAAAAAATCTAAAAACATGTCTGTTTAAATATAAAATTCATTTTTAAAAAAATAATGAAATAAAAAATAAAACAATAGCACAATACAACAAACACTTAAACATTGTTTTTTTTTAAAAAAACTAAAATAAAAAAATATTCTTTTATATGTGTATTTTATTATTAATACAAAACGGACATTGTACTTTTACTTTACTGTTATGCCAACTATTATTAAGAAAATTTTTAATGAAAAGAAGAGACTTGTTTTTGCAAAGATGTACAAACTATACAAACATGAACGAATTCCATGTACATAATGCATAATAATATTTTGTAAATAAGGAATAATGTAATGATTTGCACGTTTTTCGAATGAGTTGAATCTTTGCGTGTAACTGTACTTCAATTCATCTTTAAGAAAAAAAAAAACAAGAAGAACATAAAAAGAAGCCATTAAATGAATAAAATATTCTGTTGCTTTGTGTTTTGTTTTTGTTTTTTTTTTTAAATGTTATCACATAAATGCATTTTCATTTTATTTTGTTGTAAAGTAAAAATAAATTTATTAAAAAAATTAAAATATTTGAAAATATTATAAATTTAAGTTTCCGTATATAATCATTTAAATCAGGTGTGGGCAACTCTTTAGTAATTAACGAACCTGTAAAAAAGAAGAAATAGATGAGTCGAAAAATATGATTGTGTGCTTACGCTGGTATTTTAAAAATTTGAATATAAAAAATATGCAAATTATTTCAGAATCCTATGTCAGGTGCTAAGGTTCCTACTTTTCAAATTATATTGATTATTAATTGTAAACCTTGTTAAGGGCACCCTTATTTCATTTTATATTTGTAAGTGATTTAAAATTGGATTCTCAATTTTTACAGTAATACACTTTTGAAATAGAAATGATTCGCAAATTTGTATAGTTCCAGATTTTAATTTAAAATCCTGGGAACCTACATAAACGAATTATCAAGGTCGTACAAGGTGAAGATATTATTTTTTTTAAAAAGATAACGCATTTTAAAGACAGTGATTTTGGAAACCGTTAGAAATAGATTCTTCCACCAAACCAAGTTTTGTTCTTTATGAACTTCTCTATCTCCTACATTTATCTCCTAATTTTTTTGGTAAAGTAAATCTTTCAGAATTTTATAAATGCGTCCTATATGCTAAACAATTTTAACTACTAAAAAGGCCAGATGCGATTTTTATTTTTAACATATACAGGGTGGCGCAAAACAACCGATTAGGTTTGAATATTTAATAACTTTTTAAGTTTATTTATATTTTTTATTTTATATTTCTGAATTTTGTGAAGAAAACTTGGGGAATTGGAAATGGAACAGTACACAACAGAACAGCGATCAAAAATTACGAAAAGTTATGAAAAATATAAAAAATGTAAGACGTTTCTTCATGTTATTTATGTATATAGATAGAAAATGTGTTTAAGATAAAAGAAAAGTCAAAATTGTACATACGTCAACTTGTGTTACCACGCCAGGATAGCTGTCAGTTATTTATTTTAATGTCAGGTTAATTTTCTCGAAAAATTCTAAACTCTTGAAATCTTGAAAATCGATTAAAATATTTCGAAACATCCATCCGTAAGAACTCATATACAAATTTACCTAACTATGGTCTATAATGAATCTATTCTTTTCTCAATTTTTAAAATGAAAATTGGAAAATTCCAATTACATTTTTACTGCAATAAAATGTACCTGGAAAACTTTATATTAAAATTACCGAATTGAATTAAAATTTTTTTTAAATACAATAATAAAACTTTTGTAAAATAAGTTAATAAATTTCTAAAATCATTTATTGGGAAACCTAAGATATTACAAACACTAAAAAACATTTTAATTAAATCAATTTTGTTTTTAACCTTTTTTTTTGAAATTTAAAGTTTTCAAATGAAAATTAAAAAATTTTCTGGAAACTTTATCTTATAAGGCTTTTTAGGAAACTTTAAATAGGAATAAGTTATACAGAAGAATTTCAATTTAAAAGAAAATATCTTAAGATAATATCGTTGTGTTTTTGTTTTAGTTTGGTGGTTAAGTTGGATGGTAAAATTGTGAACACCAAAAAATTGGCTTTTGGTTATAGTAATTGTAATTTTACTTTGACATTGATTTCTAAGAGTATTTTTAAATTAGTAAGTGGATTTCTGAAAGAAGTTATAAATTTTGAAGCTATATACTATATGTACTTATTAATCTCGTAACTGTTACAGATTTTATTTTAGATCTATTCGTTTACTTAAGGGAACATACAATTTCTGTAGATAATTTCCACTAGACCGCGTGGATCGTTCAATCCGTTGAAAACCCTGCAGTTGTTCTGCAGTACTTCTTCCGGCTATAGTCTTTATACTTAACAAATAATATCAATTTGATTATTCAGTTTACAAAAATTACTAATTTTGTTGTTTGCTAAATAGGATCAAACGCCATATGTCGAAAACTAATTCCCTAAGTATATTTTATTTACAAAAAATACCTTCCTTCGCAGCTAAAATAATGGACACAACCAGAGCTGGCTTTTTAAGTATCAGTACAAGTCAAGTACAAGTTCAAAACTATTTAGTAAAATTTAAGTATGGTTATTGGTACTGGAAAAAATACAAGTACCAGTAAAAATATCATTACTTTACTAGTAACTAGCAGTACTTACCAATATTGAATTGGTACTACTAGTATTTATCAGTTCTATCAGGATAAACCAGTATCAAAAATTGGTTGATAATGGTAGTACCGATAGTGGTAGATACTGATAAGTACTGGAAAAGTAATTGTAGTTCCAGTACCAGTATTGTACTTGTTTTTTTTTTCAGCACCTAATTAATTTCATACTTAAATTTTACTGAATATTACTGTTACTGGCTTATTTATTTAAATACCAAAGTACTAGAATTTCGCCAGCTCTGGAATCAGCACCCGATCTGCTTAGAGATAGGAAGAGATATATAAAGTTTATTAAGACTTGAGATTGAGAGATTGCGCTCTAAAATTAGATGATTGCCCACTCTTCAATTATTCGAATGTCATTACTTAAAGATTTTGAAGTTTTTGTTTGCTTATTACTTCCTGTCATTTGGGCGACATTTGATGGCTATTAATTTTATTGGAAGTCAAGGACAGAATATTATTAGATAATAAACTAGTATATAAATAATTCTAAAATTAAGTTTGAGTGTATTAATTAATTTTGTATCTTTGTAAGATTAACTGAATTACTTGCAGGATTACAGGACGTTTCGTAACTGCTTTTAAAATTGGTTTGAAACAATATGTATACTACAACCACATAACATACTACATTTAAAGTACTACACTACAGACAAACTATAAATATGGGAGTCATTACATTTTTTCACGCATCCTCATTTTGGTGACATGGAATATAAAAGATAAATTTAATTTTACGAAGCAATTACTTGACTTTAATATCATAAATACACTGTTAAAAACACTTACACTTTTAAAAATAAAATAAAAAAAAAATTAATTCACAGTTATTTGCACGTTTTATTTTAAGCTTAAAAATACAGTTATTTAAAAAGTGTAAAATGCTAATAAAAAGTATAATAAATGTAAATTATTTTGTTTTACACTAGTAATAACGATTAAATTTTTATTTTTTTTTTATTTTGGACTAATATTAAAATTAAAATTTAATATTAGGATTATAAAAATAATTTTTATTTAAATTTTTTTTTTGTATATTTTTTCTAAAAATATCTAAAGTAACATTGTTAAGTGCTTAGGTTATTTATAAATACAAACGAGGAAGATTATAGTTGTCCTTGTCAACTTTTAGATACCTGAATATACCCATGATGTATGAAATAAAATAAACCGTTATATGTTTGACTTATGCTATTACATATATTACAATAAAATAAAAAAAAATAAAATAGCTAAAATAAATTTGGCTCATACTACCCCATAATTTTTGCTTTAAAAAAAGAAGTTAGTCCCAGTGATTTACAACTTTGTCAAGTAGCTTGCCCTATTACTTTACTTGCCCAGTTTTAATTTTAACCTAGTAGCTTCATTAGATTCACAGTTATCGAATTGACAACTTTGTAAAGCTACTTTGTAACGTTTTGAAATTTCATATAAGTGATTGATTCATTATTAAAACTACCCGTGTGTAATTTTCATCCTCCTGGTATAGTTAGTTTTGAAGAAATTCATACTGGTGCAAAAAAGTTGTATGACAGCTCCCCGAAGTCTTGGTGCCATTTTAACCAAGAACAATAGGGAACCTAGAAATTGTCTAAAAATGTGTGAATTTCAAAACTCTAGCCCTTTTAGTTTAGGAGTTATCGTGCTGACACACGGACGAATGGACACACATAGCTAGATCGATTTATTTTTCGATGCTGATCCGATACGTACTCTTGCCACTATATCTAGATGGTGTAAATCAATGCGTTAAAAATGGAGGATCAATTTTAATATATCCGATCCATATATGTATGCACGGGTATAAAAAGTCATAACAGCCTAAGGGACTTTGACCGTGGGATTTTTGATTCAAATTAATGGATTATTTCACCTTTTGGTGATTCAGGAGAGGTTTTAGAACAATTTCAGAGTTAAACTATGAGTTCGAAATGTCAGATTCCAAAGTCTTTTGGGGTGTTATGACTCATTACTTTGAGTTTCTAAAAAATTTAGGACTGACACGTCACTGTTTATAAGTTTTTGCTGAGAAAAAAAAGAAAATTTAATTAAAAAAAATTGCATACTTTAAGGCGCATTTTATAGTGTAATATAAGTTTTTGCTTTATTTCAAATTGTACAGACTCATTTCGGTTTCATTTTTCTAACGATTTTTGGTTTCTTTAATGTTTTTTAGCATCTATAAAATTCATAAAATTTATTTTTGAATTATAAAAAATAAAATTGTCTGGCCATTAAACAAGTGTATTCCGGAAGAAACTGTATTTTAATTTAAAATCAAATTGAATTTCATTTATTGAATCATTTTAATATTCAATAATTAAATTCTTTTTATAATATTAACAATTTTCTATATAATGTTAATTAAATTCACATGTCTGTTCAAACATTAGATAAGAGAAAATGTGCTACATACCTACATACTAAATTAAAACGTTCACATCATTTGTTTTAACAAAAACAATTATGTTAATTCAATTAGATTTTAAATTTATGTAGGAAGTTATAATTGTTATTTACAAATATTATAAATTTTTTATATAAAAGTATTTAAGTTGTATATGTATATGTAAAATTTAGTACATAAATGACGTATGAAAAGAATTGTAAAAACAAGAGCACAATTCAATTATTATTTGAATTACGCAAACAGTTAATGAACGCTCTTGAAAAGGTTTCATATAACAGTAATATAATTAGGGTATTTTAGGTAATCTCGGATTTCTATAGTTGCATTACAGACTCGTGTTTAAAAATTACTTGGTAAAATTTACTAAAAAAAATATTTTTTACCCGAAATAATAGTGACAAAATGTTAAGGTCAAATCAGTTAATAATACCACTTTCCAGTATTCAGTGCTTGCACTCACTTCATGTCATGTAAGGCAATTTTTTGAATATTTTTGTCATATATAGCGCCCTTTTTTATATTGGAACGTATAAAGCTAAACTTTTCAAATTTGGATTATGTAAATTGCCACGACTGATCTATAATGTCTTTTGAGTATGACGCCATAATATAATTTGATTTGATTAAGTTTCTTTTAATCACAACTATTAGTTGATATTATCCATAAAAGTTGGTGGCTCGGTAGGGTGTTTGTGAAGTTATAATTACATAATTTATTTAATTTAATTTTGGGCAATATAATGTTAAATTTGAATAATGTATGAAAGTTGTATTAAATATGCGGTTTGTAATATTAATTTACAGTAAAGTCAGGTTTCAAAAGACAAGTAAAAAAGAAAAAGTAAGGGTCCTTTATATCCAGTTGTAGTATTTAATGTAAAATATTAACATTATTTGAATTTTAAGAAAATTTTTATTAACTACTTAGATATTATATAATATTTATTTTTTTTTGTTTTTAGTCATGTCGGTCTGTTTGTCTGTCCATCCAACTGTCTGTTCGACAGTCCGTCTGTCCTTCTCTTCGTCTGTAGCCCCATCTGTTGAGGCACAGCCCCCCATATTCGGCAAATTCCCTATATTTAAATTGTTATGTTAGATCCTCAAAAATTAGTAGGAGTCGAAAATGAAAATGATTTTTTCACGCATCTCTTTAGGAGCTGTAAGGGTTTGAAAATTGAAATTTTGCTTTTTTTAAGCACCTTTAACTTAAATACCTGTCCAAATTTTTAGCTATATACGAAATTTAAAGCTCCAACATTATATTTTAACATATGTTAAAGGCTTAAATTCAAAGGGGTTGTACATGATCAGCTAATTTTTAAAATTTTTCAAATGAATGAGTTATATTAAGTAAACTTGTAAAATGCATAAAAGGTTTATCAAATTAACTATTAGTAGGTAGAAAAGGGAAGGAATACTGAGATTCAAAGTTCGGTTTAGAAATGCATAAATTATAAAAGTGGGAGAAAATTTTCAAAACATTTGAATATTTCCATCAAATTAATAACAGCATACATTGTCATATTTTATATTCCTCAAACATTTTATGCAAACATTTTTCAAGGTGTAATTACACAATACATAAATTTGGGACAAAAATTAAAACTAGAAGATAAAACATGATTAATGTGGGTAAAATTTTAATTATATTTGTATTATGCATAGCGAAGGTATTTAGATGTTATTTTTAGATTAAAAGGTATGAGAGACAAAATAAATTTAATTAACAAGAAAATTTTAATCAGATTTGGATAAATGTTTTGCATTTGATATATTACAAGGTAATCTGATAACTGAAAGAATAGAATTAATATTCCGTAAACTATTAATGTTATGATTTATATTTTTAATGTATATTACATTTAAAAATTGTCTTCAAATTATATAATTTATATAATGTTGAAGACTATCTGATAAAATTTATACTATAGGTTAAATGAAAAAAAAGATTTGGATTGGGCGAAATCGAACCATGGTTTTGGATGCTAGAAGCTTCCTTACTTACTTGGTCAGTAAATGCAATACGTACCATTGTTTCATTTCTTGTTTTTGAATTTTTGATCTTATAATGGTATAAACACAAAGAATGGTTTTTCTAATTCTATTCAGTTTGTGAGGTTAATATATCAACGTACGTTAAGGTTTCGAAATTTGTTATCTAAAAACAAGCTTCACCGGAGCAAGGAGTTAAACTTCAATTAGAATTTCGAAAATTCTTTCTCTTTCTTGCTCTATTCTACTATCTTTTGCTTTTATCATCTCATATATTTACAAACCGCTTATATGAAATATAATAAGTGGTAGGTATTGTTTTTGCCTATATGCATTACTCAAGTGTGCAGAAATCCCTTAAACATGTTTTGTCTGTGTGCAGACGATTTTAGTGTTAATATCTAGAATGGTTAAGGAGAAAATCGGGCGACCATAAGGGGTACCTCTCCAAGGTAATTTTTGGATTTTTTACAAATATTTCGTTAACCAAAAATAGTACAAAAAAATCTATTACATAAAAGTTGATACACAAATAAAGTGTTAAAACTTTGTAATAGTAAGTTTTTTGATCAGACGAACTTTAGTTTTCCCTTAATTGAATTTAAAAAAAAATTGTGGGTTGAAAATTTTAGATTTGCTCTGCTGATGACACATTATTGATGACGCATTCCAAAAGTCAAACTGCATAAAAAATAAAATCTAAAAAGTGTTTTCACTTGCTCGTGTTTATAAATTGGTTCTTTCAGAGATTCAAGAATTATTGTTGGAATTGATTAACACAACAAAGAGTTTCTTTTTCTTAAATTAATAATCAGCGTTAGCATTTTTACTTTTTAAGAAATTTCGCTTTACGTTTTACCTGTAATAGCTGTTTATTCTGTGGTGAACAAGGCATATTTTTTACTTCAATATTTATTTAGTACAAACACATCCAGTTCGTTTTTAAGAAAATGGATTAGCATAGGATTTTGCGGAATGAAGCCTGGGAATTGGGATTATTATAAATAGGAAAAAATACGAAATTTAAAAATTTTAAATAACACATTATATAGTATACTGTCCCATAATCCGGACTTGCGTATAACAAACGCTAATATTCACATTTATTGAACTTTATTTAATAATTTATTAAAATATTTAATATTTAATGGAATTAACATAAAATTTCAGTTTAACTTTCACAAATCAAAAAATATTCCATTAAAAATTTTATTATTTATATAAAAGCAGTAAAAGTATTTTATAAATATTAAAATTTATATTTATCAGAATCAAATATCTTTTTTGAGATATTTTATTTTAAAGAAAGGTATTTTAATATTTAAAATTTTATTATTTACAAAAATATTTAATATATAAATGCTTAAAAGTGTTAAGAATCAAGATTTATGATATATTTTAATGCAGTATTTTAAAAATTTTTATAATAAATAGACTTTTTTATTTTATATAAAAATCTTAAAATGTTCATGAACATTTTTAGATAAATTCTGCGAATTTTACAATAATATTACATATTTTGTTTGAAAATGGGATATTCTATTTTATTTTTATTTTGTTTTCTTAAGGTTTTTTAGGTAAGTATTTGCCTTATGCCTTTGAGTTATAAAATTCAACTTTCTTTTAAATTCTTAATACTTTAATTGCTTTTCATATAGCACGGATTTAACAGGTTGTATATCTTAAGATACATATTACTTTGTATAATATGTATTTTAAGGAGTTTTGCATCTTTAACTTAAAAACAAAAAAATATAGATGAGGTTTTCCTTTTGTATCTACACTAGATTAATTCTAGAAATTCTACAAAGTATTTTAAACATACAGATACTTTCCTAATGTTTTTATTTTTGAATTTTTTAAAAAATTTTACTTCATACCATATTAAAAAGGCATTTATGTGTTAATGTATTAGTGTATGTACGTGTGTATAGGTATTAACCTGGAGGCTTATAAAAGGAGTTTAAATAGCATGACAGGGAATCATTTGCATTCAATAAGCCGATTTACTGACTATCTAAAATAAATATATATTTTAATGAAAACAAAAATTTGAATAAAAAATAAATAAGTAGAATAAAATATAAAAAAAAAATTTAATAATTTAAAAAAAAACATTTTTATATGTATTTAGGTGATTTACGAGGAAAAAATATTTAATATTTTCTTGGATTAACTTTTAGATATTAAAAATTCAATAACACTATGATTGTTTATACAGGGTGTTTCATAATTAAGTGCACTGCTATATAACACTGCATAGGTAATTATGAGTAAGCACATTTTTTGTATGGGGCTAAGCTGGGCCTCCCCTGGTTTCTAAGATGTATGGGGGCTTAAATTAAATTTCAATTTTTTTTTTTTTGGTTTCATAATTTTATTCTTAACTCTGTTTCTAGACTACTTATGAAAATTCTGTGAAATGTATTCGAAAGCTTAAGAATTTCTAACAAAATACCTACTCAATTCTACCTTTTACAGTTTCAAAACTGCGATCTTATACAGGGTGGTGCAAAACTACCGTTATGATTTGAATGTTTAATAACTTTTTAAATTCATTTATATTTTTTTATTTTTATTTCAGAATTTTGTGAAGAAAACTTAGGGAATTGGAAATGGAACATTACACAACAAAACAGCAATCAAAAATTACGAAAAGTTATGGAAAATGTACTGGAAAGAGCACAAATGTGCAAAGCCGAAAATGGTCATCACTTGCGGGATATAATTTTGCAGACTTAAGCTAAAAATATTCCCCATTAATATACTGTTTAACAAAAAAATAATAATAATAATAATTAATCATTAAATAAAAAAGTTATTAAACATTCAAACCATATCGGTCATTTTGCGCCATCCAGTACATTTAAAAAATGTTGAAACCTTAACAATTTTTTTTTGAAACAACCATATTTACGCTATGATGTTACATGAAAAAGTTTCAAAATAATTTACAATAAATATGACTACTCAAAATTACCTTTGCAGAGATAAATAGCAGTTCACTTAATTGGGAAACCTGTTTAAAGTAAGAGTTTAAAATTAAACAAAGAAGTTTTTGCATTGGAAAGGTAATCCACAATTTGTGATTCTACTATTTATTATAGAAAACAAATCTTAAATATCTTTAATAACCTAAATTCCAAAATAAAGTAAAATTAAATTTATTATTTCGTAAAGTAGTACAATAATTTTAAAACATTTGCGATTAAATTTAAATTCAAAAAGAATTGAAATATTCAAATAATAATATAAATAAACATATAGAATTTAAGTTTCATTTACTTTGAAAACTTATAAATATGTTTATTTAATTTTGAAAAATGTTTCATTCTATTGGAAAATCCAATACATAAAGTTTTTTCCCTTAGAGAAGAAAAAGCCTTGCCCATGCACTCGAAATATTGAACACCCTGGATCCCTTCTGCCAAAAAAAAGGTTCTATCCGTAGTTAAAATAATGAAATAAGCATCCAACCTAATTACCTGACATACTCGTAGTGCCTGACTAAACATAAATATAACAGTTATGACAAATATAACAGTAAATGTTATTGAGAATTGTCTGAAATATATAATTTAAATGTAATATGTTATTTGAGATAATGAACCTACATGTAAAGTATTCATAATAAATTTTATTCCCCAAAAGAACTATTTTGAATCAAAAAAAATATTTATACTTCCAATGCATATTCACAATATTTTTTGATTAATTTGTTTTAATTCGCAATTTAAACGAGGAAGATTATAGTTGCCCTTGTCAACTTTTAGATACCCGTGCATACCCACTATGGTGTATAAAATAAACCGTAATATACTTCCCTTATACATTTAACTCATTACTCCATAATTTTGACGTAAAACAAAAAAAAAAAAATCACAAAACATAAAACAATATTTTCATTCATTGTCCCATAACTTTAGCTTAAAAAAAAAAAAAAAAAAAATTAACAAAAAAAAAAAAAATTAACAAAAAAAAAAAAATTAACAAAAAAAAAAAAATCACAAAAAAAAAACAAAATTTTCATTCATTGTCCCATAACTTAAGCTTAAAAAAAAAAAAAAAAAAAAAAAACAAAAAAAAAACAAAAAAAAAAAAAATGGCCCACCCTAAAATTCCGATGGTCCGAGTGATGTCCGACTTTGCCAACTAACTTGCCCTATTACTTTACCTGTCCAATTTTAATTTTAACCTTGTAGCTTCATTAGATTCGCAGTTATTGAATCGAAAGCTTTGTATGGCAGCCCCCCCAAAATGGGGCCGTAACATTTTGAAACTTCATATAAGTGCTCGATTCATTATATAAATAACCGTGTGTAATTTTTATCGTCGTACTATAATTAGTTTTGAAGATATTCATATTGGTGCAAATAAGTTGTATGGCGGCCCCCCGAAAATGGGGCCCTAACATTTTGAAACTTCATATAAGTGCTCGATTCATTATATAACTAACCGTGTGTAATTTTCAGCCTCGTAGTATAATTAGTTTTGCAGAAATTCATATTGGTGCAAAGAAGTTGTATGGCAGACCCCCGAAAATGGGGCCCTAACATTTTGAAACTTCATATAAGTGCTCGATTCATTATATAACTAACCATGTGTAATTTTCATCCGCGTAGTATAATTAGTTTTGAAGAAATTCATATTAGTGCAAAGAAGTTGTATGGCAGCCCCCCGAAAATGGGGCCCTAACATTTTGAAACTTCATATAAGTGCCGGAGTCATTATAAAACTAACCGTGTGTAATTTTTATCCCCGTAGTATAATTAGTTTTGAAGAAATTCATATTGGTGCAAAAAAGTTGTATGGCAGCTCCCCGAAGCCTTGGTCCGATTTTAACCAAAAACAATAGGGAACCTAGAAATTGTCTAAAAATGACTTTGTGTGAATTTCAAGACTCTAGCCCTTTTAGTTTTTGAGTTATCGTGCTGACACACGGACGGACGGACGGACGGACGGACGGACAGACACACATAGCTAGATCGACTAATTTTTCGATTCTGAGCCGATACGTACCCTTGACACTATATCTAGCTCGTCTAGATCGATGCGTTACAAACGGAGGAGCAAATCTAATATACCCGATGTCATATATGTATGCACGGGTATAAAGAATTGGGAATGGATGCGTATTAATTGTATATATATAAGTGGGTGAATAACTATTGGTATTTATAGAACGATTTTATTTATTTATTTATAGGCAACATACAATCTGATAATCTGGCATGATAGAAATACAGTTTATTTAAATATGTATAATATTATTTATTTTGTTTACATTATATATTTTATATAAAGATTATATATCGGGTCCCGAAATTACATTTTCAGAATAATTCATTTTAATTTAAAAAACAAATATCCTTGATTGATAAACTATGTGATTGTGACTCGCTATATTACTGAGACCCCTAATATTTATTTTAAATAAATAGAATGTGCAAATTTGCTATTTAAAATGTTACATTTCACCTTATACTGAACGACTAAATATCAAATCGTCGCTTTATTATGAATTTACTTATCTATCAGTAATTGATTATTTTGTAATTAATATTTACTTTGTCTGAGTATTCTCTACTTTTCACTTTCTTTGAACATTTGTGTTTTAACTAAATTTTCAAAAAGTCGATTAAAAAATACCTTGTAAGTTAAATCTGACATCTGACACTTTTGCTATTTATTACGAACTGTCAACATTGTCATTTATTATAACTTTTAAAATCAATTTAAAAAAAATGAAACTTCAAAATCGAGATTTCGTACTTTTTAACATCAGTTAATATTGCAATACCCTTTCTATGATAACTTGATCCTTCAATTAAGTTCAAGCGGTGTACACTCTAATGTAAACTTTATAATTGTTAGATAAAACTTTTTCTTTGACAAATACTTTCAATGATCAATGTAGTTAGATATTGAAGTCGACTTTTCATTTCATATTTTTAAAATTGAAAGTGGTTATATTTCAAGCCAAATAGTGTTGAGTCTTAATCTTCTTTAAAAATATAAATGATTTATTTTCAATGTTTTGTCTTAATAAAGTGCGGTTTCGTTTGCTAAGTATGTGTTGTCTTTCAATGTGGGTAAGTTGCTGATTCGATACTAAGTCGTTTATTTAGAAAATCTTTAAATTTTTCAAAATTGAGCTCTTGAAAGTGGTGCAGGGTCAGAATTCCCAGGGTAATAAGTCTTTATGGGACTTATGACCTACTTTAAAATATTAACGTGGGACATAAGTCCCTTTACAAGTGAGTCATAAGTTAGGGCAAAATATTAGATGTACAAAAATATTAATTTATATACTTATCTATGCGAGATCCTATATTAGGCAGTACATTTGGTTAAAAAATCAAAGTTGACCCTTTTCCCAGAGTATTTATGAATTCATGTATGCGAGACTTTGGTTACAAAATCAGAATTATCCTTATTTCAAAATAGCCTTTCAAAATAGCCTTTCAAAATGTATTTTAAATGTAAAATTATTGTTGTTTTTTTAATTTTGGAAAAAGGGAATACTCTGATTTCGAATCCAAGCTCAAAATGTGTACCCTTCACTGATATTAAATAATTAAATTAAATATAACTGTATAAGGGAGTTATGACCCACCACACAGAGTCAAAACTCACAGGGTCATAAGTCCGTTAGGGCGTTATGGCTCACTGTCTTAGGGACTTATGACCCTGGGAGTTCTGACCCTACATCCTTGAAAGTATTAGTGATTAAAGGACTAAATGCAGAAAAACTTATTTGGTTTAACTAGAATTGCTTATATTTCAAGCGTTTTATTATGCTTATAGCTTATGCTTATATTCTTATATACTTTTATAATATATATAACTAGTAAAAAAGCCTGTCGGACGACAGGTATAATTTTAATTTCTCTTTTTATATATATTCTTTTTTCCTGCTATTGCGCTACTGAATCAATAATAGGAAATTCGTTACCTAAAGAACATTAAGTTAACATTATAATAGTTTGTTTTAGTTTTGTAAGTCATAATAAAATTGAAGTATACATACTAAAGTGTAAAAAATTTCTTTATACGTTTTTATTAAAATTTTCTGTATCTATCTGTTAACAGATTTCTCATACGTTTTGATTTTTTTTTTTCTGTTCATAATTTACATTTTATAACTTTAATTTTTTCTTTCTCTTTTGTATGTAAGGATTTGTAATTAGAAGTATGTTATATGTGTGAATAACACTTAACATTAACATAGTGCAACAGTAGCAGCGTCTTTTATTATATTTATAAAAAATAAAAACTACAAATTTTAGTTAGTTATTAGTTCTGTAAGTGATATTTAAATAAAATTATAAATACTGAAATGTAAAAAATTTCTTTATACGTTTTTATTAAAATTTTCTGTATCTACCTGTTAACAGATTTCTCATACGTTTTGATTTTTTTTTTCTGTTCATAATTTACATTTTATTCTCGTTTCATTTTTTCTTTCTCTTTTGAATGTAACTATTTGTAATTAGAAGTATTTTACATGTGTGAATAACACTTAACATAACATAGGGCACGCTGGTGAGCAGCAGCAGCAGTTTGTCTTTTATTATATTTAGATATGTATATTTATAACATTTTTTATTAAAAAATGATTAAAGAAGCAGCAAAACAGTGTTTTGAAAACTTAAATATATTAAATAAGGTCATTCCCACATCCCTCATATAATGAAAAAGATTTTGTTTATTTCAAATATCTTTGTTTTTAAATTTTAAGGCAATTTTACTTTAAAATAAAGTTTTAGTAAGCACATAACATCAATAGAAACAAATTAAATATTTATTTGTTTAAAAAAAACAATGTATGCACGTTTTTTAAATTTTAGTTCCATTTTAAAGGAAAAAATATATTATATTTTTATTTAAGTACAACTTGTCACATTTTTATGCTGAAGGACAAGTTGCATAGTCTTCTATATATATTTATATATAAATAGGAATTTCAACTGTTTGTTTCACCTGTATTATAAACAAATATGTTTGAAAGTAATATAAATTTTTTTGTTTTTAAAAATTGCTTTGTTTTTCTCTATTAAAGACAATGACTGCAATTTGATTAATTTATTGAAGTGTTATTGTTTCGTTTATAATACCTGTACGATGCAATATGCAATTAGCCTCTGAAGTTTTGTTTTTTTTGTGCTACAAAAGGTATTTAAAAAAATCATTGGTTTAGAGACCATTATAGGTTTGGAGGATACTACTATTAGATTGTATACCTATACCATTATTATATTTGATCGTTAGGGGGAATTGAAGATAAAACCAGACGGAATGCAGTAGCTAAAACAACAAATAATTAAGAAATATAATGTTTTAATAGCGTCGAGCACTATCGAGCCGTAACACAATCAATAACTACAATCAAATTAAGACCAATGGCCTTTATTACTAATTGTCAACAAACTTGTTCTTTGATTATTTGTCAATCGGATGTTTTGCTATTTTATGTACCTGAAACTTAAATACCCGTCCAAATTTTTTTTTGTAAGATACAAAACTTAAAGCTTCAATATTATATTTCAACATATGTTAAAAGTTTTTCCTAAATTTATAGGGACTCCCAATTTAAGTGGCAGTCACAATTCAATTCCTAGAACCTGAAAATTTGGGCGAGAGGGGGCGGAAATAGATCCCCGAGAATCACTATAAATTTGCTAGGTAAAATTTCAGAAACTTCCTCATTGAAGGGCTGTTAGTTTCGGTAATCATTTTATTTAGAGAGCGAGACTAAAATCAGCTCTAGAAGTGACTATATATTATTAATGTAATGGTTAGTCATCCTAATGTCAACAAGATCAACGAAATTTTCATTTCTTAAATTTTATTTTCTTAGTATTTTTTTTAAGGAGCACCTGAAATTTGCTCCAAGGATTTAACTGTGAATATATATATATATAATTATATTTTTACATATACTTATAGTTTTTTTTTCTGTTATTTCGTAAGTGTATTTGAGTTGTACGTGTGCCTACCAGATTTTTACAATTGATGCTAAGATTGTTGTATAAAAGAAAAAGAAAAAAAAAAAAATGAAAATGAATTTCACCTGAAGGAATTTTATTTATTTTTGATGGAAATTTTCTATTATGTAACAAAAATATATAATTGTATATATATATATATATAAGTTTTCAATTTGATGAACCGTTACAAATCTGTGATATAAAAGTTTCACAAACTACTTTTCCTAAAACTCATTTCTATAAAAAAGTTCAAATAGACATGAATGAAAATAATTTAAAAGAAACACATGTTAATGGGCTCTGTTTTTTTTTCTCTTCTTTATTTCAATGGGAGTAAAAGAGAAAGAAAGTGTGAAGAAAATGGAATAATTTCATGAAAATGATGTTTGAAGCGATGATTTTCTTTCAGATATTAAAGCAATAAATTTGCATTAAGAATGTAAAGGTTGAATGTACTTTTAGTATACAATTTAGGTGTATATAGATGGTTGTTTTAATAAATTATGTAAAATAAAATTAAAAAATTAATAAATTTTAAAAAAAAGTTAAACAAATTTAATTTTAAAATATTTTAATTAAAAGAAGACTTAATTTAAAATGAAACGTGAGTTTTAAAAATTCCTTCACTTTTAAATTTGAAATTAGTTTTGGTTTTTTGGGGTTTTTTTTTTGGTTTTTCTTGGAAAATTTAGAATATCTATACATTGTCAAGTGATATCATGTACATATGTACATATGTTTTATCCATATTCACCAATCACCGGTAAGTGATTTTTATTTTTCAGAAAAAAAATTTTAAAATTAATATTATTGTAAGATTATTTAAAAATGAGGAAGAGGGTAGTAGAGTAGACTGTGTTAACTCTGCGATATCTTTATGACCGTAATATAAATATTATACCATCCGGTTGATTACTTTTGGCAATATTTCACCCATACAGCTTTATTAGGTGTAGTGTAATGCTTATATAAAAGAAGGAGTTGTAAGGCAGCTATTCGAACCCACTGCAGTAAACCAACCAGATTTTGCAGAAATTTTGGCTATAAAACTAAACTATTTTTACCGAAATTTCAGACCCCAAGCTTCATTAGATGTAGAGTAATGCTCATATAAAAAAAGAAGATGTATAGAAGGTACTCGAACCTGTGGATGGCTGGATTTCAATAGCGATGACGACTATTACATAAAAACGAATTTGTGAAAATTTCAAAACCCAAAAATGGATTGACCAACAAACCAAAAATGGATTGGATCAGATCGAAAAGTAAATCGATCTAGCTAAGTACGTCCTTGTTTCCTCGCGATATCTCAGAAACTAATGCGAAATGTTCAAAAATTTGTTTTATAAAAGAACTGTCATCGATATATTAAAATCCAGCCAGTTGGTTCAATGGATTCGGGTAGCTCGCATACAACTTGATTTGTCGACTGCTTAACATTTAATTAAAGTAAATACGTGCAATTTTACCAAAAGGAGTTCAGTTTTATGGCCAAAGATAGCGAAGAATTTGGTTGGTCTAGACTAGAACAATGGGTTATTCCTCGTTTTCATCTTGGATATGGTGCATTTTTTATTTTGTTGAATAATGATTAACACTTTTCTTTGCAACCAACTTATGTTATACAAAAATAATTATTTTCAAATTCAGATTTCAGAATAGAATTTTTAATTAAATGTATATTCAGATATAATTTCACTAAACACAGTTAAATTTTTTGTTTTTCGTAAATAATATCAAAAATATTTTTCGTAAATAATATCAAAAATATTTTTTAATATAGTAATGAAAAATCGAAAATTAATTTTAGTTTTCACTGTTTTTTTTTGATTTATTTATTCAAACAACAACAATTATACATATACCCATAGGGATTGGAATAAATAAAATAATAAATTGGAAATCTCAACAAATTCCAAAAAAATTAACTTAATATTAAAATAAGTTTTTATTTATTCAATATAAAAACAACAAAAAAATGGAATAACCAAAGGTTTTTTAAAGATTACATTTATCACAGTGAATTTTAGGTTAGGCCTCGGCAACGCCGAGACTGGGTGATTTGATGATTTTTCTGCGGGAGATTTTTTTTTGGCTAGCAAATGGCTATTCATGGCAAAATAATGGTTAGGTTGTCACTTTTCTGAATGACCACTTTTTCGGAAATCGAAATTATTTTTAAAAAATCACAGTCCGTTTTCTGCATATTCGAGGCCTAACACTTTCTTTTATTTCAAGAAACCTCTTTCTCAATAGGAAAAGTTATTATATAATATTAAACTTTGGAGAGGTATTCAAGTAAAGATAGCGAATTTTTAGTTCTTGATCCGTTATAGCTCCTAATTAGCGGATGATAAAAGCTTATGATTCTTAATTGCATGATGAAAACTTAATTGAGTTATTTCCAAAAACTTAACTTCTCTTAAAATCTCTAGTTTTTTAATTTAAATAATTTCGCATAACGGAAAACATTAATTGTTGTTACTACACATATTATATAGAGCTTATTTGTTACAATTTTAATTAAGAAAAATTTTCCGAACTTTGGGGACTATAAGTTCGGAATCTAATAATAATAGTTTTAAATTTCAATCGTTGTTCATTTGTAAATTTATACCCAGACAGACAGACAGGTAGACAGACAGACAAACAGACAAACAGACGAACAGACAAAATAAAATTAATTTATACAATTTTTTCGAAATATTTTTTTAAAAATATTCTAAAGAAAAAAAACAAAAATAAATTAAAAAGCTTGTAAAATCATAAAATTATATTTTTTTTTTAGTTAATATTTTCAAATAAATTCATTTATATTATGTATGGAATTTTTACACCTGTGTTTTACCTGTGTCAGATATAAAATTAAATTTCAGATTTGAATTGATTTTATGCAAATAAAACACTTCAAAGTTACAATTTAAAAATTGAGCTTCAATAAACGAAATTTTTTCGAAACAAAAGAAATACCGAGGAATATGTATATAGGGATCCATCATACTATTTTACTATACATATATAGATAAATATGAAAAATCCTTTTCTCATTAATTTATGCATATATATGGAAATACATACGTACATACATATAGCATTCATTTGTTTCTACATACATATACAATATACAATTTCAGGATATGTTTAAAACATATGATATTATGGTTGGTTGGTTATTTGATGCTTTCTTTTATAATCATTTCTACTTGTGTAGTATAGCATATGTTCTTTATGTGGCATTTGGGATCATGTATGGTTTTGTATCATTTTGTGTTTATTTTTATTTCACAAACATTCACATCAAATGTGAGTTGTATAATAAGTTTTATTCTATATAATATGTAAGTATATAGATGTATAATACAGATGTTTTTTTTTATACCCGTATGACTATAAGTCAAAAGGGTGTACTAAAATAGCCATTACGTTTATGACGCAGAGAAGGAGGGGCGTAGTTATAGACTCAAGGGTATGGATCGGATCAGAATCGAAAAATAAATCGATTTAGCTATATATCTCCATCCGTCCGGCCGTCCCCATGATAACTCAAAAAATAAAGGAGCTAAGATTTTGAAATTTTCACAAATTCGTTTATATGCAATAGCCGTCATCGCTTTTGAAATCAAGCCATTTTGGTCCACGGCTTCGTATACCTGCCATACAATTTCTTTTTTTATATGAGCATTCCTCTACACCAAATGAAGCTGGGTGTATGAAATTGGCCAAATTTGCTGCAAAATTTGGTTGGTCTGTTGCAATGAGTTCGAGTAGCTGCCAAACAACTTCGTTTTTTATATGAGCATTACACTATAGCTATTAAAACTAGGTTTCTAAAATTTTGCCAAAGATAGTTTAGTCTAATGGCCAAAGTTTCTGTAAAATTTGGTTGGTCAACCGCAGTGGGTTCGAGTAGCTGTCATACAACTCCTTATTTATATGAGCATAACTCTACACCTAATAAAGCTGGAAATTTTGCCAAAACTAATTAACCGGATGGTAAAATGTTTATATTATATACGGGTATCCTAAAGTTGACACAGTCTACTCTACTACACTCTTCCTCGTTTTTTAAATAAATTTTATTACATATATACTGTCAATCCTTTTAAAAGTTCATTTACATTTTTGTTAAGTTTATTTTCTTTATATGAAAATTTTAAGATTCATTAGCATAATTTTCCCGTGAAAAGAAATTATATATGATAAATTCTTATCTTTAAATTATTGTAAGATAATTTTTATTAAATTTTTTAATTTTAATATGAAACTAAAAAAGTTTAATAAGACTTGATACGAAAATTTTAAGGTAGAAATACAAGTAATTGTAATTAGAATTTATTCGTTTGGAAAACTTTTATTGATTATCACATTAATTATGGCCGATTTACTAATTAAAATGGTTTATAATGCCTTTGGTTTATCACAATAATAAGTAATCATTTGGAAAATTGAATCTAATAATCTTATAAGTTTTTTAAATGATTTATTGAAAAATTATGAAGTCTTTTGATGAATGATACTTTTAATTCTTTTTTTTTGGAAATTAATTTAGGGAATCCCCATTTGTAAATTTGTTTTTATTTATTTGTAATTAGTTCATTTTATTATAACTACAAGATATACAAAAATACAAAATAGAAGTCTTTTTACCCATATTTCAATCTATAAAACTCCGCAGTGGGACCAGATTGAATATTTAGCTAAAGAATTTTCAATTCACAAATCTTTTATATCAAAAAATTACAGAAATAGTCTGGATGTTGAAAGAACACTTGTAAAAAAAATTACAAATAAAGTATTCAAGTAATTAATTATTTGTTTAAATTATTAAATTATTTAAAAACCAAATTTTTCTTCTGTTAAAATAAATTAAACATTTTTTAGCTTCAAATTATTGAAACCCCGTTCTACTAAAAAAATATGTGAAGATTCTAAATCAATTGACAGAGATTAGATAATTACCGGATGTTTTGATTACTTTGTTTCTTTTGCCTTGTTTGTTTTAAAAAATTCAAGAAAAGTCAAAGTAGTCAAAGTAAGTACTTTAAGTAATTAAGTACAAAGGAAGTAATTAAAAAATCATTATAATAATTGGATTTAGAGAACATATTTTTTTTTTAAATCAAAATCGTTATTTTAATTTATTTATTTTCCAAAACATTTAATATAAGACCTAGAAAAATCAAGAATATTTAGGAAACATTTATTTATTTAACCTTTCGTCGGCCGCGTTTGTATCAAATTAATACACCCGAATCACTTTATGATTTCTAACCGAAAGTTGGTATCGGCATGATCTATCGTGTAAATGAATTTTTCAACGAATTTTATTTTAATGTACTTTAGTATAGTGTTAACCTCCGTTAAGTTTAATAATAAAAGATTTGTTCGAATTAATACATCTTACATGTGGGTTGTGTATAAAATCTTGCGTTTCAAGATCTCGCGTTTCAAAATCTCGTGTTTTAAAATCTCGCATCCATGTATATAAATATTCTGGAAAAAACGTATAATCCTGCCTATAAATTTAACCCTAAAATCCCTCCAATTTAAGAATCTCTCATATACATATATATACATATTCAGTAAAAGGCGTACAATCCGAATTTTGTATCTAGTACAAAATCCCTTCTAATTATATTTTTGCATATATTTTTCAGTATTAAGACACTGAAAAACATTTTAAAATAATAGGGGATGCCGCTTCCTCTCTCCGAATTATGTTTTTGCATACATATTCCAATAATAAAACATTAAAAACAATTTAAAATCCACAAGCTCCACAAGATTTTGATACGCTCTCCTGATATGTATATAACCATTATAAAGCTGTTTAAATATAACAGCGAAATAGTAAAAAGCCAATTAAGTGAATAAAATATTATGAAATCTTTTAAAATAAAAGTTGTTTTTTATTGAACATGTTAAATTAAACATATTAAAATTTAAAAATTTAATAAAGAAGTAAAGATGTGTCAAAAAAAAAAAGCCAAAATGAGGAAGGAGCATGAACGTAATGTATCAATTCATATAACGCGCCCGATTGTGTTTCAAAGACATGTGCCCGACAGAGAGTTAAAGAATTTCAATTGGAATATTCATACAAGTGATTAGAGGAAAAATTTAAAATAAAATTTTGTTAAATTTTGACATTTCTTTTGTTAAGTTACTTTGAATACCTTGTGCATTTAGTCAAATATCTTAATAAATAATGTATAATTCCTTTCATCTGTCAAAGTTTGCATAAATAAGCAGTTACAAATATCGAATCAAAATAACATGAAAATGAAATTTAAAGATATTATAATAATATTTTTCGAATTTTTATTTTGGGATTAAAAAACTTTTTAAATTAAAATTATATATTTCAAAAATATTTAAATTCTATGACTCTTTGTATCTTAAGTTTTTCTTTCTCTGTAACAGTAAAAAAAATATCAGAAACAGTTATACAAGTAGTTAAGTTCAAATTTCTAATTATATTTATATTTTTAAAGTTTCCTTTGATTATAAAGGAAAATACAAAAAAAAAAAACAAAAAACAATTACATAATTTAATCCCGCTTCCTATTTTCGCGTATTTTCTCAACTCTTCTTTTATTTGAAAAGAAATACACAAAAAACACTTTTTATGTTTACATTAAAAATTTTCTTTTATTTCATAAATATAAAATTCATTGTACCTTAATGACATTTCACTAATAAAATTTATTTATTTATACACTTTTATTTATTTTTTGGTACCTGTATACCTGGGTTTTTTGTTTTTTACACAATATATAAAAATAATTTTAAACATTAATTCGGTAGACTGTCTTACCGTTAATACAAAAAAAAGTATCTATATATTTATAACTGTAAATAAAGAGAAAATTTGCTTTTGTTTTTGTAAACAATACAAAGAATTCAACTACATAAAAACCAACGAGAGCATAAAACCAACAATATTTACTTTTAATTGAAAAACAAAAATACTTCGTTTCTCGCTTTTGTTTTGAAAAAAAAAGAGTCATTTGAAAAATACCAACAAAAAAAAACAGTATAACCCCTCCTTGACTATCTTGGTTAAAAATAAGGACGAAATAAAAAGAAAGGAAAAAAACAAAAATACAAAAAAAAAAAATTAAACAGTCGAGGACAATTAACTTGTTGAAAATGTTTACTCTAGAAGACAGCAAATTTTGCAGAAAAATGAAAAAATTGTTTATAATGAAAAAAGTTATCTTGTAGGCAACAAAATACAGTTAAAAAAAAAAATTCAAAAATAACAAAAATTAAATTAAAATAAAGATAAAATTAAATAAAATTGTCTGGAATTTTACAGGATATAAAAAAATAAAAATAAATAACAAAGTTTAGAATTAAGGAGTTTGTAGATGTACATTTATAAAATATTAATTTTTATATAAATTTGGAATAATGAATATGGAGAATTTTGTTTTTTTTCCTGTTTTAGCATAGGGCTTCAAGAAAACTTCTATATATCCGAGAAAGCTTCTCTGTTTCCGTTTTGTTAACAGTTTTGTTCACTCAGCTAGATGATTGGTTTGCTGTAGCTATTCCACATGATTTTTAATCTCACTGCGATTTTGCATACCACTATATTCCTTGACGTACAGAATAGATTTTGGTTGGATTATGTCATGTCGCATATGCATATGTCAATGGTGTCAATTTGACAGATGTGTATGTTTATATAGATAAAGTTTAGAGGTTATTTCAAGAACACGATTATGGGTAATATTTTATATATTATTTGTTATTAATTATTACTTTTCTATTTTTAAACTATTAGATATTTAATTAATTAAGTTATTTTTATATAATTTATATTTCTATATAGTAATTTTAAGTTTACCCAGCGAGGAATTGAACTCGTGACCTTTCGCATGAAAGACTAGCGTCACAACCACTGCGCCATCGATTGGATATGGAGGAGTGCGCAATGTTAATTTAATTTATTTGATCTTAATTAGATAAGAAGTGCGTAACACATTAATAATATAACTTTTTTAATACTATAATAATAAAGTCTTGTAGAGAATTGTCGAATGATGACAACTGTCCTTATTTTCCAAATCTCCTTATCAAAATATTCAAAAACCATAAAGATTTTTTTTAAACGAGTTCCTGGTGCGTTTATGTTAGAACCGCGATAAAAGATAAGAGCGTCGATAAGAGCATAACGTAGAAAAATATACACATGATTTAAATAGAGGTGTTTATATTGGAGCATCGCTTTAATCATCGATAAGAGCATAGAAAACTCTTTATTCAGTTTTTCTATTTTGCCCTCACTTGTTAGTTTATTTTTTTATTAAACATTTCGTTATATTTGTTTTTTTAATACAAAATCAAGCAGGTGCAATAATAACAATTTTTATAATATAATAAAGTAATAAATATTATTTTAAATTTATAAAATAGTTTTATTTTGGTTTTCTTTTTATAATTTTCAATTAATAAAATTAGTTTAAGACTTGATTCAAATAATTATGGACGTTGACCTTCTGATCAGTGAAATATTTATTAGACAATACCCTTTGGGACCTGATGGGTAGAAACCACAATAAAATATTCATTCTAGAAAAGTTACTAAATGAAATGATTGCATTCATTGTAATAATCGAACCAAATTTATATTATTATTCAATTCAATATTCAATATAAGTATTTATTTAAAATGGTAAAGTTTAATTCAGTTTATAGCTATAATCGAAGCTTCAATATAAACATAACATAAGAGCATAGCTTTTTCTATGCTCTTATAGATGCTCCCATCGATGGTCTTATCACTTATCGCAGCTTCGACACAAACGCACACTCACTAAAAAAAAAATTTGAAACTCTGAAAAATCTATTGGTCAATAGATTTAAATATACCCTAGCCTGTTAATATGGAGGTTAAAAGAAACAAATACACGGGATTTAACAGTTGAATAGAAATAAATGGGTGGAATTTTACAGTTAATTTCAAAATCAGGATTTCAATTAATTGTTTAATTGAAGATGGAACATGGAAAGCGCTGGCTCTTTTTATTTAAGGAGTTTGTTGCTAAAATAGTTAGACGCCAATTTAGAGCCTTGTAATGTTTTTGCACGAATAATACTAATTTCAATTGCACGAGTGTACTAAGCTTTTATATTGGAAGTTTTTTGGGTTTTTCACCAAAGGAGTTTTTTTATCAAGTAAATTTAAGTCAAGCGCTCTAAAGCCAAATTGCCAAGTTATCTACTGGAACTTGTGTATTTCTTCCACTTAAATTTTGTAAAACCCACAGCAATAAGTTGGTCGGGTTCTTTATGACATTATAAAATTTTCATTAAATTTGAGTTACAACAATTTGTATAAATGGGAATGGGTCTTAAATCCCGTTAGAGGCCGTATTCTTAAATTCTTAAAGCAAATTTCAGAAGAAAATTTGAGTATAAAATTAATTTATTTAGTTTATTTAAATATACATTTCATTGCGTTATCTTAGATAATTCAAAAGAAGTGATAAAAGGAAAAACAGCAGAACACTTACAAAACGAATAATATATTAACAAACTCTACTCAAAATTAGCATATTTCAATTTGAAAAATTAAAAAGCAAAAGCAGAAAAATGAAGAAACTAATTTTATTTCTTTACTATGGATTCACAAATCGAAATAAAAAACTTAAAGATGATTGGTTATCCTTGAAAGTTATAGGATACAATAAATTAGAATTAATATTGTATTTTCATATAAAGGTTTTGAAAAATAATTAAATAACTGAAATGGAAACTTAATGTTCAAGGCTAAATTTTTTATAGTCGTAAGTGTAGGAGGTTACAAAGAAATCGGATCCTTCAAAAAAAATTAATAAACGACACCTTCAACAATTTAGAAAACTTTAGGACTCAAGTATGAAAAATAAGATATTTAAAAACTGTTTTGAAAAAAATTTTGATATTGTTTGATGTCATTGCTTTTTAAGTTGCTGTTCTTAGATCTTTTTATTTCGAAATTAAAAACTTCAAGATGCAAAATCTGATGTTGTCACATGATACCACCAATATGATAGCCCTTGTTTAAATAAGAATCAAGTTTATGGTAATCTCAATTGAGTTACGGAGCACCCAACAGCATAACACGTCGCCTCTTATATCCCTAAAGCTGATATAGAAAAACCATAAAAAAGTTTGATAATTATTACGTGGCAACTCTTCCATTGCTTTTGCCCATCCGACTCTTCTCATTTGGTTTCCAAAGTTTATCATCAAAACGAAAACCCTTACAAATCGTATTAGTAAAGATGATACAATCCTTGTAAAAGGAAACTAAAATCTGTTATCAGAGCATAAATAAAAGCAAAATAAGAAAAAAAAAACTTAAAGTTAAAGATTTTTTTTGTATTGTGCAAAATATTTTATTAACTGAGTGGTAGGGTGCTGAGTTTGGTTTCCATCAGGAAATTAAAAATTACAAATGACATTTTTATATTTTTTGTTTTTTTTTTTATTTTTTGCACAACAAAAAAAATAACGGAAAGTTTTTGAAAAAGTTTTGCATAATGCAATAAAAAGATTTAAAAAATTGGAATAAAATTATCTCATAATAAAAAAAGAAAAAAAACAAACAGCAAAAATTAAATAAAATAAAAAAACATAAAATAAGTATAAAAAAAAAATTGAAAATTAAATTTAAGAAAAATGAAAAAGCAAAAACTTTTTTTTTTGTGAAAAAATGAATTAAAAAACTTGAAAAAAAAAAACATTTTTTATAAAGGAAGGAAAAGAACTTTTTTTTTTAACTGTGAAGAAGAAAATTTTATATTTCCATTGTGCATAACAAATTGTATAAAAAATTTATTACACTTCATGTTGTTAATGCTAAAATTTATTGCTAAATACTGTTATTTTAACTTTTTTCTTTGTATTTCAGATTTTATTTAAGAAATTTCGCTAAATGTTTTCATCTCAGCTTTGATAATTAAGATTCTGTTATTTTTAGAATTATATAATATCATGTAACAGTGAATTGAATAAGGAGCTTTTAAAAAAATTGTGAAACGTTTGTTTAATTAAGTTTTCAATGAAAAAAGCTTTAAAAGCTTTATATTACAAAACTATGGAATAATTTAAGGCAGTTTGAAACTAGTTGTTACTAATTAAACAAATTAAACACTATTTACAAGTACACCATTTATGATTAAGCGTTACTATGGTAACATACTAACTGTTAAATATTAAATTTATTACATGAACGGGGGACTATTTATTTAGAGAAATTTCATCACTTTAAAATCTGGAATCTGAATATATGCATAAAGGTTAATTAAAGTTTAAATTTTAATACAAAGACATTAAGTTTAATGTATCAAACATAGAATATTTTAAAGCTGTTTTTGGTAGATGCAATGTTCACAAATTCATTTTTGTGCAATAGCCATCATCGCTATTAACATCCAGCCAGTTTGCTTCACAAGTTCTAGTAGCTGCCATACAACTTTTTTTTTTATAGGAAAATAGCTAGGAAATAAAGCGTTACTATGGTAACATTCTAATGGGTAAAAATGAAATTTATTACATATTAATTGGAATTTTCAATCAAATTCAAAAAAAGCAAGAAGTTAGATTTAAAGTTAAATTTCCGAAAATTTTCCGAATAATTAATTAACCAATTACAGAATGAAAATATATTGAATTCTGAAGCTTTTAGAATCTAACGCTCACGTATAAGTGCGAATAAGTTATGAATGTATTGTTAAGACCACATGATGTTCTTGAATAACTTCTTCGAAGCTAAATAAATAATGAACATATTTTTAAACTTATGGCCATATGTGATTAAGTATTAGGTTGAATATAAGATAGAAATGATTTTATTAATTTGAAACGCTTATAAATTTTTTTATCTGACCAAGGACACCATCTTTCATGTGGAATGTCTCGGATTCAAACACCGGTTAGATCATATCTAATATAATAAATATCGTAAAATTGTATAATTATATTGTTGTAGTTATTATCGTAATATAAGATAAGATTTAATATAAATATATAAATAAATCTTGTGTAGGATAACAGATGGCGCTCAAACATTTGTGTATTCATAATCTTTTACAATAGCTACAGCCGAGTAATCAACGGCTTAGTGAATATAACAATTAAAGAAACTGAAATCTAATCTAAATAACATGGTGGGTGCCCAAAAAAAATAAAACAAAAATAAACTTTCTCAAAAGTGTTGTAAAAAATAAAATAAAAAAAAAACAATATTTTTTCACTCCAACAGCATGCAATATTTTAAAGTAAATTCATAAAATTTCATACTTGTTTACAAAAACCGTGTAATTTAAAAGAATTCTATGTTATTACCAAAATCCAGTGATTCTTACCTAAAAATATACAAAAGAAAATTTTTATTAGATTACTCTGTTAAGTAAAAAGTTATATAAAAATTTAATAAAAAGATTAAAATTATTAATTAAAATACTAAATTTTTAATATTACAAATTGTGTTTTGACATTTGCCTCAACTATCTGTTTATTTCTTATTTAATTTATTAAAATCATTCAAATAAATAACGTTGTATAATTCTTCCTCTTTATACCCATGCATTCATATAAAGCCACGGGTATATTAAAATCGCTCCTCCAAAAATTAAAAGCCCTAGAGTTTTGAAATTCACACAAAGTCATTTTTAGACATTTTCTAGATTCCTTATTGTTTTTTGGTTAAAATTGGACCAACGCTTCGGGGAGCTGTCATAAAACTTTTTTGCACAAATATGAATTCTTCAAAACTAATCATACAAGAAGGATGAAAATTACACACTTTTAGTTATATAATAGAACAAGCACCTATATTAAGTTTCAAAATGTTACGGCCTCATTTTCAGTTGTCAATCCGATAATTGTGAATCTAAATAAGCCAGGAAGTTCAAATTAGAACTGGGCAATGTAATAGGGTTAGTAACTTGGCAAATATGGACATTACTCGGATTAACTTTTAGGGTGGTAATTTTAGATATGGGGCAGGGTGGATCAAACTATTTTTAATTATTATAGTTCTTTATAAAATATTTGTTAATATAATAGCATAAGGGCAATAACATAAAATAAGCATAATTAAATAACGGTTTATTTTATTTTTAAAAACCATCATAGTGGGTATACACGGATATCTAAAAGTTGACAAGGGCAACTATAATCTTTCTCGTTTTTAATTAAAATATAATAAAAAACTAAATCAAAATTAAGGTATAGTAAATTTTTTGTGGTATGTAAAAAATTTTTTCACTCATTTTATTATTATCAAAGATTTCGCATTCCTGTTAAAAATCAATTTTTAATTTTTTCGTGTTTGGTATCTAATAAAATTTGTTTGTATGTATTTGCAAATTGAATCCTTTGAATTCCTTTTTTTTCAATTTTTATTTTTTAAAATAAATTCTTTTCCATTTTTAATCCATCCTAATTTAATGAAATAAAATGAAATTAATAAAAATTCTTAGATAAGAAAAAAGAACAAAAATATTTTATTGAATTGTTTCATTTTATTTTCAGCATCTTTCTCTTTTCTCCCCACTACCGCTCACCCAGTTCATTCTTTGCTTAACTCTTTTTCTCGAAAAGTTTTGTTTACATTTTTGCAAGAGAATTTCATTTGTCACTTTCATAGTAAAATCTCTGTAATAAAAATACAAAAAATAAAGAGAGAAGAGAAGTTCTTCCGAAAAATTCCACAAGAAGGAAAAGGAAGGAAGGATAGCAGTTAAAAAGAGAAACGCGATGAAAAAATAAAAAGAGACAAATGTAAAAATAATTACATAATCAAAGAATTTCCCTTTTTAATGGGAATTAATTATTTGTTCACGCAAAAATAAAAGAAAAATTAAAAATCGGATTAAAAATAAAAATAAATTTTTTAAAAAATTAAAAAAATAGGGTAAAATAAAAATTATTAATTATTTCATTTTAAATATAAAAATATTTTGTTTTTTTTTGTTTTATTTTTTCAATTTATAAATTTTTCCATTAATTTTAATCATTACACTTAATTTTTTATATTTAAATAATTCTTTTTTTTTTTGAATTTATTATTTTAATGGATTTTTATGTAATATTTTTTTTTTTAATGAGGCAATTATTAAAATGTAAAGTTGTAGGTCATCATAATATCAAAGATTCATTAAAATAAAACATTTTATACCGGATAAATAAAAAGGGTATTCTAAATTTGTCATTACGTTTGTGGAGCAGAGAAGGAGGTGAGGGAGGGTTGAAAATATAGACTCAAAGGTTTGTATTGGATCAGAATAGAAAAGTAAATCGATCGAGCTATGCTTATCCGTCCGTCGGCATTATAATTTAAAAAATAGTTCAAAGGTGCTATACTATTCTGAATTTCCATAAATTCGGTTTTATGCAATAGCCGTCATCGCTATTGAAATTGAGCAAGTTTGCTCTACGGGTTCGAATAACTGCCATACAACTTCTTTACAATACTTTACCAAGCTAAAATTAATTAACTAAATGATATAATGTCTATATTACGGTTATACAGGTATCCCAGAGTTGACACAATCTACTCTACTACACTATTCCTCAGTTTTTTTATTAATTTGAATCGTTTACTTAACGATGATTATGTTAAAGAGATTGTGATCAGTTAATTATAATTGTTAAAAATTATTATTGCATAATAAGAATATCAATGTTAAATTGCTTTTTATGTCCGTGTAAATGGTAGTCGTGACTCATGTATATAATAAAAATTGTCCTCCATTTTGAGCTCATTAAATCAAGAGTGAAAGATTTAAAATAAATTGAATGGATTTGATCTGCAATCGGATCATTGATCCATATGAATTTATTGTTTTTGTGTATCTTTTGATTGAAATTGGACAGTGCCTTCACATTGTTGATACACAAGTTTCTAAACCGTAGATACAAAACAAAGTTTTGTATCCTGTTTTCCTTTTTTCTTGATATTTATATTGAAATTAGGCTAGTAAACTACAAAGCTAAACACAAATTGTAAAATTTCGGGTAATTCCGAGCGATCTATCAGAGAGACTTCTAGACATTGTGCACATATTCCAAAGATTGGAAGAATTCAAATTAAAACCGGAAAGAAGAATGATAAAGAAATTAATTTGGTTAAGTTTTAAAATGCTTGGATCATATTTTTGGCAATTTACCAGATAAAGTTTAATAACCTTTTATTGAAATCAACTTTACTAAAAGATTCAAATTAAAAAAAGATAATTATTAAAAAAATTAGAAGAGAGCTTTGAATTATTAAAATCATTTGGAGTAACACGAAAAAATGTTATTTATTGTTTTTTATATTTCAATTTTTTTTCTAATTAAAGAATTCCGCGAAGAAAATGGAGATTGACAGATATACTACAGGTCAGCTGTTTAAAAGCTTAGTGTGAAGTGATAAATGGACTGAATAATCTACTAAGATTTTCTCAAAAAAAGCAATAAATGGAAAAAATTGATATATTAGAAGAAAACGAAGAAGAGTGTATTAGAGTAGACTGTGTCAACTCTGGGATACCCGTATGACTGTAATATCGACATTATATTATCCGGTTAAAAATCCGAATATCATCCAAAATAAAATATAAGTTGAAAAGCAACTCTTCGAACCTCTTCCACTACACCAACTTTTTTTTATTCAAACGTTGGCCTTTAAAGTTAACTATTATTGACAAAATTTCAGACATCCACCTTTATTAGGTATAGAGTAATGCTCTAATAAAAGAAGAAGTTGTATGGCAGCTACTCGAACCAACTGCAGCAAACCAACCAAATTTTGCACAAACTTTGGCCATAAAACTAAGCTATTTTTGGCAAAATTTCAGACACCCATATAAATGTTCATTTAAGAAAAGAAGTTGTATGGCAATTACTCGAACTCTTGTATCAAACTGGCTCAATTTCAACAGCAAAGATGGCTATTGCATAAAAACGAATTTGTAAAAATTTCAAATCCTAGCTCCTTTAATTTTTGAGTTATCGTGGTGACGGACGGACATACATAGCTAGATAGTATTACTTTTCGATTCTGATCCGATCCAAACCTATGAGTCTATATCTACCCCAACTTTGGAGGAACCATATAGAAGTTCTATGGTTTCAATGAAATCTTCTAATGCATTGAAATTTTCTGTAAAATTCAAATCTATTTGCACAGCCTAGCCTAAGTTAATTATTTGAAACTATTGCATTAAATCTACTCATTTTTCGAGAATTTTTTCTATAAATCGCTGTCTAAAATGCATTTTGACTTAAGATAAATTTAGTTATAATGAAAGTTTTAATTTAATATTATCTAAATGAAACTGTCTCATTTTTTTTATAAAGCTTCATTAGTTTTTATTTTTTCAATTATAATTTAATTTTCTATATTACTTAAAAGAAACAAACTATTATAATTAGAAATATTTTATTATCTAAAATCTCTGTCTATTATATTTTCAATTAAAAATTCATTTTAAATAATTTAAAGTTTATTTCACAAAACTTTTATAGACAATTTATAAGTTTTAATATAACAGTAATTTTAATAAGTATCTACTTAATAAGCTTTGATTGACATAATTTTTATAAAAGTTCAAAGTTCATTAAAAAAATTTTTTAAACTGTAAAATTCATCGTAATAAATTCAAAAAAAAAAAAAAATAATTAAGGACATTCCATTAAAAATTATATATTTTCTTTTAATGAAGTCCTTTTTAATATTAAAAAAGTAATCCTTAATGAATATAGTTCCACCCAGTTTTAAAAGTATAATTACCTTATTAGTAGAGAAGTAAAGTGGTTATAGATATAGAGTAAAAGTATGGTAGTATTAGTAGATACAGTACTATTATAACTGTCAATGAATTTTTTTTTAAATTACTTTCATTAATTGAGTGAATCGTCCCACTTAAAAGTTTTTTTAACGGTTGTTTGGAATTTATTTCCTCATTGCGATTACTATTAATCGTGATGATTATAAGGTTATTAACATTATTGCAAATTAACCTTCACACAAATTAGATGTGGGTTCAATAAAAATTTATGAAGATAATAGAGAAGCATAGAACAAAAGAATTTACTTTCAATTATAATTTTATTAATATTTTTAGTTATTAATTTCGATAATGAATCCAAATTTTAAGTATTTATTAGAAAAGTGATGGTTTTCTAATTCGAAAGTAATTAATTACTGCTTGTTATTTATTTTATGGTGAATGTAGATTTTACCAGATTTGTATAGTGACATACTCTGCCCAATTTTCAAATATTAACAAATTATGTAATCTAAAACTGACATAATAATAAGAATTATGTGTTAGTTCATATATTGATAGCAAGTCTTCCCGTCAATGGTCTTGTATAACGGATTAATGGAAAAAGTTTTTGTAACATCCTTTTTCATCCTTTATATAAAATTCGGGTACAAAAAATTTTTCCATGAATTCCTCTGACCGAAACTGGTTAACAAGTCTGCTCAACTGCTGTTTTTAATATAAAGCTGACATAAGGAACTACACAGAAAAATTTTAAAGCCAATCGAAGAAACCGCCATTGGAAAATTTGTTCAGTCGTTAGCTCCCTAAACTCCCTTGTAAGATCCTTAAAAAAACCTATATTAAAATTACTATAACTAGGGTTCTCTAGGATTTTCAATCCCGAAACAGGAAATTACTTCATAACCTTTCATAAGTTTTAATTATATTTGTAAAAAAGAGGTTTCGTTGGTGAACTTTAATTTACCGTTATGCTTTTTTTGAACACCTTTAAAGTTTTAAGAAGTGTTAAAGGGTTTTCTTATTCTCAATTGAAAAGAGTGACTGTCGATTTCTTTACATGCTCATATTACATAAAAAAATTCTAAAAAAAGATCCACATTTTGCTGCAAGTCACAATGTAATTCCTAGAACCTGAAGATAGGTTCTTCAGAATCTGCATGTTTTCTTAATATAAATATAAAAAAATTCGAATTCTTCCCTTGTAGGTAAGGTAAACTTAGGCGCCTGTCATTTAAAAATAGGGGTCGTCTTAAGTCAGTGTTCTACTAAAAAAATACAATTCATCGACCAACAATTATACAAATACATTTTATCATTACTCCAGTACTATTTTTGCATTATGAAATATAAAAAGGAAAATTAAGAAAATTTAGGTATACGATATTAAATAACAGTAAAAAGAAAAATTTTCTTTTAAAAAAAAAAAAACGCAAAAGAAAACAAAACAATTTCAACTTTTTATTAAAATTAAAATTTAAAACAAAAAAATACTTAGCAATTAATTTCAATGCTATTAAAAAGACTTTAAAGACTTTCGCCTTGAATCCCAATTTTTGTTTTTAATTCTTTTAACATTTCAAAATTTTTCAAATCGTTTTTTTTTTTAATAAAAAGTATAAAAAAGAAAGTTAAAATTTTATTCATCATTACCTTTTTTTTTATTTCATTTTTTTTTTAAATGTAAAAAAATGGGGGCAGTAGTGTAAGGGGGCTATAATTGCACTCTAATGAAATGGAAAATAAAAACCAAAAGGTGATAAAAAAATAAAACGAGGAAGAGTGTAGTAGAGTAGACTGTGTCAACTCTGGGATACCCGTATGGCCGTGACATATACATTATATCATCCGGTTAATTACTTTTGGCAAAATTTTAAATATAGAGCTTTATTAGGTGTAGTGTAATGCTCATATAAAAGAAGGAGTTGTATGGCAGCTACTCGAACCCACTGCAGTAGAGCAACCAAATTTTGCAGACACTTTGGCCATAAAACTAAACTACTTTTGGCAAAATTTCAGACACCCAGCTTTAATAAGTACAGAGTAATACTCATATAAAAAAAGAAGTTGTATGGCAGCTACCCGAACTCATGGACCAAAAGGGCTGCATTTAAATAGCGATGACAGCTATTGCGAAAAAACGAATTTGCGAAAATTTCAAGATCCTAGCTCTTTTAGTTTTTGAGTTATCGTGCGGACGGACGGACGGACGGACGGACGGACGGACATACAAAGCTAATTTGATTTATTTTTCGAATCTGATCCGATTCATACACTTGAGTCTACATCTACTCCCTCTCCTTTTCTGCGCCACAAACGTAATGGCAAATTTATTATACCCTTTGACTATATAGTCATACGGGTATAAAAAAATGTAGAATACATGATTATAATCTGTATGGTACAATTTTTCAGAGCACTTTAATCTTAAACACAAGCTTTGAATATAAGTTTTGAAAATTGGTACAGGGGTTTTACAAAAATAATAAAATTTTTAACTAATTTTTAGGTAAAAAAAAGTATAGAGTGCACACCTTTATAACCACTTATACACATATGTACAAAATTACATGAAACGTATATTAAAAACTAGTACAAGGCAGTTTATTTTTAGTATTTAGAGTATTAAAAGAAAAAAAAACCAGATCTAAAGACTGAAAATTATAAAAATGTACTACAAACACACACACACACACAAACACTTACAGTAAAACGTAGGCATATTGAACTTTTAAAACTATTTGTAGGAATGTGAAAAAAAAGAAAATGTATAGTGAATTTGTAGTTAAGTACTAATACCCGTAGTATAATATTAATAGATTTAATAAAAATTTAAAAATTATGATAGGTTTCTTGAGAGGCTTTATTCTTTCACTTAAATGGTTGTTAGTTTTTTTTATGATTTTTTTTTTTTTGAAAATTATTTCTAGAATTTTTCTATTATTATGTTTACAAAAGAAAATAAATTGTGCAAGGCAATCAGATTTTTCTTTTAATAAATGTAAAAAAAAAACAAAAAGAAAATTTTGTTTTACTTTTACTCACTTTTTGTTTTTAAAAAAAATAATTGTACTACAGACTACTTAAGAGGATTGGGTTTTTTCCTTTGACAAAAGCATAAAACAAAATAAACCAATCAATCATTAAAATTTTATATTTGAAATATTTGTAATATTTGAGTAAAATATTATTAAAAAGTAGTTAGAGTGATATTTATAATCTGTACTAAATCTTTTAATTGAATGATTTGGAACAGTGAACGCATCAGTGATTCGTAGTTCAGTTAATTAATGTGATTCAATGAATATAAGAATTATTTGATTTTGTTAAAAAGGGATTCAGAATTTTAATGTAATTGGATCTGTTTGTACCTCTTTTGGTCCCCAATTATTTGCTATAATTTTCAAGTGTGCACTGAGCTTATAACATGTTCTGAAGATGCTTGTGTGATATTGTTTTTTCTCAATATGTTGTTGGAGTTGGAGCATAGGAACTTTACTAAACATTTCCAACGAAGTCTGTTAGATGCTTTTGTTTTTGCATTCTCCCAGGTTACACCAATGGAGTTTAGCTCCACAATTATTGTTCGGCGCCAGAGGACCAGGTTCATAGCGTTGACCATTTTCCTTGGTGTTTTTGCAGCGTATGACTTCTCCATCTTCATCCTATTTTTCTATTGATTGTTCGCCCGATAATTTCCATAAACTTCTATTCGTGATTGTTCTAAGCCAGAATATCCTACATATGATTCTAAGGCATTTATTTACAAATGCCTGAAACCTGCTGTTTGTTGTATACTCAAAGTTAGCCAGATCCCACTACCATAAATTATAATGCTTTTTACACATGTCCGGTAAATCAGGAGCTTCGTGTTGAACATATTTTTGAGCTATGTTCTTAAATAAATAATTCTTGATTTTATAGTCTGAGTTGGATTACTGACAATTATTTTCCACTATTAATTTACTAGTTTAAATTGTAGTATTAAATAACCTAGAAGCTAAACTTAAGACAAATTTAGTTTCTTTTTTAATTTTTTAAAACTTTATTAAACTAAACAATGGCACTAAAAAGTGGCACTAAAAAATTGTCAAAAGTGGTAAGAAATAAAAAATTTTGCTCAGAAAAAAAATTGTGGAAGATGAAGTATTCTTAGAAATATTTTAAACAAAAGTAATTTAAACCTTAATTACAATTTTCATGACCTTGTGTTGTTTATGTTTAAGAGGTTAACTCTCTAAATTCAAATAAAAATTTTTACCTATGTAACAGTTACATAAGAAAAACGTTTTTTACTTCGCCTTAAAGTATGCAATTATTGTGTTCTAGAATTTGATTTTGAGCTGTAAAGGTTTATTTTTAATTTAGGTTTTTGAAGTGTTCATTTCATTTTCAATTGTTTGTGAGGATAACTTTTTTTTTAGAATTTCGTGCTTTTAATAAATCAAAAAATAATACGTTTTTCATTAATTAATTTAGTTCAGTATATAAGCTAAATCATAGTTTTTTCATTAAATATATAATTGGTTTCTTTAGAGCTCTTTTTGGTTAAAATATTGATTTGAACTTGAATTTTATGTCAATTCAGATTTCAGCTTTAAAAGTTGTACTCTTAACCTACTCTTAAAATATTTCATTGGTTAATTTAATTCTAACTTTGAAGTGCTAACTAGAACTAGAACTAGAAAAAGAAGTTAAATAAAATGTGTTCACTTAAAATAAAAATATCTTCATTTAAAATAAACCTGTTTTCATTTAGAAATATAAAAGAAATAGTCTTCAGTTATAGAAAAAATGGTATATTAAAGATTTTACAAAACCAAATTTGAAGCGATTTTAAAGTTAGTTACAAAATTTCCATTTTGGAAAACTTCGAAAAATCTCGATTAATTTCTATAAATTTTGAAAATATGTAGTTTAAATTGTTTAAAAAGTGAATTTCAAGTATTTTATTTTGGAAAATCATAAGTCCGCGAGGTATAGTTTACCAATACTTAAATATATCACTGGGAGATATTTGACTCTGAGACTTTTTTCGTATTGCGATTAAAAACTAATGACTTGTTTCTTAAAAACACACAAATTGCTGGCTAGTTATTTATAATTGAGGTTTGTTTTGATCTATAAGAAATTCATTAACCTTTTTTAAGAAATATATTTGGCTTTAGATTGAACTTTGTTAAAAATTAAATAACAAGGAGATGATTATAAACAATATGACCACAGCCTTATTCTTAATGAACTTCCTAATTAAATTGAAGGTGAAACTAAGTTCAATAAATTTAAACAAAAATTATTCAGTACAAATTTTGTAATCGAAACTGAATGAGAATGAGATCCAGATTCAGTTGCTTTTTTTGTCTTTTAAAACGATTCCTTCTGTTTTAAAACGTCGTTTAAAACATTTTTGAAAAATATTCTTTTGAATTTAAAAGTTTTGCATAATTTTAGGATGATTTTTATAATGTTAAAAATATACATTTGAAAACGTAAAAGTATAAAATAATAATTTAAATTAATAGCAAAAATTTTAATATATATAAAATTTTTAACAATTATAATAGTATTTAAAACTGAATAAATAAATATAAAAAAAAAATTTGAGTAGTCATAGTAATTTGACACTAATATTACTTGACGACTATAACACCATATTTAATAAACAAAAATAAAATTAATTACGCAATTTTTTCAAGTATGTCTACGATTTTGTGTAAATTTACTATGGTTAACCATATTAATATTTATTGAAAATGATTGAAAAATTTTTTAATTTATTTTCCATTTAATTTGTTTATAAATTTCATTTTAATTTGTTTAGGACATATTTGTGGTATTTTGATAAACATCCATCACTTTAATATACAAAAAACATCATTTTTAACATATTCAACATGTTATTTTTACAGTAATATGAACTCATCTGTAAATAATTGAAATTGGAAACATTTAATAGTAGTTAAATTCTTATTGACATTTGAACACAAAACAAAAAAATGTCCAAAAAATAAACAGAAAAATTTACATATGTAATACAAATATTAATACATTGTATGTGTTATTTTACTATGTAACTATAGTTACTTATCTTTTAATAATAACATAAATTTGCATATTTATTAAATTAATTTGATAAAATATAAAGTCGGAAACTTTTTGTGTAAATTCTAATTCTTTTAACAAATATAATAAATTTTGGAAAGCTATTTGAAATATAGGTTGTATATTGTGTTAAAAAAATGTCATATCGTTTGTGTTCCACAGAATCCAGTTGCGCAATATTCTGAGTTAGAAATAGTTTTATAATTAGCTACTAAATCTGCTTTGCCATCTTTTCTACAATATATTTATGTATGTTAGAATAAGAATTTGGAAGGATTTGCTTAACGGCTGAGTGGCACAGTGGTTAAGTGCCGACTTTTCATGTGGAAAGGCACGGGTTCAAATTCTTCACAGTGAAAGTGAAAAAAACTTGTCTGGTTTTCGACTCGACCCAGCTACCATTCGCCATTGGGTTCAAATTAATGGCATAATCAATAATTAATAATTATATATCTTTAATAAAAAATACATTAATATAACAATATAAACAAATGCAAAATATAAACAAATAATTTAATCGAATAATATAACTCACAGATATAGAATACCATATAACTCAAATACAAAATAATACAATATAAATAAAAAATAGAATTGTAAATATTGAAAGTCTAAGACGTTTCTACATGTTATAAGGCCTAGTACTATCTCATGTTTAAATTGTATGTGGAATTCAATAAGACCAATTCTAATAACACGAATATAATGTGACCCCCTGTTCCAACATGTACCTGTGGTATAGACACGTTTATTAGCCTAACAGTTGTCCAAATTTACTCTATATACAAATAAATTAATTCCTATCAAGCGTGTTATGATCTTAATTTGTTTTTTATATGTCATAAATTTGGTTTTCATATACTGGTAAAAATTAGCATATCACCATTTTTGAATTTCGGATTTATGTAAAACAGTGTATTAAATATAAAAATTAATTAAAAATTTATTGAACGTTTGATTTAAAACTAGTGTATAAGTTTTCCATTTTCATGAAAATTAAAAATAGTTTGGAATATTGGTGTAAAGAATTTAAAAATTGAAAATTAGTTACAGTTATCAGAGTATTGTGACATAAAAACTAGCTGTCAATGACAAATTAGAGTTATTCTAATTTGAGTTGTTTTTGTGATCAACAGAACAAATTCAGAAAATATAACATATATTCATCCTCGACATAAATGTAAATATGTAGGAATAATGCAATTATATGTAGGAATGGATTTTTTAATATATTTTGACAATTTAACTTGACTTTTGGCATTTCTGAGTATAAAACAGAATATCACTGTTCAGAGGAAGCTTCTCCAAAACTCTGAGCATGTTTTGCTTCTCATCTGTTCTGAGTATAAACCTAATCACAAAAAGAAAAATGTTCTACAGGTAAGATCATCAGTAGGACCATAAGATTTTCTGCAATGTTAAACTAATGTAGTAAGAAATGTGTGACGTATGTCATTCAAGCAATTATGTAGTAGTTACTGACAGATGCCTTATAACTGAATATTTTTCTATTTTGTGTGAATTGTATGTTCACAATTACAATTTTTATAAAATAAAATAAAATTAAATTGTATTAAATATTTACTTTATCATAAAAGTATCTTTGTAATTCAAATTTAAACATTGAATAAATTATAAGCTCATATGTAATTAATAATTATATTTCTTTAATTTATAATTGCCGGTTTGTTAGAAAGACGGTTTATGTAAGATGTCATGTGCAAATTAAAAACTAAATTATTAATTTTTTAATTTTAATATACAAAAGAAAAGATATCAAAATACAGATATTTCTCAGTTCTAATATTTCTGAAAATTTAATTTGAATATTACACAGTTCCCATATTTATATTTTTAGTTTTTAATTTTGATTCATTCTTGTTATAAAGAAACAATCTTATTTCTCTTATTTTCTTGTTAATTTTAATAAATTTTGAAAATTCTTTCACAAAAATAATTAAATCAGGGGAAAGTTTTGCAGATATCTGAAGTTTACTTTAAAGATTTATGAATGCTGAATTTCTTGTCTTTTCTTTCTAATAATTTGACATAAAGAAAATAAGATAAGATATCAAAGAAAATTTAAAAACAAAATTGATTTGAAAGTTTTTTATGAAATAAGATTTTAATTAAAAATATTATTTGAAAAGAGTGTTGGCTATTAGATAAAGAAGTTTCGATTAAAATTGAAAAAAAAAACGAGGAAGAGTGTGGTAGAGTAGACTGTGTCAACTCTGGGATACCCATATGACCGTTATATAAACATTATATAATTATTATTATAAACATTAATTACTTTTGGCAAAATTTCAAACATACCAGCTTTATTAGGTGTAGTGTAATGCTCATATAAAATAAGAAGTTGTATGGCAGCTAGTCGAACCTTTTGCAGTAGACCAACCAAATTTTGCAGTAACTTTGGCCATTACACTAAACTATTTTTGGCAAAATTTCAGACACCCAGCTTCATTAGGTGTAGAGTAATGCTCATATAAAATAAGAAGTTGAATGGCGGCTACTCGAACCCACTGCAGTAGACCAACCAAATTTTGCAGAAACCTTGGCCACAAAACTAAACTACTTTTGGCAAAATTTCAGATACGCAGCTGTAATAGGTAGAGAGTAATACTTATATAAAAAAAGAAGTTGTATGGTAGCTACCCGAACCCATGGACCAAAATGGCTGGATTTAAATAGCGATGACGGCTATTGCAAAAAAAACAAATTTGCGAAAATTTCAAGATCCTAGCTCTTTTAGTTTTTGAGTTATCGTGGTGACTGACGGACAGACGGACGGCCAGACGGACGGACGGTCTATATCTACCCCCTTCCTTCTTTGCGTCACAAACGTAATGGCAAATTTTTTATATCCTTTGACTATATAATCATACGGGTATAATAATGATTAATGAAGAGTGGTACAATTTTTGATTACAATTTGTTTTATGAATAAATTTGAAGCTTTTTTGGGGTTAGGAGTGATACAATCCTATTTTATATCGAATATGAATGACTATCGCAATATACAATAAAGAATATTAAATGGATTTTTAAAAAATTTGTGACACTTAATTGTTTTATCGGTTCATCATTTATTTAAAAAAAATTATTAGCAGTTATTTATATAAAAGCATCGGGGTCGAAATCTCGATTTAGTAAATCCCATTTTCACAAAATCTAGTTTTAGAAAATCTTGTTTTTTAACAAATCTCTTTTTTTCAATATTGAGAAATAGTTGATATTCTGATTTTGTATCCAACTTTAAAGTTCTTAAAAATGAGATTTTCGGAAAACTATAAAGATACGATCTTTTAATTTATATTAACGGAATATATGTATTAATCTTGTATTTTAACACATGAAATCTTTTCAGTCTATTTTCAAAAAGTTTGAAATTTTATTAAAAATAAAATGTAAGAACTAGCGAAATATTTCTATGCGTACCTTACCTACCTATACGTAATTCAAGAAGAAAACGAGGAAGATTATAGTTGCCCTTGTCAACTTTTAGATACCCGTGCATACCCACTATGGTGTATAAAATAAACCGTAATTTACTTCTCTTATACATTTAACTCATTACCCCATAATTTTGACGTAAAAAAAAAAAAAAAAATTAACAAAAAAAAAAAAAAAGTCACAAAACAAAAAACAAAATTTTCATTCATTGTCCCATAACTTTAGCTTAAAAAAAAAAAAAAAAAATTAACAAAAAAAAAAAAAAAATCACAAAAAAAAAAAAAAAGTTTTCATTCATTGTCCCATAACTTAAGCTTAAAAAAAAAAAAAAAAAAAATAAAAAAAAAAAAAAACAACAAAGAAAAAAAAAACAAAAAAAAAAAATTGGCCCACCCTAAAAGTCCGATGGTCCGAGTGATGTCCAACTTTGCCAAGTAACTTGCCCTATTAATTTACCTGCCCAATTTTAATTTTAACCTTGTAGCTTTATTAGATTCACAGTTATTGAATCGAAAACTTTGTATGGCAGCCCTCCGAAAATGGGGCCCTAACATTTTGAAACTTCATATAAGTGCTCGATTCATTATATAACTAACCGTGTGTAGTTTTCAGCCTCGTAGTATAATTAGTTTTGAAGAAATTCATATTGGTGCAAAGAAGTTGTATGGCAGCCCCCCATAAATGGGGCCCTAACATTTTGAAACTTCATATAAGTGCTCGATTCATTATATAACTAACCGTGTGTAATTTTCATCCGCGTAGTATAATTAGTTTTGAAGAAATTCATATTGGTGCAAGGAAGTTGTATGGCAGCCCCCCGAAAATGGGGCCCTAACATTTTGAAACTTCATATAAGTGCCGGAGTCAATATAAAACTAACCGTGTGTAATTTTCATCCCCGTAGTATAAATAGTTTTGAAGAAATTCATATTGGTGCAAAAAAGTTGTATGGCAGCTCCCCGAAGCCTTGGTCCGATTTTAACCAAAAACAATAGGGAACCTAGAAATTGTCTAAAAATGACTTTGTGTGAATTTCAAGACTCTAGCCCTTTTAGTTTTTGAGTTATCGTGATGACACACGGACGGACGGACGGACGGACGGACGGACGGACGGACAGACACACATAGCTAGATCGACTAATTTTTCGATTCTGAGCCGATACGTACCCTTGACACTATATCTAGCTCGTCTAGATCGATGCGTTACAAACGGAGGAGCAAATCTAATATACCCGATGTTCATATATATATGCACGGGTATAAACATATAAACAGCTATAGTATATATTGAATATGTCGGTATGGAATAATCATCATATAATATTTTTTAGCAAAAAAATAGGCAAAACGAATATATAGAGTTATAATGTATATTGTATAAGCACTGAAAAAAAATATATAACAAAAAAAATTCAAGAAGAAAATATATGAAATAGCTATGAATACGATACAATTATATTCAAACACTATCTATAGCAAGTAATCTATATATATAAAAGCGAAAGTTTGTATATTTGTTTGTTTGTTAGTTTGTATGTAGCGAGTTGGCTCCTAAACTGCCCAGCCGATTTTCATGAAAATTTGTATATAGAGGTTTTTGGGTACGGAAAGAAATCGTGGCCCAAAAATTTTGCTCTAACGGACCGCCAAGTTGGGGCTGTGGTGCAAGTATTTAAACTTCTTTGTTCTAAAATGAAAACGGTTTGACCGATTGACTTCAAATTTTGTATACGTGATGCTCTTTGAGAATTGAGTTGACACTATTAACAGTTTTGGAATTTGTTAACCCACGTCGGGCCGACGGGTGGTTAAAAAAAATTTTGGGTCCAAATTTTGTCCGATTTTACAAAATTCTGCTTTGGCTAAAAAGAAAGCCCAAAAAAAAATTTTGTTGAGTTGCATTCCATTAACCCAACAGCTTTTTATAGGTTTTTTCAATACTTAACTCTAAATTAGAAACGGTTTGACCGATTTTCTTCAAATTTTGTATACGTGCTCCCCTGTGAGAATTGAGTTGACACTATTAACAGATTTAGAGTTTGTTAGCCCATGTCGGTCCGACGGTTGGTCAAAATAATTTTGGAAGCTAATATTGTCAAAATTTGCGAAGTACTGCTTTGGCTAAAAAGAAGTCTCATAAAAAATTTTGTTGATTTCCATTAACCCATTGCGGCCTAACAGCTTTTTATAAATTTTTTGGCTACTTTACTTCAAATTAGAATCGAATTTTATATGTGTGAAGCAACTTGGAAATGGAGTTGAGTCCGTTAACAGTCGGTCCTACGATTGATCAAAAAAAATTTTTTGGAAGTAAATTACGTCAAATATTGGAAAGTAGTTGGTACTGCTTTGAATTACAGAAAATTTCAAAAATTACTAGAATAATCCTAGAAAAATTGTTTTAAAAAGATTGCTTTCATACATTTTAAAATTTACATGTGTAAACCGTGTGTAATTTTTGTGTTAACTTTTTGCAGTAACATTAACTTCAATTAAACCTCCATTAAGAGGCGCAGCAACGCGCACCAGGTATTAGCTAGTATATTATATATTAACATAAAAGTCAGCTAAAAAAGAAAAAGGAGCAGAACATAGGCTCATATAAATTTCGCAAATAGTTTTTGTTTAACTTGTTATTGCACAAATTCAATAAAGTATATTTTTCATCCATCTTTATAACACCCCTCAAAATTTATCCCCTTTACTAACTTAATCTATAATTTCCAAACCGTACCTCCATTTTCCTTTACCAATCCCGATCCTAAAAACCAACGGTACCTTTGTATTTAAGGTCTACTGCAAGTTTGACTTAAAGAAGGGAAGTGGTTTTGCTTAGTTTCACGCAACACTTTCTAGATGAATCCCGTACTGGGATTCTGGGGGGCTTTCGGTTACATTAGTTATTTCTAAAAACATTATTCATTTCTAAAACCATTTCTAGACATTTTGGGTAGATGAGGATATATTGACTTCTTTCAAATTTTGTAAATGTGTTGCTATTTGATAAAGCATTAAAATAGAACAACATAGATTTGGAGTTTGCTGGATTTTAAAGTATCCGCTCAACGCCTGGTAGATTCTTTTAGTATTTCATAAAAAACATTTGTATGTTGAAATATGTTTTATTTTAATTATTTAAGTAAAGACAAACTATTGCCGTAATTTGACATTTATTGAAGGATATAAAGAGCAGGCGAACTTTTTATAATAAATCGTTTATAATAAAATATTAATAAACAAAAACTTTTTAAATACTAAAAAGAAATTAAAAATAAAAAACCATATAAAAATATCTTAAGTTTAAACAAATAACATTTATATTCACTTTAAAAGAATTTTTTTTTAAATAGCTGAAATAAAAAGTCTTAAGTTTTAGTTTTTTTTAATTGCAAAAATAACCCTTTTATATAATTGATATGTAGTTGTTTTAAAAACGTACGGACTTACACGTGCTTATTTTTGAACAATTTGGTTAGAAAAAAAATAAATTAAAATTTTTACTAAAAGAATTTAGAAAAAAAAAATACAGATTCAATTTTATAAATGTCCTTTTCAAGGACATTTTATATAGTACATGTTATGGTTATAATTATTATGTCCTTTTAGATATTATTTTTATCTTTTTGTTTTTTCCATGCTTTTATATTTTTTTATATTATTTTTTATTTAAATTTTTTTTTTAGATTCTTTATATTTTATAAAAATTAAAATTGTTTTCTTAAATTGAGTGTTTGGTCGTTCGGAAGAGACATTTGCCATAAAAGGAATGAATATCTGAGTGGTGATTTTTTTTTTCAATTATTAGAAATGAACATTAGATCTGATGTCAGAAAGACTTATGATTCAAAGTGTCCAGATTATAAGGTTCATTTCGTCAAAGAATAATTGGGGTGTTAAAAGTGGTTAAAACCAAAATTTCCTTAATAAAAAACGCCAGTTTGCAGTCGTTTACTAGAATTTGAAGACATTTTCTAAAGTTGAAAATCTTTTTATGATTAGAATAGGATTTATTAAAACGCAACTAATTAATACAGGGTAAAAGTTTATAATTTTAATACTTATTTTAATGTGAACAATGTCGTATTTTTAAAAACCCCGCCTTTCATGTGGAAAGTCTCGGGTTCACATCCCGTTCAGATTATAAATAATAAATTATTAGGCCGAAAATAGAGTAAAATGCATACATTTGGGCTGGTGCTCTCATTATTGCGTTGGGATATCTTGATAAAGTGCAAAATAGAGCTATTCGCTTTCCAAATTTAAGAAGAACATTAACATCTTTTCTAAATATCCCATCCAATTTTTCCCATCACATCGCACAGTTTTAATTCTTTCGAGCTTTCAATTGGTTCGTAAAAAAAAAGATATCGTAAAATTGTATAATTATATCGTAATAGTTAATACCGTAATATAAGATAAGATTTTATATAAATATATAAATAACTCTTGTGTAGGCTAATAGATGGCGCACAAAAGTAACATTTATATATTCATAATCTTATACAAAAGCTATAGCCGGAGAATCAGCTGCTTAGTAAATGAACTTGATAAATGCCCTATACTCCTAAAAAGAGTGGAAAAGACTTCTTAAAGGACTTCTCAAACGAATAAAAACAAAAATTTTATACAGCCTTTAAAAAATTCATATGCAAACTCGTCTACTACAGTGATAGGTACTCAATAGGGGTTCGTCAAATTTCGAAGTAAGGGAGTTATTTTGAAACCTCTAACTCACCGAATAAGCTAAATAAACTGAAAATCCTTCTTAATATAGAAAATCTAGAGTTTGGTGGCCTTTCTAAATAAAATAAATAATAAAGTATTTGAAATGAGATTAACAACAGGTTGCAATGACCTAGGATTTGTGACGGTATATGATATCGAAACTAAATAAATAATTAAGTGTTTGAAAAGGGGATTCACGACGGCTTGCAACGGTCTAGGTTTTATGGCAGTGTATGTTGTCCCCCATGTAAAAAAACAACAACTCAACAATATAGAAACTCTACTAAAGACGGATACTTAAGTACTAATTGTCTTTAATCTAATATTTAACTTATATAATTTTATTTTATCATTTTTTAACGAAAATTTCAGGAATATTTTTAAAACTCAAAATACAACTCAACTTTTTTTCGAAATTACCATTAATCTTTAAACTTTATTTCACTTTTTAAAAGTTAAAAAAAAATGTTTTTGACCCCATTTAACTCAAAAAAAAAACGGTATTAATCACTCAGTTTAATTAACTGAAATAATTCCTTGTCTTTCATAGTATTTCAAAATAATTTAAAACTGAATTAAATATTCAAATGCACTGTAAAATTAAAATGTTATAACTCACATTTTATCTTTTTATAAAAACTAGGAGTTTTTTTTTTCAAGTTTTATTACATAATATACTTCTATTAGTTGTATATACAGTTTACACATAATAAATAAGAACTACCGTTAATTTAGATAACGATAAATAATTTTTTTTCAAATTATTCAAATAGAGCAACTTGGGATTAAGTTTCTTTGCTTCTGTCTTTGTACATGTAAAAAAGAATTAAATAAAAGAATATATAAGTATATATAAATACGATATATTGTATATAACAGACAAAAAAAAATACTTTCGTATATAATATAATATTAATGAAATATTTATATATATATATATATATATATATATTTATTTGTATTGCGAATATTATTATTTATGTAGGTGCAGTTTTATTATAGAATACACTTTTGGCTATTTTGCTTTTCACTACTTGGCCTATTTTTATATTTCTGTGACAGTTGTTTTTTTTAATTTTTTTATTTTTTTCAGAGGAATGTAATTTATTATTATTATTATTATACTTTTCTTTTATGTGTTTTTTTTGCATACATATGCATACATATGAGTGTGTTTGTGTGTTGTTACTAAATAAAACAGACAAACATTAAAAACTAAAAGTGAAAAACAAAATAAAAACGAGGAAGAGCGTGGTATAGTAGACTGTGTCAACTCTGGGATACGCTTATGAACGTAATTATGGAAATTATATCATCCGGTTAATTACTTTTGGCAAAATTTCAGACACCTTTATTTGATTAGGGAGAGAGTAATTCTAGAACACACTGCACTACCCTAACTAAACTGGCTGGATTTCGATGATGGCTATTGCATAAAAATGAATTTGTGAAAATTTCAGAATCCTAGCTTCTAGAGTTATTGTGCTAGATTGATTTACTTTTCCATTCTGTTCCAATCCATGCCTTTGAGTCTGTATCTAGCACTCTTTCCCTTCTCTCTCTACATCACAAACGTAATGGCTAATTAATTATACCCTTTTACCCTATGGTCATATGGATATAAAAATTTGTTTTATTTAAAACAGATTGTGCAAGGGTGAGTGAGTAAAAAAAATTGGGGTTATATTTTGTATTGCTTTTTTTGTTGTTGTTGTTGCTTTTGTTGATTCCATTTTTCTTTTGCTTCGGCTTTTTCAAAAAAAAAAACTTTGTAGAATAACGGAAAATAAGAATAACATAATACAAATTTTCTTAGTTAGAAATACATATATACTCCAATCCTATGATATTGGCCCTTTTTCATATGTAATTTGGGTATTTTGAAAATTGGTCTTTTTAAAATCAGTTTTGTCCTTCTAATAAACATGGTACCGCATTTTTGGACCTATTACGCACCATATATTTAGGAGTTATTATTTAGGGCGCGCTTAAGAGTCTAACATTTTTAATTTCTCTTATTCTATTTGGATTCATCTTCTTCGTCAGTCGATGAGTGTTTGTTTTCCAGTATAAGGATCCGACTACTCGATCTCAAGAAACAGGGCTAAATGAAAGTAGATCAATTTAATTTGAAAATTTAAGGTTCTAGATTTTTATTTAAAAAAAAAACCAAATTTATTTGAAAATTGGCAAATTTCATATGAAATAGAACCAAATTCATGTGGAAAGAGTATACATATGTACAAATGGTATTTATGCATGTGTTTACATAATCAAAAGTATTACAAAAACAAAACAAAAAGGTTACGCAAAACTATAAAAGTTGCGATTAAAAGAAATGAGACGGAATAACGAAGAGAAAACTACAAATAAACAGAACACGGTCGAATTTATTGACTTTGTAAAGAAAATAATGGGGAAAATGTGTATACATGTGTATATAATATATACACATTAATCTGTTTAAAACGGAAAGTGTAAAATTAAATTGATGATGTTTTGTCTGCGGAACAATCGGAAAAATAATAACAATAACAAAAAAACCTAACAGTAAATGAAAACAAAGAAGAAAATTGAAATTGAAGAAGAAAAGATTCATTATTATAATGAATTATGTTAGAGGGTTTTATTGTATATAGTATTGTATATATATATATATATATATATATATATATATTGTTATTCATATGTATATATATTTACATATATATATATATATATATATATATATAGTTATTGGGTTAATTGAAAGTTAAATAATTTATATGATAATATGGTTTTAAAGAGAATGAAAATCCCGATAAAAGTTTAAGGTCATGAAAATTATATACTTTATATACACTCTATATAAATATCTTATGTAATAAATTATATAAGGAAAATATAATTTTTTATTTTTATTTTATAGGTGAGAAAATCATTAATTTTATTTATTATTTTTCTTCTTTGTATTTAATAAAGGCGTAAGAAACCATTTATTACTGTCTATTCAAACTGAGATATCAGCAGGGTAAAAAGACCACTAGGTGATTCGCAAAAAAAAAATTCGTATTTAAAACTCTTTTGTATGTTTTGTCGAATGTTTTTTTTTAAGTTGTGTTATTAATTATATTGGATTTATATAAAAATCATTATAACGCAATATTTATTATAGAATCGAATTCATATTTTTTTGATTTGATTATAATAATCAAAGTGCTGATATCGAATTTAAAGTAAATATTAAAACTCAGTTTACTTTCATAATACATTTTACATTTAATCTAACTAAATTAGTTGAAGGTTTTTAATTAATATGGACAAATGAACATTGTAACAGAATACATAGTGGATTATGGTAACCAGTAATAATCCCACGAGATAAAACCGAATCAGTATTCCGATATGGAAATAAAGTCTAAATTCTCTAATTTTGAGAATTCTCCCTTAGTACCGTTTTAAATCGTTCGTGTCGACCTTATTTTCGTTTTCGAAAATTTGAATTTTTTATTTTGATTTTGAGATCAGTGATGCATAAAAGAATTATCTTAAAGTATGTATAAATATCTAAACAAGTATTGTACCTATGGTATAGATAGGCTTATTAGTCTAATAGTTGAACCAGTCAGCGTTTAAAATAAAAAAAAAAATGTAAAAAATCAAGGGTTTTTAAAAAAGCAATATTTTCAAAATTATATGCTTAATGTTTCGTAATGAGTTTAGGGTATGAAATATTCGAACCACAAAAAAAAATTTGCAAAACGACACCTACTAATTTCTATCTAATTATTACATGTTTCTAGCTTAAGTCGTTCAGAAGATATGAGGGGCCAGAAATTTGAGTTTTGCATAATGGTAAATTTTAGTACCGTATGGCAACCCTATACATTTGGGTAATATATTTTTAAAGTTTATAAAAGCAGCTGTCTTTTACCTTTTTTAGATTTAAATTATTCTTAATAGAACTCTTGTTATAACAATTTTAATATAGGGATTTTTTGGAGTTTGAGGAGGCAAAATGAGAATGAGAGTTTGAGCAGTTCAAAATGAGAAAAACCTTTGACACATTTAGAAATACATAGTTGGAGTTTAAAATTTTGTATATTACAAAGACGTAAATGTTAAAATTATCCTAAGGCTTAAAAATAAATTGCCTACGTATAACTATAATCAAAATAAGGAGTTTCACAGGAGTTAAAGTAAAATTGAAGAAGTTTCTAAAAATGGGTAATTTTGTTAATGTAGGACACTCAAACCGTATTATATAGTCCATTTTTTAATCCCATTTATAATTGATGTGGATTGTGGTAAAGAGTTATATTAAAAGAGAACTCCAAAATATGTGATTATTAATTACAATCCTTAATACTAGAGAGAAACCATTTTAACCATAAAACGATCTTAAGTTAAAGCCTCGAAATGCCTAATGGAAGAAGATTTACAGAAAAGTACATAATCAATAAGCGACTTTTGCACGTCATTTTTTAAAGATAATTCACTGTCACTTTATTATTATATGTTAAAAATATTTGATTTTAATTTCAAATAAAACTTTGAATTTTAGCAGTTCAGATATATTCCGTTTTGATAAATCCCATATTAATAATAAATTAAAAAAAATTATTCAAACCATATTTTTTAAATTATATAATATTCTTTAATAAAAAATTTTATATTTTGCACAATTAACTTAAAATCTATATATATGCACAAGTATATAATGTTCGAATTAAATTCAATTCGAAATTAAATTTATTAAAAATAAAATGTGATATGTTTGAATTTCAAATTATTTTTTTGTATTTTTATTTTTTCATTGAAAAATTTAATTTAAAATTTATTTATAATTATTTATTTTTGGTTTAAATTACCAAAATATAAATAATCGCATATATATATATATTTTATTTTATATAATATTATTATAAATCGCATTATAATATTAATCAATCAAAAAAAAAATATATCAATTAAAAATGAAAATAATCTAATTAACTTTTAATTATAATGTAAACATATATTTTCTCAGATAAATATATTAAAATATATTTTTTATTTAATTAATTTAATTTAATTAATTTTTCATTTCTAAAATTAGTTTATTAAAAAACAAAAAACTTATTTTTACATTAGTTATTCGAATTTAAAGTAATTAATTGCAATAAGTGTATAATATTAATTATTTAAAATTATTTATAAGTCTTAATATAAATTTAAATACACGTGAACACAAAATTATATATAGAAATTTATAAGAACATTTTATTTAATAACTTTCAAGGTTTCATTTATAAATTATTTAAATTCTATTATATACTTAAGAAAATAAATATTAAATATTTTTATATCATCACAGAAATTCAGAAATTTTATTTTAAAATACGAAAAATAAATAAATAAATAAATTAATATTAAATAAATAAATTTAAATAATTAAAATATATATAAATAATGAAGAAATAAATTCCTGCAATTCAAGTAAACAAGTTAATAAAATAAAATATTTAAAATTATATTATTTATATTGTATCAGAATAATTTACAAGTTTTATTCCAAGTATTTTAATAAATTCATAAATATTTTATAATTTAAATACAAATTTAATGAAAAACGAACTCTTAGGTGAAAACTTTGTTTTTTTTTTATACCTTTGAAAACTCATCAGATTAAATGACAGACATGTATATATATATATATATATATATATATATATATATATATATATATAGCAGTAAGTATATATATCAGTTGTTTTCCCTGAATAAAATGATATTGATTGATATTGATTGAAATTAGGATTAAAATGTAATCTAATTCGATATTTAAACTAAACAATATTGACGCACCCAGTAAAAAAAAAAATATAATGAATATATATCTACAGTATGGTTCATAACTATAGCACCATAGATTGTAGTAACATTAAGTATATATTTTCATGACTCAGCTCCTCATTATCCCAAAATATAGAAGCAGAGTAATTACTCAATTTTAGCAAAAAGGATATTAAAATTTTTAAAGGCTTTATCACAAGCTATAGCCTGAAAATGATACACAACATTTAATCTAGAATGAAGATAGCAGAGTATCTGGGCTTCAACTGCGTCTGAAAGACTCTGTCATTCAGAAATGAAAGGAGAGAAAAGGGATTTCCAACCACATATCAAATGGTAAATTTGGTTTTTGAAAATATCTGGAGTTTCTATAGGGCCTTTAATTTTCGTAAGAAAAAAGTCCTGTAAAAGTAAAATAGACCTCCAGATGGCATTGCTTAGAACTTTTATTTAAAGATCGATGTTTGTAAAATTTAAATTTACAATAACAGCAAGATAATAATCCGAAACACACAAGTTATGGCATAAGCATAACATTCGTCATTTAATAGAATTTTTAGACTATACAATCTGTGATCAGAGCTTAAATTGTGGTAATAAGCTTAAACTAACGAAATCTGAAATTACACGTAAAATATACCATAAGCTTTCGACAATTACTCATTCCTTCTTCAAGCAATGACTCAAATTTCAAAATTTATTTAAAGTATAAGTAGTGCTATATTTATGTTGGATACTGTGTAAATACAAGTTTTTAACTCCATTCTTCCTTGTTTATCCTTCGAAATTATATTGGATCACATCAATTCATTTTTATTGATTTTTTTTTATTTTGTGTTATCATTCCCAAGTAAAGTTTTCATCTATGGGTGTTTTGTATTATTTACTATATATTTTATCCTAATGCCTTTCACAATGTTCATTTCAATTTATGATATTTTCTTTGTTTCTGGGTTTTTACCTAGGCTCCAGCTTTTATTTTTCCCAATGGAATTTGAATTATTGTTCATTTTTATTTACGAAAAGTACTATTACGTGATAATTTTTGTAATTGAATAATTTTAAATTTTTATCCATTTTCAGAATTTTATGTCCTTGTTTGTGTAAAGAATTGTTTACCATTTTGGAATGGTGTTAGGTGTATAAGGGGTAAGGTTGCTAGAAATATGGTCTTAAATACGATTAATTTAAAAACAAAAAAGAAGGAGATTGTACTTATTGTTTAGTACTAAACTTAAAAATAAGCTCTGGTATTTTTATATTGACTCAAATCTTATGTTGTTCTAAGACTTTATAAAGAATATTTAAGAGATTTTTACTTGTGCTGTTAGACTAGGTTTTTCAATCGAAAGATGTATGATTGGTATTCGAATTGTGTGCTTCGTAATAGTTTGTAATGCAGTAGTAGTATCGTGATATAAAATAAAATAACCCTGTTAATAGTGATAAATGGTAGAAATATAAGATTAACATGAGACGTTCGCATTGTACCGTCACAAACGCATTTCGGAGAAATGACACGTAGGCTCGTTAAGCAGTCATAGATGGATGCTCTATAGAAACACAGGATTATTAAAATTATGTGGCCACCAAACCAATGAATGAAAATTTAATTTTGTATCCAACTCTCCTCATTTGTAATCTCACATATACTTTGGTAAAACCGACCAAGGTGTCTGCCCTATTTGCAGGATATGAGCCCGATACCCAAATCAGGATTATACCTTTTTTCCTGGATTTTTTATATTTATTTGTATAAAAATTCTGGAAAAAAAGAAGATACAAGTTTATTTGGTTACCGGCTATGAAAAATCTCTTAAATATATTTCAAATGCCCTATTATTGAAACAAATACCTTGGATTTTAGAGGTGGTCACGAAATCAGGATTTTCCCTTAATACAGAACACATATTTAATATAAGTATGTACATATTCTGTAAAAACGAGAAGTCTGATTTCGTAATTTCTCTAAAAACTCCAAGGCACTTCTGCCCAATTAGACTTCTGACTCACTTCAAAGAGACTGCCTTTGATATAGTTTGAAAATAAAAATAAGTTGTAAATGTTACTTTGTTTATTAGTTTAGATGTCAAATTTATTTTTCAGATAGAAAAAAAACATAGAAAAAAAGTATTTTCTTAGAATGAATAGAAAATTTATTAGTAATTGGAAATGAATTTTATGAAAAAAAAATTTGATAAAGGTAAAGAAAAATGAAATTGAAAAGGAAGTGTTTTGTAACTTGTGTAAGATTATAAATGATTAATGATGAAATAAAGTTATATAGGTGGGTAAAAAAAATATTATTAAAAGCCATTCCAGGTTAATATTGTGGATAAAAATTTGATACCGGATAAACAAAATATTTACAGGGAACATGTATACAAAGGAAGTTACAAAAGAAAATGGTTGAATTTGGTAATATTATATTTGGATAAAAGATAAGAAATTAGAAATGCATGTACTAGGCAGGATTGGTGATTGTAAAGCAAGTTATTAAACGATTTGCTTTTCGGCTCGTTTAAGGACTATAGGGTATGACATTCATCATGTAATTTAGATTATACTTCAGTTTCTTTAATCATTCTGTTCACTAAGCCATTGATCACTCAGCAATAGCTATTGCATAAGATTATGAAAAGACAAATGTTTGTGCGCCATCTGGTATCTTGATGAAAAAAAAACAAGGGTTTTTAAAAAAGCACATTTTCAAAATTATATTGTATTAAATACTGAGTTTAACTTTCGAAATATTTACTAGGAAATAGTTACTGCTTACTTATAAAATTTACTGCTTGCAGTAAATTTTTTATTTTATAGTTGTTATAGAATATCCCAGAATAATTACAGAAAGCAAAGTAAAGATTGGTTAGAAAAGTTTTCAAAATAAATCAAAGAAATTAAATTTCAAATAAATCGATTCATTTTAAATTTTAATTAAAAATTTCAAATTACAATCAATCTAATATTTTCTTTCGACTTTTCAAACTTATTTTTAATCAAAGAAATAAAATTAAAAATTTTTGGGTATAACTTATATCTAAAATTCAGATTATGTCATTAATATTATGATTATAAAAAAAATTAAGTTTATTTCAACGAGAGGAAAGTTTATTGTTTAACTATTAGTCTAAGAAGCTGGTTTTTTTGAATGTTAGAATTATAATGTTAGATGTTATTTGATCTTATGACATTTAGGTAAAAGCTTTATATTTCAGTTAAGAGTTTAAAATAATAATGAGAAACGTTTGATTGTTATTGGGGTGTCTGTGAGTTATAAATATCAATTAAATTGTTTTGTTAATATTTTTTTATTTGGTTATTTGTTTTGTTATTTATTATGAGAACCATATACAGTTGATAATCGTTCTTATTATATTTCAAACAAAAAAACTGAGAACAAAAAAGAAAAAAAAATAATGAGATACAATACTAATAACCAAAGAGGCCTAGAAATAAATAGTACGCCAATTGAAGATGTAGAAAGTTATGAATATCCGCATTATAGCCACAGATGGAGAAACCATAAAAAATAATGATAACAGACTAGGCAAAGCAGGAATTGTATTTTGAAGATTGAGAAATATCTAGAAACTAGCTGTTGACCCGTCACAGAATAACGGAAAGTCAATTGAAAGAGAACTTTTTCTAATTGAGAACTGTTTATAATTTCATTATGTATATTATGTTAAATGTATGTTAAATAAAATTGCAACCGTTACATTTTGTATAACGCATATTATGCTTCGAGTCTAGTAATAATAACACAAAAAATAAATAAATGACTTATATAATTTCTTATTGTATCTTAAAAACTTGTAGATAAATAAGTTAGGTAGTCTACTTTTGTATGTTTCGTATTTTATAAAATGTTGGGGTCGTTAGTTCAAATCCCTTCTTGGTATAATTTTTTTTTAATTTCAATTAATATTTTTTTTTATTTAAGTGCGTACTTGCCTAAATTATATAAATTAATTAAAGAAAAAAATTAATATTTCTCCATCTATTATTGTTTTGTATATAAATTTTTAAAAAATGTTTTTATACATTCTATATTGTTTCCTTTGTTTAGATTCAAATCTTTGTTGCTGACATTTTCGAAATACTCGAATTATTTTTAAAAATGTTGCTATACATTCTATATTGTTTCTTTTGTTTAGATTCAAATCATAATACTTGTTTGTTGTTACTAACATAATCCAAATACTTGTTTGTTACTAACATTCTAAAATGTACCTACTCAACATGTTAAATAATATATATACATAATGGGATAGATAAAGGAGAGTTAAGAGCGAGATGTGGGAGAGCAAGCAATGCATCAAATCGTACATTGTGCCTTCACCCTTATTTCACTGAAAATAATTAAGACTTACTAAACAAATGTTGCTGTGAAGCATAGTCTTCTTAATTTTTTTAAAAATGTTTTACTATTTATTTGAAATTTCCAGAAAATCATCTGTGCTTTTTAAGGCTGAAATGAATTAATTCATAATTTAATACATAAATTTTATTTCATAAAAAATTTTTTGGCCTGCTTATGATAATTTTTGATATTTTATTTTCTAAAATAAAACACATTCAACAAAACGTTAATATTTTTTTTTTTATAATTGAACACATCCAACAAAACACATTTAATTGAATGCGTTTGTTACACCTCATTCTAGACAAATATATTAATAATAATAATAATAATAAAAATAATAATTCTCTCAGGTTTTAACAAATACAAAGCTCAGGACTTTCAACGCTTGTGTAAATGGAAATGAAACCTGGCTAACCATCAACAACTTTACTAATATGTTACAGGACTTCATAAAAAAACCGTAGAATAATGTGTCGGATATTCTGGCCAAATAGAATTTCCAACAATCAACTCTGGAGTATGTGCATTAGAAGGAAAACAAATTAAAAGAAAGAAAAAAAATTAGAAGAAAAATATATAGATGGATCGGGCACATAATCAGGTTACCAGAAATTTGCTTGTCAGACAAACTCTAGATTGGCAATTACAAGGAAGAAGAATTATAGGCAAACCTCGAAATAGCTGGAAAAGAATAGTATTGAATGAAGAAGGGAAAATTAAGAAAACATGGCCACAATTTAAGGCAATAGCACTGGAAAGGCTTTGTGGAAGTTCTATGCTTCCTAGAGAAGTTGTAGGAAAAAAAAATGCTTTCTATTTCGATTCTATGTGTTCTTCACTGATACAAAATCTTCGTCTTATTATTCCAAACTTTTCAAATCTTTACAGTTTAGTTTCTAACCTACCCTCTAACTCTCTTTTATTGAAATTTTAAATCAAATTATATAGTTTCTTGAATTAAAAAACATTATAAAAAAATTAAAGGTGACAATTGCAACTTAACTTTTATTTTTATAATTTTTTTTATTTATTATAACTTAATTGATATTTACACTTAACTTCCTATTTTTACTTCCTTTATTCACTGATTTTCTTATTTGTAACATCACATTACAGCTAATTTCTTTTAAATTGATAGTTTTGATTTAAATTTGAATGGAATAATAAAACTCAGTTTAAGTTTATTTTATTTTTAATATATTTATTAATTGTAACTGCCATAGTGCCATAATTATTTAAATAATCTATTGGTGAATATCAAAAATGTTGAAATGAAGCTGGATACTTTTGAAAGCACCAGCAGGCTTTTTTCGAAAGCCGGTTAAAAAAAAAAGTTGATAGGTGATAGGATATCGAAAAATTTTTATAGTCTGAGCAGAAAGACAAGTCCCACACCTGTTTTTCATTTTCCTGTAGTGTTATATCAATGACACTATTAGTAGGCTTTATTAAATTATTTGATTGGAAAATGGTATTTCACTTGGCCACAATATTTATAACATATCTGGATATGCTAGATTCAGAATAAGGATCTTTTTGATAGTTAAATTAAAAACCAGGGTACAACCTTCTTTCTAGGATCTTTATTTCCAAAGGTTGCATATACCATTCAAGACATCCAGTCAAAAGAATCCTAACATTTTTGTGCCAGTTCCTCCCTGACCAACATAGTCGGAAAACCGGGCCAAATAGAAACAAAAGTGGAAAGTGAACACAACGTACTGTCCTTCTAAATATTCCTCTGAATTGATATTTGATTCCTTTTACCTTTCTAATAAACTGATTCAAGTTTTTTTAATAACTTCCATATTCTAAACTAATTACTTAATTTTTTTTGAAGAATTTTTGAAATGAAACTCTTTTTAGTAGTTGTTTGGCATCCCAAAATTCTTTTGCACCATTTTTATTTGTTAAATTTTTTTTTTATTTTCTGAGAAAAAAAAAATTGATTTTATATAAATTTGAAAGTATTTAAGTTAATAATAATTGGCTTTTCTTTTCAATTTTCACCGTTTCAATTTCCTTTCTGTTTTTGTTTTTTTTTGTTTTTCTTTTAGACATTGATTTCAATTCAATTCACTTCAACTATTTTCTCGTACCATACTATGAAATAAATTTCGAAGTTGTTGAATATTTAATTTAAAAAATAAAAACAACAAAATTTAACGTATAATAATATCTTGGACCTTTAATCATAGATAGAAAGAGAGTGAGAGAGAGAGGGAGAGAACAGTTTTTTTCAGAATGTAACAAAAAAAAGGGAAAAGACCGTTATGATTTTTATTTTTGGCAAATTTTTCTTTCAATTCTTATTGAGGAGGTGAAATAAAGTCGAATGAAATAAATTCGAATTATACTTGTATTACCAAAAATAGTGGAAATAGAGTCGAATTAACCACTTAGTTTTTAATGCAAAAGAAAGAAATATTGCGGATCCTGCCAATATATTTTAGTTCAAAAAAATGGTTTAAAAAATAAATTAAACCTAAAAGTGACAACCGTTTTGTGTTCCAATTTTATAGCACTCCTCAATTACAAATATTGTATAAATATTCAGAAAAAATGGAATACCCCGATTTAAAATTCAACTTTAAAATTTTTTGCTAATTTATAATAACAGAAGAATAGATAATATGTTATAATATGTTTCTTCTGTCAAAGGAGAAAACCCCGATTTTTTTACCCAGCTCATAAGAACCACAATTTCCAGAAAACTTTTCTAGAATATTTATAAATAATTGTACACCAGATTTTGGAATAGGAGAAATCTTTTACTTGGTTATTGAATTAGGGTTACCGCCTTTTTCGGAATACCTAAACATATACAAATGCAAGACATTCAAAACGGCAACGGTTTTTCCGATATATTGAAAATCATTATTAATTATATGTGTATTTCAAAAAAGAAGATCTTTTTGATTGTTAACAAAATGAAAGTTCGAATAATTGTTTTAGCGGGATTTTAGGACTGGAGCGCTCCTTATTTTGAAAGCTTAATTGCTTACATATATCTAAAGTGAAATAAAACTATAAGAAGGGGTCTTGAAATTGATTAAAAATCAGGTTAAAAATTTGTTTTCAAATATTCCCATATTCTTTTACGCAAAATTATGAATTGATAACCCGCGAAATACAACAAAAAAACCGTTATGATTTTTATTTTTGGCAAAAGTTTTCTTTCAATTTTTATATTTAGTCAATTGAAAATCCTTTCATGTTTCCACAAATCAAAGCCCACACTTTTCTTTCTGTCAATTTGCCAAAATAATATTGAAAATTTTTCATTTTCATCCTTTTTTTTCTCGAAATTTTTCTTAGTTTTGTTGTTGTTGTTGATGTTTTCATTTAGGGTGAGGATGGTGGGTAGTTTTGTTTTTTTGTAATATTCACATTATCTGTAGGTAAATTTTTATTAAATAAAATCAAAGTGTAATAGTCGAGTTCTAAAAAATATTTAATAGACGTTTGGAATAGTTTTTAAGTAAAATATGCCACTGTCGTAAAGTTTAACTAAACGCGCGTTTGTTTAAACAAAAGGAATGACAATCATTTTAAAATAGATTTTACGAATCTTGCGGAATGGGATTGTAAACTAAAATAAAACTTTAAATCTTTAAAAAAAAGTTTATTGCCCTTTTTATGAAAGGGCAAAACAAACCAATAAATTAAATAAAATTACGTATAGTATTTTACTAATTTATAATGATCTCGGATTCGTTTAGTTTGATTGACACTTTGGTTTGATTGACTTTATTTTAAAAATTTTACTTATAGCCTATCTACAATGACGCTCTCGTTTCACTCTCATTACGTATTCAACAAAGGTGTGTCCACAATGAAATGTACATGACAGCGTTTTTTGACGTTTTGTTTACAAATTTCATGAATAAAAAAATATTCAATAGTTTAAAGTTTATTGTATTGCTATTTTGCATCAAACCATATTAAATATAACCCAAAATAGAAAAAAAATTAATAATATTCCTAAATTTTTATTCTCGTAATATATTTTTTTTATTTTTCAACGTTCAATTATTTGACATTTGAATACTTTAAGAAAGCGAAAAAGTTAAACAACCTTTTTAATGACTGTGTAATCACTGCGACATGGATGCGTCTATTGTAGATACTTTCATATAATTTAATACATTTAAGAAAAATTTGAATTCGGTATTATTGGTTTTCAGGATTTTGTAATTTTCTGAATTTTTTTCCACAAAATTTAGATTCGTGATTTGTTTTCCGGAAATTTTTCGTTCTTGATTTTTTTTCAGTAAATTGTCATGCACCTACAACTTTTATACTCGACTAAGTGTTGGAGTATAAAAGTACTTGGAAATGTTGAATATGTTATTATTGTTATAACCGCCTTTAGGGCTGCTCAAAACTAGAAAGCAACTAGAAAGTTTTCCTTGCTTGAGTTTTCATACTAGAAAACCATCCAAGGAAATGATCACTTCTGATCAACGGCTTTACCGCTAACATCTTGTCCGGGGCTTTATACATTTAATACTTATTAGATTATTACTTATTTCTTAATTATTATTTCTTAATACTTATTTCTTAATTATTTTGTTAAATATATTTATTAGTACCTATTGTTGTACTTCACAAATTAACAAGTGTATTCCAATTTTTAAATTAATTTTTTATAAACAAAAGACAAATGAAAAACACTTTTCCTTTACATACAAACTATTTATTTATTTTTCATTTTGGGTGTTGTACCACTTTCGAATTTTTAGCATAAGAAAATTCCGTGAAATGGGAATTTTCCTTCTAGAATAAAAGGAAAATTTTTTAATAACAATTGAATTTTTCTTTTTTGGAAACGGAAACCATATTTTTTACAAAAAAAAAAAAAACAATAATTTGAAATTGAGGAAATAAAGTGATTAATAATAAAATGAAAAAAAATTAAAAAAAAATCAATTGGAGGAAATAAAAAAATAGACAGGAGATACAATCAAATAAATTAACTAATTACTTTATAAGAAAATTAAAAAAAAGTTAAAAGAAAATTTTCAATAATGGGAAAATAGCATTTGTAAATAATTTTAAATCGAATAAAAATTCGTTCGGAATCTGAATTTAGTACAAAATATCGTGATTATATATGGATATGGATTAAATTTTTATTTCATATATTAATTTATTTTCTGGTGTTATAATTCACTGATCAAATTCAATGACTGCTATCTTTTAGGGGCCTCGGTGGATTAGTCAGTAAGCATTTGGCTTACTAACCCAGGGGGTGCGGGTTCGATTGCCCTAGAGGTCCTGAATTTTTTAATTGGAAAATTTTTTTAAATAATAATCCCCAATGGTGACCAAATATAATTTGAAATATGCAAATATATAATATAAACAAAATAAATAATATTACTTATAAATTGATATAAAGTATTGAAAGTGGGTGCACAACGGTCCGCAAGGCCTACGTGTAAGCATAGCACATGCAAGAACAAAAACAAAAACTATCTTTTAGATCTCGAAATATTTTTCTTTTTAGTTCTTCGAGATTCGAGGAATATAAATATAGACTGTATAGAAGATGGTAAAATCCCTTGGCAGGATAGTATTATTGTTTTTTATTTCATTAAGATTGAATTACAACAAAAAGGGGGATCTCTTAACAATAACACGGATTTAACTCATTTCATCGACAATACCGACAAAAACGAATATTATATTATATTATAATATAATACAAAATTCGATGATGCAGGGCTCATAATAATATTAAACTTAATTCAAAGTCAATCCGACCGGTGGCGTAGTTTGTAAAATGTCGGCTTTTCAATCGAAGGGTCTCGGGTCTCATTATCTAATAAAAAAATCATATCTAATAAAACATAAAGTGTATTTTATAATAGTTTAATAAGAAGGTGGTTAGAGTGCCGAAGCTTAATGTGACAGGCCCTCGTTCGAATCTTAGTGAAAGTGCAAAAAACTTTTGTGGTTTTCGGCTCGACTCAGCTACCATTCGTCATTGGGTTCAAATTAATGGCTAAATCAATAATTAATAATTACATATTTTTATTAAAAAATACTTTAATGTAACAATATAAATAAATGCAAAATATAAATAAATAATTTAATTGAATTATATAACTCACAGATATAGAATACCATATAACTCAAATAAAAAAATATTACAATATAAACCAAAATAGAATTGTATCTATTGAAATTCTAAGACGTTTCTACATGTTTTAAGGCCTAGTACTATTTCAGGTTTAAATTTTATGTGGAATTAATTAAGATCAATTCTAATTACACGTATATAATATTACCCCCTGTTCAACATGTACCTATGACATAGACCGGCTTATTAGCTTAACAGTTAAACAGTTAGCGCTTAAAAAAAAAACAAATGCCAAAGACAAAGGACTAGTAGATTATCAGGCAATATTTACTATTGTCTGTTACTACAAATAAATAAATTCAATATAATTTTGCTATAGGCGTTTGCATAACTATTACTTTAAACTCTGTTACTTATTAGTAATTATTAAGATTGGAAAATCAAATACGGATCATGATAACTTTCAATTGACTTCCATTAGAAATAATTCTTTCAAAACATGTTTTTTTTATTTATACAATTTATTAACTTCCATTCCATATTATCATTCTCTCTTGTCAAATTGTATATAAATACTAATCAAAAGATTAATAATTTAACAAATTTATCACTGCAGCGTACGTGTAAGATAATTTTAAAATTTTTACCATTCGTAATGAACCAACACGAAATAGGTATATGGAATAAAATAGCAAAAAATACTTAGGAAATAAGGTTAAGTATACATTTTTAAAATATATGAGACATATGTTTGACATTAATTTAATACATTAGATAATATAATAAAAAAAAAATAAAAAAAACTAAGATTTTTTATAAGAAGGTTTGGTGTAATACCGTGTAACATATGTCGCTCAAATTTGATAGAATAATAAAAGTAAATAAATTCTATTAGTATATATATAAATTCTAAATAGTATATAATATATAAATGTATATGTATGTTTCTTTTAAAAGTTCTAAAGAGAACAGCAATCTGGATACTTTGAATCTAGAACAGAATTTTAAAATGAAATGATTGAAAAAATCTAAGAATTGTGAAAAAAGTATCAAAGTTTATATTTTTTTAAAAGAAAGTTTAAGAAACTGGAATTTCCTTATAATCGATATAAAAGAAAATATTTTTCAAATTTAAATTTCTTCAATTCAAAATATATCAGAAGTTTTGAATTTTAAAAATTTTCTTAAAATCAATTTTCAATAATATAATTTAAATATTTAATAACTGAAAATTATTATTTAAGATTCTATGAATTATCTAATAAAATTAATTTAGAATTAGTTTTAAAAGAGACCAATACATGGCGTAACAAGTGTTTCCGTGTGTGCTTATGTTTCGTATTACGCGTAACATGTTCGCTATTAAAATCAAAAATGCATGTATGGTAATATTCGCATCATGCATGCATGTGTTTGGCAATACTCGCGTAACAATAGAATTTTTAATATAAAATTTCAGTCGTAAAGTAAATTTTGAAAGCGAAACATCTCCGGACAAAAATGAAGAAATAGGTATACACTAAAAATTGTTTTTTATTTTATTTTTTTTTTAAATTTTACAGAATGAACAAAGCTAACGGGAGAAAGTTTTGGATCGCTGTTTTTTATATTATTCTAACCCTAATATTATGCTTTAAAACTTTTATTATTGTATCGCAAGTTTCCATAACAACCATTCCTAAAGTTTTTGGTACTATAACAGTTAAAAATTTTAAGCCCTTAAAAGTTTGACAACTTGCTAAGAAACGTAAACATACTGACAATCTTAAACTTGGATCAACTTTCGATCATTGCTTTATATAATTGGTAATATTTAAAATGTTTCATGTCCGCTCTGTGAAAGTTTTGAAAATCCAATGATGACGTTAACCGTATTTGAATTAATAATTCATATTAATAAAAATACATGTATATCTTTTATTTAACTCAAATTTTTTTTAAAACTAATGTTGTTGTTGTGCTTTTGAAAATCATTATCTATTTGAAAAATATTAAATATAGTTAAAAATTCAAAGCAATTTGAGTATAAATTGCAATTTCAATTACGTAAAAAAAATTTAATTTTTTAATTCATGATATATTCAAATAAAACCGTTAATTTTTGGGAAAAAAACAGTTAATGATCAAGATTTTGCCTAGAAGTATGCAAATTTTAACATGTTCTTGAATTTAGTTAAGCCATTTGCTAAACAGAATACATAAGTACAGACTGAACAGAAGTTCAAAATCAAGATTACAAACCCGCGAATTTTAATTAAAAATAGCGCTGCAAAAATAAAAAAACATGTCAAAAACTCACAATATAGAAACATAAGATATATAAGATACTATAACGTACTATAAGATACTATAAACAGATTAATAACCTGGGCTGTTATATTTATTTATATATTAGAAACCTTGGAACATAGATGAACAAGTTAGCTGTAACCCCTATTTCCAAATTGAAATATCGGGTTCCATTATGATACAAGTTATAAACTATATTTTTTAATTAGATATGATCTTGCGAGGATTCAAACCCGGTTATATTGCAATATACCAAATGAAAAAAACCGTTACTTAACAGGAATCACAATTTAGGAATTAATTTTTCAAAAATCCCAGAAATATGAACCACATATTAATAATATACTTAAAAATCTAAAATAAAACAAAGACTCTCTTAAATGTTATTGACAGGAATTAGCGGCAACCACATATTGTCACCAAACAGTCCTTCTAACATTTGAGGTAAAGCACGATTTAACTAACTATCTTCATACACAATAAATACAAATACTTATTGCTAAAACTTTCATATTTATTTAGAATCACATTAACATATTTTGAAATTCTTATCAAAATAAATAAATTCACTCATAATCTAATATTTTAATAAATCAAAAGTTGTTGAGCTGTAAACAATTTACAAAAAACATAAAATGTGTTCAACATTTTTTTATCTGGTCATATGTTATGTCACAGTTCATAAAATTTTAAATGTTATAAATCGGATGTTGTTTTAGGTGGGTAAAAAAACAACAAATACTATATAAATATTTTGTCCTTCAGGTACCGTTCTCATGGGATTTCTATTGAAGTAAACCGAATATGTGTAATAGAGTTCATGAAATGTATATTGAAAACAAAACTAACAGGATGAGTAAAAGTGTAAATGATATCTGGAGAGTATTTCGAAAACAAAATAACACGAACGTATGTACTGAAAATGGTTGTTAAGGATATTTTTAAAATGTTAAAAAAAAATTGTTTCTATGCAATTTTACTGTGTCCATGTATCTGTCAGTCCGGGGGCTTAATGTACTTCTACACAGTTTGAAATAAGGCAACAAAATTTTAAAGAATAAGGTATTGTATAAATATTACTTTATATACAACTATTTTCTATAGCCTCAACCAAATACAGATTTACAGTCTCCCAAAGTTGGAAAAACAGTTAATATCTCTTCTGTACAAGATTTGACCTAGAAGTATGCAATTTGAAGTTTCTTGAAATATAGTTAAGCCAAACATAATGGTCCTTTAATTAAATTGAGAAAAGTCCTAAAGTATGTCTTCAATCTAAAAATGTCAAAGAACAGCTGATTTCCTTTATAAATATAATATAAATAGTGTTGCCACACCGTATATTTTTCAAAATGTTTTTTTATAAGAGTAATTTCCAAACGGCTTTAGTTAAGCTTTGAAATTTTAAGATGATTTAAATCCTTGGAAATAAGTATAAATTATATTTTTTTAAGTCCGCGGTTTAAGGGAAAGTTAAAGCTCCAACATAATATTTAAAAAATTAATAAAGCAGTATTTCATATATTTTTAAATGCTTTCCTTAAAATTGGGGAAAATCTTTGTCAATTTTTTAGAATTCATTAATTTATACTACAGTAAACTTATAAACTTATAAGTTCCTAGAAATTTCACTTTTTACACTAAACTTTGGAATATTATTTAATTTTTGAAATACGATTTTTAAGAACCGCTCAATTTTTTACATTACTTACATTTTTATTTGGAAAAATTCCAAAAAATTATATTTAAAATTTTTTATCTTTGATGTAATCGTTTTTGACTATTGCAGTTTGTATAAAAAATACATGTTTACCAATATATCCACACATGAAAAATATGTATTTTGTCAAACAAAAGAAGTAATATAAACAAAGTCGTATGTTTTTCATAATACAAACAGAAAGTTGAACAAATAAGTTAAAAAAATTTATTTATAACAAAAATTACAAGCTTTAATATTGGATTGCTTTTTTTATTAAACAATTTAAAAAAAAAATATCATAAAATTATATTCCATCAATTTAATTGTTTAAGTTTCTGGTAAGTTTGATATCAGTCTGCAAATGTGAAAACGTCTAATTAATTCTTACTGGTTCATATAACAAATACAATACAAATTACAATTAAAAAAAAAAGGATTATAGATGTTAACAAAAATGTTATTGATTTATATAATCACTTTACATATTTATAATATTATATAGAAATTATATAACTTTAGTATTATATACAGAATAAATTTTATGTAAAATGTTTAAATCGGATTTTCAATGACAAAAACAAAAAATTGTTTGGTTTCCCCAGACAATTAATATGAAAATATTACAATAAAGGACAGATGTAATACTGTGTATAATATTAAAGGATACTATGTCCTTGAGGTGACCAGTTATACAAAAAAGAAATAAATGTTTGAGATCAAGTTTAAATCAATTAAAATAAAAATTTTAAATTCAATAAAATGGAATTAATGTAATTTAGACATTCAATATATAAATATGCCTAGTGGTTAAGACGTCATGTGAAAGGTTCCCTTTCATAAGGAAGGTTTCGGGATCAAATCCTGGTCAGATCATATCTAATAAAAAATATCGTAAAATTGTATAATTATGTCTTAATAGTTAATATCGTAATTATATAAATACCATTTGTGTATTCATAATATTATACAATACCTACAGCTGAGTTATCTAGGGCTTATTAAATATAACGATTAAAGAAACTGAAGTCTTTTCTAAAAAGACTTGATGAATGCCTTATACTTCTTAAAGAAGTGGAAAGAGATGAAAGAAGACATTTAAATTAATAGGGTGAACTTTTCACAGTTAAAGATTCTAAATTATTATGAACATGTTGGAACAGGGGGTTCTATTATATTCATGTTATTAGAATTGATCTTAATGAATTCCACATACAATTTAAACATGAGATAGTACTTAGCCTTATAACATGTAGAAACGTCTCAGATTTTCTATAGATAAAATTCTATTTTGTTTGTATTTTAATATTTCGTATTTGAGTTATTTGGTATTCAATATCTTGTAGTTATATTAAATAATCAAAGTATTTGTTTATATTTTGTATTAGTTTATAATATTACATTAATGTATTTTTTATGAAAGATATGTATTATCAAATTTTGAATAATTCATTATTTTTAACCCAATTGACGAACGGTAGCTTGAGTTCAAAAGCAGATAAAAGGTTTTTTACTTTCTATAGGATTCGAACCTGGGTCTTTCGCATGATATGTAACGTCAGGGTCAGCCAGCCCTTATAATTTTTAGGCGTCATAATTTTTAACAATCAAATAAAAGAAAAAATGTTAATAATTTTGAATGCTTTGACATGAAAGATTGTAGACTAATAATCAATTAAAATATTTACAGTGCTTCAAAAGAAGTACACAGCACTTTAAAATTCAAAACTTTTGGTTATTTTAAATTAAAAATAATTTTTTTTTGGCTTTTTTTAATAGTTTCATAAATTTTTTATTTATCTAGTAGTAGCAATTTCATCAGACAGATAATGAAAAAAATACTGAATAAATTATTTAATTTTTTATAAAGTTATATTAATTTATTAAATATTCTTTTTGAAATATGGTTTAAATAAATTTTTTTTATATAAAATATTTAAATATTTTGAATGTGGAATTAAAGAATTCAATATTGCATAAAATAATATATATATATACATTTTATACCCGTATGTGTATAAGTCAAAAGGGTGTACTAAATTTGCAATTACGTTTGTGACGCAAAGAAGGAGGGATATAGGGACATAGGAGTAGATATAGACTCAAGGGTATGGATCGGATCAGAATCGAAAAATAAGTCGATTTAGCTATGTATGTCCGTCCGTCCCACGATATCTTGAAAAATAAAGCAGCTACGATTCTGAAATTTTCAAAAATTCGTTTTTATGCAATAGCCGTCATCGCTATGGAAGTCCAACCATTTAGAACCACGAGTTCGAGTACCTGCCATACAACTTCTTTTTTATATGAGCATTACTCTACACCTAATAAAGCTGGGTGTCTGAAATTTCGCCAAAAAAAGTTTACTGTTTGTACATAATAAAGCTGTGTATTTAAAATTTTTCCAAAAAAGATGATATAATGTTTATATTACGGTCATACGGGTATCCCTGAGTTGACACAGACTACTCTACTACACTCTTCCTCGTTTTATATAAAAAATAAATATTAAATTTATGCATAAAATAATTTAAAAATTATATAATTTCTCTTAAATACTTTAAGTATTAAAAATTATTTGAATATAAGGGCATCCATCATTTACCATTAATGAAATAATCAGTGAGTGGTTTTACTAATCAAACTTCATTTGGCATGTTATTAAATAAGGTTTTGGTATGAGTGAATTTAATAAAATATATTAATATCTGATTAGTGACAAGTTGTTGATACAATATGGTCCAGGTTAAAATAAATTAAATGTTATTTGAGGAAATTATTAAATACAAATGAGTAAGTAATGAAATTAATGAGTAATGAAATTATAAGTACAACCAATTGGTTTTTGTAATTATTAAAATTGTCGGAATTGAAATCCACTTGCCACACTTATCATTTTATACTTCAATTTTGTAATCAACAATTTTATTGCAATTAAAATATGACCTCAATAGAATCTTGTAGAAGACCTAATGCTCTGAGTTAAAATATAAAAATTCTACTAAAGATACAAATTTAAATTTAATATTAAATAACAATGTAATTCTAAATTTAAAATAAGTAGTAGGCAAGTATTTTATTTAAGTAGTTTAATTAATAGTTGAAAGTTCAAATATATTTATATTTAATTTATCATCAAACTGTAATGTCACGTTTCTTGATCATATGGGACTTACAGAAATGAACGAATATTATATAACTTAATTATTTTATTAATTCATTACAATATCTATTTTTCAAAAATAAATAAGTTATCAAAGTTATAATATTCATTTGTTATTTAAGAATTATAAATAGGTATATATATATATATATATATATATATATATATATACATATATTTAAGAATTATAAAGAGAAATTTTGTAATAAAATTATGGTATTAGAAATTTTATTCATTTAATTAACAATATTTTCAACCACGTACATATTATGGTTTGTAAGCTTTCGTAATTAAATTCATGGGCTTAATTTGCTATAGAAGTTGTATAATCTGTAAATTAATTTTTTCTTATATTTTCTTTAACTTCTTGAGTACTTGAGAGCTGCCTCATTCATTTATTTTAAAAATCTAAAATGTACAAGAACTTTTTAATGAGATATAAATCCAAGTGGAACATCAATCCTCAACACATACTTTAAATCCCTAATGTTCTATTAATAACTTTTTTCTATTAATGTTTTTACTAATTTATAAAAATATTTTGTAGATGTCTTATATAACACGTAAATGCTAGAAACATAGAGAATGCTACACAAAAGAATAAAAGTACAGTAAGTGATTTATAAAATTATCACAAGTCTAAGGACAAAAGTTTAAATTTGAAGGTAAAATATTAATCATATTATTCCGTACTTTATAAATTGTAAATTGTACGATTTTTCCTTTGAATATGGTTCTAGAACCTATTAATCAATTTATAAAACTAAGGCCCTATTGCACAAACCATTTATCAATAATCAAATTATCATATTTTGATAAGTGGGTATTTTTTTCTAATCAAAGTTCATTGGGTTGTTGTCAAATATGGTTTTGATGCAACAAAAATTAATCAAAAATATGATTATTTAATAATTAAGAAGTGGTTGGTGCAATGGGGTCTTGGAAATTCTTCAGAATTATTTTAATTTAATAAGTATTAAAATATCAATTTTTTTTTTTAATTATACTTAACTTTAAATTAAGGCGCGTTTTTACTACATCTAGATCTGCACAAATTCTTGGAACCAAAGGACTTTAAAACAAAGCGCTTCATTCATCCTTTGTGGGGTGAGCAAATTTTGATTCCGTTAATATCTTCGGGAAGGTAAATGTATTCATTGTTGAGTTAAATTCAATATTATATAAGTTCTCATAATGAGTTTTCCCCTTTAGAATCCTAGTTTAATTTTTTTAGTAGCGATGGAAAAAGATTATTTCCTTATGCCTCCACTCGAAGTTTTCCAAAGTAAAAAAAATGAGTCTGCCAGATGTTTGTACTTTCATGGTTGACTTATAGCAAAATAGCTTAACACGGCTAAGCGAAATTCATTTGCTATATGCGATCATCAAAATTTTGGAGTCAGTTTCTAAGTATTAGTTGTTTCTTAAATTTGGTAATTCATATTAATACCCATTTTTATGATCAAAAGTTCCAAAAGTTTTCCTACATTTAGCTTAACCCATAATATCTAACATCAAAACATAAAAGTATTTATGAAAGAAAAGCTTTTCAATATTCTTATTTGAAATAAAACTAATAGAATAAATATAGTTAAGTTGCAGTTTGAGTATACACCATATTTAAAGCTTTTAGAACGAATGTTTAGAAATAGAATACAGTATTTGAATACATTCGATAATTTTAATAAAGCAATATATTTGTGCAGATCTCTAATTCCTATGTCCATCATCTTTCCCTATCCCTCAAAACCTTCAATAACTCAAAACAAAGCAGTATTTTTGTCTTTAAAGTTCATTCCAAGTTTTGTATTGGAAATGCGGTGATTTTAGTTAGTTAAAGGCCAACACTACTCCAATGAAATCCAAAAAGTGAGTGAGATTCGATGGTTTCTTCGTTAGAAAAAAAATTAATAAAGAGGCATAAGAAAAACTAAATTTTATTTAAGTAATTTTTCAAAAGATTAAATGCTTTTTAAAGAAATCAAATTTTAAAATTAGTTTTCAATTTCTTTCAGATTTTTATGGCTAATAAATATTTAGACTTATACAATAACAATTATTGAAGTTTACTAACAATTTTAGAATTTTATCATCAAATAAAATCCTTTACGTGGTTTCCATCTATTAAGCTATTAAAAAAATCAGTGACTTAATGTGTAAGGCTCCAAATATGTACAACATAACTTTATAGGTATGTGTATACAAAACTTTTACGAGAGTTTTTTATTTATATTTTGGCATACACACACACATACACAATTGTTATTTGTCAAATTTTGATATTTTTATTATATTTTGATGATTTTAAAGAAATGGTAATGATTTTGGTAAAAATACAAAAAAAAAAACAAGAAAAACAAAAATAAAATAAAAAAAAACAACTAAAATAAATATGTGCCAAAAGAATACATAAAAACTTTTTTTTTTAAACATAGGAACATGGTACGAACATACATTATATATTCCAAAAAGTTTACCATGTCTTTTGTGCCGAAGATGTCTCAAGAGATGAAATTGACATGAACCCAATGAATCTCTTTTTTTATATATTCCATTGTTTAAATATATATATATGTATATAATATTGTACAAGTAGATACTACCGGCTGAGCTCAAGGTCAAATATATAAATTTTAGTGGTGTCTTATCGCTTAAGTTATTTAACATGATTTCATTTTAATAATATGGAAAAAAAAAGGAATTCTGATGTCCTGTTGTGAATATAAAAAATTTTTCTTTCATTTTAATTTGTATTTAAATAAAAAAAAATATGTTTTATTTTAATTTTTTGGAATTTTTGGGATTTTTTTTTGGAGATTTTTTTAGATCTTTTTCTCGGAAAATTTTTCTTAGTATTATGCGTATTGTGCTTATTATACAAATTTTATTATACAAAAGGAATGGCACTGAAGTGTATAAAAGAAAACTTATGGTTTTTCGGCAGGAAACTTTCTTTATTTAGTTTAAAAAAAAAAAAAAAAAAACTTTTTATATTATTATTAATTTTTTTTTATTTATTATATTGTATTATTTTAATAAGAAGCAATTCTAAATTATTTTTATAGTATGGTTTTACATAATTTTGGTGATGAATGTAATGATTAAATAATATATTAGAACATCTCTTAGACTTCCATCTCAAGGACTTTGTAATGCGACTATCCTATATATGTATATATAATTTTTTTTTATTCCTTTTCCACTCCTTTAAGGAGTATAGGGCATTCACCAAGTTTTTATTTTAAACTAGGCTTCAGTTTCTTTAATCATAATATTCACTAAGCCGTTGATTACTCGGCTGTAGCTATTGTATAAGGTTATGAAATATGAATGCACAAATGTTAACTTTGTGCGCCATCTATAATCTTACACAAGAATTATTTATATATTTTTATTAAATCTTATTTTATATTACGATATAAACTATTACGATATAATTAAGAGTTTTTAAAAAATTTAATTTTTTAATGAATTTTCTTTTAAAGTTGAAAATAAAAATTTTAGTTATCTTAGATATCGAAAATAGTTTTTAGTAGTAGTCAGTAGTAAATTAAAATTTTGGGAATTTTAAATAGGAATTGTTAGTATAAATTAAAAATTCAAATTCAGAGTAAGCACTTTCTAATGTTTTTGAAATTAAATGATAAATAAATTGAAACAAAAATTACAAGTTCAACCTAATAGTTCTAAATTTCTATTTAATCCAATTCATGCAACTATAATTTTTATTAGCAAAACCCCTGTGTAATTGTCCAGTTTTTTAAGGCATTTTTGCTAAAAAAATTTTATCTTTTCTAGATTTACTTAAAGAAAACTTTTGCAAATTTATGAAAACCTTGTATAAAATGTTTCTTTTCAAAAGGTTTCATTTTATTTATCAGCTTTGGAAAAGATATCAATTAATTTATTATCTACTTAGAAATGAAGTAACGAAGTTTTGAGTCAGTTTATTTTAATTTCGTTTATTTTCTTTTTATATTTGTCTCTATATAATATTTCTAGAATTTTGAATCAAATAAAAAAAAAAATTACTATTTATTAGGTACCACTATTAATACTACTAAAAATATCAAACTATATACTTTATTATAAATATGTATTCAAATAAATTTAATATATGTATATGTATATCAAATTCAAAATTTTTCAATTTGTGACTTATCTTTTTGTAATATTCCCAGTAAACAACTATAAAATAAAGCTTTATAAAATAAAGCATCACACCACTGCATTGACTACCGTATTTTAAAATGTCTTTTTTAAATTGTATTTTTTTATAAATGTGATATGAATATTGCAATAAAATAGTTTTAATTTTCTTTCTTTGTTCATGCAATTTCTTTCCTCTTATTTTCGAATTTCGATTTTGTTTAACTCTATTTCTATTCTATTCTTTAATCATGAATAAAATGAATTTAATGATATTCATTTAATTTCTTTCCTCTTATTTTCGAATTTCGGTTTTGTTTAACTCTATTTTTATTCTATTCTTTAATCATGACTATTAAAAGGTTTTAGTTTTGCCATCATAATTTAATGTTTGAAGTATTTATAATAATTCAAGATGTTCCTTCTTTTAGTTTTCAACATTTCATACACTAACCTTATTAAATATCTAACTTTAGCACTAACTTTATTATTGCCCCAGCCCTTTTAGTATTTGAAGAACGGACTTACATAGATAAATTGATTCGATTCTGACCTGATACATTCACCAGCGTCTATTTTTATCTCGTCTCCTTTACAACAACACAAACGATATGAAAAATTTAGTATAAACAGTTAGCGTTTAAATAGAAAGCATTTTCGAATTTATTAATATTTCCGGAAAAAACCGGTTAATTTTCTTAATGCATTAAAATTTAAAAATTTCCCAAATATATTTGCAAAATTCACAATATGAATAAATCGTTTCGAAAATTACAAAAAAATATTTTAAGTGCAATAGTATGTAAATAATAAATTAGTGGGGCTTCCATATGCCACATTTATTTTACAATTTACCAGTTTTCTTTAAAATGTATCTTCTATATATTAAAACTTCATCCATTTTTATATTCCATTTCTATTTCTTACCAACACATTATCCATTTCTTTAATTTTAAAATGCATTCGAATTTTTTCCAAACTATGCAATTTATTGCTGAATGCACTTTTCGAAATTTTTTTTTTTTATTTATATATGTATAAAGGATAACAAAAAACATTCATGGAACTGCTATTTGTTAGAATGCATTTATACAAAAAAAAGTTTTCTTTGGTAATTTTTTATTGTTAAAGTTAATTTACAAAATTGTATCTTTAAGCTTCCTTCCTTTCTTTCCATTTGCCCCTTAAAAAACCGAAAAATCTTTGGACAGTATTTGTTATTTTGTTTACCACAAATTTTAATAAAACAAAAGATAGAAAAAAAAAACAAAATAATATTAGCCATACATAATAAACGAAATTTCGGTTAAAAAAGTCAGTGCATAAAGTAAAAAAACCATAAAAACCACCAACAAAATGAATCCATTCGACGAAATATAAAAATACAAATTTTAAAATTACGATTACTTTTGTTTTTGAAAAATTTATTAAAGTACTGAAAAATATCTTGTCTCTTTATCCTGTATCCAATATTTTGTAGTTGTTGTAAAATTTTTCCAAAAAAAAAATGAATATAAATTGCATGCATCGAACACCTATGTTCCTTTATTTCAATTTTAATATCCGGGCGAACGATAGGTATAATTAAACTGATTCTCCGTACATAGCTAGAAAATTGTTTTTGTATCAGATAAGTTAAAAAATAAATTTGCACCCAATCTATTTGTTTGATCCCGAAGGTTCATTTGGAAGTTAATAGTTCTAAAACTACAAATATGATAGGGTAACTGGGGTAGTAACTAGAACTTTTATAAGTTCACACAAAAAAATTTTTATTTTTTTGAAGGGATTCCTGTCATTTCTATTTGAAATTGAATCATATCTACACACATCTTAAGATCCAATGTTTAGTTTCTGCGAAATAAAGCCCCACAAAATATGGGAAAAAAAAAGAGGGGCCCAGCTTGTTGGTTGGCTTTTTATCTAGTCTTCGATCTCTTGTGAAATATAGCACCGGGGTTTTAATTTTCATATACAGATGATATTCGAGAGGAATCTTAGAGTTACATTTGAAAAAAGCGTAGATATTTCCCTGTTTCAGAATTTTTGAATTCAAAGTTAAAAATTCTGAGTCAGAATTTTAGGAACACATATATATATATATAATCTGGAAAAGGAGAATACCTTTATTTCGAATACAATTCTAAAATTCTTCATAATTTAAAAATTTTCTCAAGAAAAGGTGAAGGAAGTAAGTTATAGCGCGGTGTTATTTTTCATCAAATGTGATATTACAGTATTACACTACTATTTGAGAGTTATAGCCCCGGGGTGATATTTTTCATTCAATTCAATATTCAGATTCTTAAGAAAAATCTCTTCCGAGCTTTATTTATTAATAAAAAATCGAAAATTAAATTGAAAGAGAAATAGCACCCGGACCTTGGGGTCAATAAAACAAAATTAAAATAATGACCTTGAGGTACTTTTTCTATTTAAAAACGAGAAATAACTCTCAATGACTTTATTTCACGACGCCTCTATTTTCATATCAATCCCATGAAAACATTTTATTAATACAATAAAGGTTCAAATTCGAGATTGAGTTATATTTCCATGGAAACATATTTTCAATATAGTACAGATACTACGATTGAAATTAACTAATGAAACTAAAATAGTGTAGTTAGTGCTTCGTACTGCACTTCAATTAAGCCTACGTTAAAATACAAGCTTTTAAATAAGTTAAATAAAAACATCACCTTATAAAATTTGATATACAAAAGAGTCTGATAAGTTAAGAGATAATTTACAAAAGTGTCTGTGAGTTAAGAAACGAAAGTTAAATAATATGAAAAATCACTAAAATATTTACTAAGAAGTTAAAAATATAATATTATTATAATGTTATGATATCCAGTACTTTAAAGACTTAGATTAATTCTGAAACTTTTCAGTTGTCTAGACCAACTCCATTCATCCGTTATATCTGATTTTCCGTTATTTTACTACTTCTTTCATTTTTTTCATTAAAATGAAAGAAAAAATATTTTCTATAATAAATTTCGAGTGAATTTTTTTCATCTTAAATGTATTAAATATACAAAAGAGTAATAAATTTTTATAGAAAAGAATTGTCCATCAGCCGGATTTATATAATCAGACAAATTATAATGAAAGAAATGAATATACAAAACTAAATTGAAATGAATGAATTATGAATATTCTGGAATCCCAAACAATAAATATGAGGTTTAATTTATTATTTTTTTTGGTGGTAGGATGGTAAATCCAACCGAATGATTGATATGATTATTTAGTATATTATTTCATTATTTGTATAGTTTCAATAATAATGGAGATTCGGGAATAATAATTCATTCTGTCAAGGACATATTAATATAAATATTTTCAATAAATTTTATTTTTGTTATAACAGCTTTGAAAGAGAAAATTGATGATTAATTTTTTTTTATTCAATTTTTATTTTTATTACTAATATATATTATTAAAATTAATATTTATTATTTGATGGTATAATACATAAATGAAATCAAAAATAATATAGAAATTTTTGCAAAGGATTATGGAAAATAGTGAGAACTTATTATTTAATATTAAAAAATTGTGTTTTTTTCTAATTTGTAACGTTTTTTAAGGCTTTTTTTTAAAGTTATATTTTGCCCACATTGGCAAAAAAAAATTGGCCTCAATATGCCAAGGCATAGGATGCCTTTGTAAGTATTTAATATATTAAGAGGTAAAAAATAAAAGTTCTTTGTTAAATATTTCTAGTCCCCTAAATATATGCAATATTTTTTGCTAAAAGATTTTTTTTAAAGCAAAGCCCATTTTCTAAATCAAGGCCATGTCAAAAGCAATTTTAGCAGTCGGGAGTAATATAATTAATCAAACTAAATCAATTTTTAGAATAACTAGGATTTAAATACTTCATGTTGCTGGCATTATTAACATAATTTTTATCAATTGTTTTCATATAACGCTATGCGCTACCTACGAGACCGCCAAGGCGCCAATTAAAGCATTTGGTAGTTAGAAATATGTTTTCAAAATATTCTTTTAGAATTTTAAATAAACTTGTTATTAAAATAGTGCAAATTCATAATCTAATGCAATTTTTTTATTGAATTTTGAATCGTGTCTGAATAAAGAATATCAATAACAGATTTCAATGTCAATACATTTACCCTTTGGGATTTTTTCAATATTTATTTTTAAAACTTTTATAGTAAACATTTTTTAATAATTTCAATAATAAATTTTAACACCTTTTGGGATTTTAAATTTATTATAATGCAAAATGTCAAAAGGGTTAAAGTTTGACTAATCCTTTGATTAATTGAGTGCAGGAATTTAATATATTGGGTTTAATAAAACCGGATTATGTTTTTATTGAATTTTCTAAGAATTAAATTTACAATTTGTAGATTATATGTCATATTAAAAACTTTGATTTAGTGTTCAAGTTTCTTAGTTCTTCCAAAGGAGGCAAAAAATGAAATGTGGGAGTTTATTATTATTAACAAGTTTAAAATAACTTCAATGGCTCGATGTTTCATTATGAAATAAATAAATCTGAGTAAAAGCTAAGATGATTCACAACCTTACCTTAAAATTTGTTCACATTGTAATTAAATAAGCAGGCCTCGAACATCCAAAAGCCGAGCGACCGATTTTTCAGAAAAAACTTGAAACTTAAAAAAAATTAATTGGACACTTGAAAAAACGAAATAGCTTTCTCGATGTCTTCGTTACCGAGGCTTTACTGTACATACTAAGATTTTATTAACAAACAGGTATTTGATACATTGTTTAGAATTTTGCAATAAGTTATACTTATACAATGCAAAAAATTCCGATACATATTTTTTAATATGTAGTTTTTAAAATACAATTTGTAATATTCAATTATTTTTAAAATTTTTTAAAAAAATATATCAGATGAATTTGAATAAATGTTAGTATTTTATTTTATTTATATATAAATAACTTGATTTATTTATCAATATATATTTACTCCTTCAAGTTATTTGTGTCAATAGAGCTCCTTTTATTCTATAGATTTTTTTCTATTTTCAAGTTCTATTAACTTTTTTAGTATTTATTTAAATGTATTTGTAAAGGATTTTTTATATTCTTTACTATCTCAAAATAAAAAAAAAAGGATTACAATCATAAAAATGAAAAAATAAACTATAAATTATGTTAAAATGAAATAGAAAATGATAAAATAAATGTTATTTGTGTTATTTAAAGAAACATTATTTTTCTAAAATAAATTATTTGAATAAAATAATAAGTCAATGTTATTATTTGCAATGACATTTTGTATTGTTTGTCATTCCAAAACTTAAATAGGAGCAACCTTATAAAGTAAAATAAAAGAAGATACGTGATTTACCTAAAAGATAAGTAAAATCTAATAAAAGTTCAATACTTTTAAGTTTTGCATTTTTAAAGTTACATTTTAATACAATTTCTAAAAAATTTTAAATTAATTTAAATACAATAAAGATAAAAGTAACTAGAAAGGAAGGATAAGATAAAAGTAAGTAGAAAGAGCCGTTTCATTTTTAATATGCAAATAAAAAAAAACGTCTGGATTTTGTTTTGAAATAACTTAACAAGCCATTGGAGTTCTTAACAAACCAGTGGAGACAAGTGTTATTATAAGACTGCCAATTTCTTTAGATGGAACTTACTGGAGTGGCCACCACAGAGCCCAAAATTCCTCAAAAGTTGGAAAATCAAAGGAAGAAACATGGCAAAATGCACTAGCTGAATTTCGACTGCGATGTTGAAAAATTTGATAGATTAGATAGCCTAGACATTTACAATCGGTCATTTCTTTAAAAGGAGGCTGTACAAAATATTATGTTCTTCATTACATAAAATATTCTTTATCAATAAGTTTAAATTCTTCGAAAATAATTTATTTCTTATCGAAATAATTATGAAACAAAATCCACTTGTCTCAATAAATATGAACTTTTTCCTCAAAAAATCCTCAAATAATTTTAACCAAATGAATTTTAAAGTTGGAAGCTCTTAATTTGTGTTGCAACTTCTATTTAATAAATTTTTTCGTACTATTTTTGGTCTACGAAATATCCGTAGAAAATATGTATTAAGATGTGCCCCTTGGGGCAACTCGTTTAATTTAAAAGAAGTAACTTTTCCAATAGCTCATCAATTTATGATATTAACATCAAAAACTTATGTACAAAATTTTAAAATATTCCCCAAGACATAGCCCCAAAGTCATACAGACGAACATTATAAAAAAACACGTTTTATTGATCTCTACACACTCGGGTAATGCATATATGCGAAAATCTCATGGTTCAATTAGTGATACAAACTACCGCTTATTATATATATATGAATAAAAAATTAATTTAATTATTGAAAATTATAACATTTATTAAAGAGCAGATAAATTAAATATAAATTAAATATAAATAGCAATTTTTGTAATAATTTTCAAATTATAGCGTTAATTTTCAATTTATCTTATTAAAAGAAAAGTATTTTATCATTTTTTATAAGCTTTGATAGTCAATATGCAATTCTATACGTATATATATATATATATATAAAAATTTATAAAAAAATATGTTATGATTATTTCGATATTTATATAGGCAACATAAATCCTTTTATATCCTTCACTTCGTGTTTTTTTTTTTTTTTTTTTGGATTTGTATTCCTTAAATGTTTACAATCTGTGACTGTAAAAATTTCTTATCACACTGACATCTAATATCTGAAATTACAAAATATTCATCTGGAAAATATGCTCTTGTATACGACATTATTACATTATATTTTAACAATATTTTTTTTTAGTACTTAAGTTTTGTTTATGTTTTTATAGGTTCATACACTGCTGGATCATAGTATATTATTACTTATGGCGTTTTGGTCCATCTGAATGTCAGTTTTTTTAATTTCATTATATAATATTAACAAATATGAGTTTATTGCAGTTGATCCTTGAAAGAAATTTGACAGTTCACATCTGTAAATTTATAATTCATCAGTAGATCAATTGTTATAAATATTGCAAGATCTTTTGTAAGAAATGATTTTATTTATCTAAAGGTCGTTTTTATTTCTGGGTATTATTTACATCTTGTACTATTTAAAAAATTATATAGGATCTGAAATATAAGATCCTCAGCTACTGCGGTAATTTTGGGCTTCAAAGAGTCTGATCTAAACATATTCCACAAATCTTTTTTCTAGAGGTCTTTTGTTAAAAAAAATTTTATGTCAGTGGATTAGAGCAAAGTTCTTCAGTTTGAATGATTCCATTTTCATTGTTTCCGCACCAATAAGACAAAAGAAGGCAAGCGAGTGCTGGAATTTAATAGCAATCTTGGCCTTCTTGTTGGACTTTTTCAAATATAAATACTTTAGAAAACTTCAAAAATTTATTTATTTATTTAAATACTACATTAACACAACAAATAGTAATAACATCAGTGAAATCCTCGGCTACAAAGGTCTTCCAGACAAAAGAATGAACCAAAAATATTGAACATCTACCAACAAATTTTACTCAATTTGATTGCATACTTTTAGGCGGAATTCTATTATCGAAGTTATGATCAAAATCATAATGTATAAACTTAATCAGGCAAAATTTTAAATTTACCGTTCACTTTAATTTTTTAACGTCAATATACTGTTAATCTTTTTTTTTTATCCAGAATAACAGTAAACAATAAATCGATTGAATAAACATCGCACAGCAAAGCATCAACACATGAACAAGAATGAATGAAATTTTGTGGCAAAAATCTATGAAGTAAAAAAGCAACCCTTAAAAATGAGGTTATAAAAATTTTTCAACATTTTTACTGTAAATATAAACCATTTTTTCATATCATATTATTTTTCATTTTATTTGTTGTTGTTTTGTATTTTTTTTTTTTTTTTGCATTATGATAAATCTTGATAAAATTTTTGTTTGTTATTTTTTGGGAAATTCTTGACATAGCCAAAGAAAATATGTTACCAAGTTTTTTTTTAATTCGATATTCGGGTAAAAAGAAAATTTTTTAAGAAACAAAATCTCAAAAAAAAAAAACAAACAAACTGGAAAACAAACAAAATTAAAAATTAAATTTTGTCAAAACGATTTATATTGTAGATTTTATTATGACATACATATGTTGAATTTTCATTTTTATTATGACAAATTGTACACACATGTACAGGGATGTTTACGTAGTATATACATATGTACAAATATACATGCATTTATTATTTTGGTAATTTAACATATTGTACTTTTAGAGGAATTATTCACAGGAGTAATTGTTTTGTTTTTTTTTTCAATTGTGTTTTTTTTTAATTAAATTAATTTATTTCTGGTTTAATTTAATTAAAATAAATTTAATTTGAGTATTTAAATAAATAATTACTTTTGTTTTTTAATACATTTATGTTTGAATAATTAATTTGGAATTTTAACCGAATGGAAAGAGTAATTAAGTTTTAATCGTGTATAAAAATTAAGGAGTAAGTATATAAAAATAAAATTTAATTCAAGGCCTCCAAATTTTTTTTATTGTGTGACAGAAATGCATTAGGACTGAAAATTAGTTTTAAAGTTCAAAACAAGTGTTAATTTTTACTATATTTAAACAATTTTGGTAGTTTTTTTTTAAATTAATAACTGTGACATCCCAAATAGCATTCTTTAGAGCAGGCAGTTCTAATACTGCTCTACAGTAGTAACTCTGTAACAATTAGCTTTAAAAGAGCTTTTTTTGTAGCTAATAGCTGTAACATAGATAAGTACTTCTCTTAAACGGTAGTTAAAAATCGAGCTAATAGTTCTTTGAGGTAGCTGTATAACTAAACTTGAGATAAGGTAGAGCTGTTATTTTTACTTGGGGTAAAGATGTTGTTCATTGAATACGTTTTTCAACTGATAAAAGATTATAATTTAAATATAGTTATTGTATTATTGTATTTTTTTAATAAACTGAATTTTATATTTGGATAATAAAAATTCAAAAAATTGTATTATATTTTAATTGCCTTTATATTCAATTTCAAATACATACCGTTGCTGTTCTATCAATACAATTGATGATCGAATTACATTGTATGAAAATGAATTTTGATGTGAAATAGCTAAGTGTTGCTAACATAGTTGTGTATTAGTAGTTTGATTGGTTATCATTTTTAAAAAATAAAACATTGCAATTAAGATATTGTACTTTATAAAAAATTATTAATATTAATAATTAAAAAAAATTAATATATGTATATCAAATTCAAAATATTCCAATTTATGACTCATATTTTTGTAATATTTGAAATAAACAACGAAAAACACCAAACCACTGATAAAATGTCTTTTTTAAGTTTTATTTTTTTCTGTATGTAACCTCCGATAATATATTTGTTTTGTACACTTTTTTTGATGTAAAAAATCTTCGAAAATATTTCAGCAATAGTCGCGTTCAGAATGAAGTAGCGCTACATTGAATCGCAGCGGTATAGCATCTAGCGCTAAATTGTTGTATTGAACAATTTGTAGCAAAATTAAATGACGTTTAATTATTTTTTCAAATCGGAATATCTATACCAATCGGAATATCTATACACGATTCAAATTTGCAAGTACTCATACCAAGTTAAAAACATCGTGTATGGGATGCATAACAACAAAACAGGTCGTGTATGGGATGAATAATAATAAAAGTAAAGTTATGAGAACTATTATTATTTATTATGCGAAGTATATTTATAATAATTTTGTTGTTGCCAACACTTGTGTATTATATATATGATAACAATATAAAGAAAAGCAAAATTTAAACAAATAATTTAATTGAATAATATAACTCACAGAAATGGAATACCATATAACTCAAATAGAAAATATTACAATATAAACAAAAATAGAATTTTAACTATTGAAAGTCTAAGACGTATCTATATGTTATAATGTCTAGTGCTATCTCATATTTAAATTGTATGTGAAATTCATCAAGATCAATTCTAAAAACACGAATATAATATGACTCCCTGTTCCAACATGTACCTATGGTATAGACAGACTTATTAGCCAAACAGTTGAACAGATAGAGCTTAAAAAATAAAAAATTTTAATTTGAATTAAAAAGTTTTACCAAAAGTCTTTAATTATACTAAAAAGTACTTTATTCACAAAAAGAATTTCAAAAATCATTTATCAAAATTGCTAGATCCCTTTATAAACAATAATTATTCTTTTAAAAATGTCACGTTTTTTCAAAACGTTTTTATAAAGATTTATTTTGCATCTTTTAAAAAATAAACTTTTCCTTAATGTAATAAATTCTATTTTCTCTTAATTCAAATTTAATTTTGTTATCAAATTCAATATTAGTTTAAAATTCAATTTCAAATTAAAATTCTTTTTTTTTTTGTATTTTTTACTATCATTTTTTTTTTGTATTCCAATAAATCACTTCAGTTCTCACTTCAAAATAAAAAATGTAAATCTAGGTCATAAACTTAATATTATATATTCGTATATGTGTGTATGTACATTTTAAATTTTCTTGTATAAATATTAGATACATAATATGCATATATGTACAAACTTTTCTGTACATCCTTTTCATTTTTATGTCCTATCTATATAATATTTATTTATCCATTCATGTACGTTATATATATATATATATTTATATATTATCTATATTATATATAGAATATATAAGTATGCATATTAAAAAATATATATATTTTTACATTTGTATGTATAGAGTATACTTCATAACGCCGATTAATTGATAATGTTTTGCTTTCATACATATATTAGATGACAATTTTTAATTAAAATTCATTATTTTTTTTTACATTTTGTTTTATGTTTTTGTTTTTATTTTTTTACCCCACTTTTCCCCACTTTTAAATAAATTCTTTTAAATGTTATATGATTGCAGAAACCATAGTTTCATACTATTTTTATTGAAAAAAAAAAAAATAAAAAAAATAAATAAAAAAAAAAAATAAAAACACAACTAATGTTTACGAAGAAAGTGTCAACATAAGTGTATATATATATATATATATATATATATATATGTATCATGTATTGTAATTTTTGAATGAAAAATAAATAGTTGTTTTTTTTTAAAAATAAAAAAAAATGTTATCTGTACATCTTTCTCATAAGGAGTGACAAAGATAAAAAAAAATATGTAACTGGTAATCTTAAAGTAAGAAAAGAAAAAAGCTTTATCCTTAACACTTCAATGAGTCTTTTTTAATGTTAGAAAAAAATGCATTCTAATAAATATTTATATATATTTTTAACAAAATGTAAAAACTTTAATGTGTATTTGAAATTCTAGCTTTCAAACAGTTTATTACATCATATGAAATTTTGGGAAACTTAAAAGCTATTCAACGCGCATCGTAACCATGATCCGAAAAACAAAAGTAATAGAACTCGCCAAGATCTGTTCAATATACTTTAAATAAAAAAGTGCATCATTATATCTCTGGTTTTTATAGTTTATATTTAAGCTCTCATTCACTCAACAAGCAAGCAGGGAACTTGGAATTACCCTAATGATCCATTTTAAAAAAAAGTTGTAGAATTCGTTAAAAGCTTTCAGTATTATTGAATATCATCTGATATACATGGCAATGCATCGTTTAATTTTATATGAAATATTTTTAAAAGTTTTGAGATTCCAATAAGTTTGATTTGAAATCATGGCTCAAAAACAAATTAGATATACATGTAAGTTCCATCTAGCAATGATCTGCATACCATGCATATACTTGTATATTATTTTGACAAGTAACAATCACCTGACTTTTGTTCTACGTATCCGGTAGAGTGCAATCATTTTGACAAGCTGCAATCACCTAACTTTTGTTCTACATATACGACAGGATGCAAGGTGACGTGTTACGGATACAACATCTTGTTAATTTATAAAAATAAAATTTAATCAAACTACATTTGTTAATCATTACATTAAATCCTATTTAATTGTTAATTGCTAAAACAATAATACAGTTTTTCTCGCTCTTTAGAAATTAAATTGTAATTTCTTTCAAATGACTTTGGGGTTATACACCTATACACCTAATTCCCATTTTACGTGAATTTGAAAATAATTATTCAATTCTCCTTTTACGCGATCAAACTACGCGAATAACGCGATTTAAAAACAAGCGATTAAATAAAAAAAATATGTTAATTCCTACGATCTGGTACCAATCCCCTACTTTTACATCTTATTTTACGTGATAGTTTTTTACGTCGATTTTTCCAGAACGTATTTATCGCGTAAAAAAAGAAGTCAATATGTACATATTTTAGTGTTAACACCAAGTCATTTTGAACCATTTTCTTAACCAGTTACTAAACTTTAGTATAATTTCCAATCCTTATACCACCATCTTCTTGACTTCCTTTACTACCATAATATTATCAAAACCTAACAGTGATATTGTATTAAAACCCTCTTACCCTAAAATTAATTTTCAAAACAGAGGTGATTATAGGCACTAAATGTACAACACTGTTCGAATATCGAGAAGCAGAAGAGTCTCGAGAAGCCACCATGAGAGTATTAAAATTGATTTTCGAATTCTTCAACCCAACCTCGTAACAAGAACAACAAGTTTGTAGGCAGACATCTTAATTCACAACTCGTCAAGTTTCTTTCAATCAAAACCTTCCCTGCCCTTTCCTTGGGCCTCACATCGAGGTAGCCAGTAGCTTCAAAACCAAATAAATATAATAAGCTTTTGCCAATAAATAGAAGTACATTAAAAGCTAACATACCAACTTACTACATTTTCTGAACACTATATAGAATGGCATATAAGTTTTCTTGAACGTTTCTTATATATAACGTTTCTTGAATGTGTTAAAATGGTGATGCAATGTATGTTAATTCACAATAAAAGAAATTGATAGATACATATAAGATACTTCTGATGAATTTTGAACAGCATCTCATTAATAATTTATAGAATACAACACAAAATTAAAAGAAAATTATGCAATCTAATATAAAAGTGTATTTTGATAGGAAACCATACATACTCATGTTTCTTTTTTTTTTTTTTTAATATTAATTACTTTTATAATATAGTTGTAGTTGTGGTTTTTTGGTTTGCGGATTTTATAGTTTTAGAATTTTTATAATGCATTTTATACAATAAAGAGCTGTTTATTTATTATGGGTAGGTGGGACATTATTGTTTTCGGTTTTTGGAAAAACATTCTAAAAGATTTAAATGTCGACTTCATGTTAATTAATTTTTTGGTATTAAAATAAAATAAAAATCAATAAATACAAAATCATATGAATATACCAGTGTACATTTTTGCGCAATAAACCTATTAAATTTTACTGAAGCATAATATAATGATAATATCTATTAAAATTTTTAATTAATTAGTTAAAGGTTTTAATACTGAACAAAGATCAGTGAGTACTTATACATATAATACTTTAATACAATATACATACACGTATGTATCATGTTGAGATTATTATAAATGAAAAGGATCTAGTTGTTTTAATAAACGAGAAAGAATATAGTTGTCCCTGTCAATTTGGTAGTACTCCGTAGTAATTATAGTGCTTAATATTATTTTATTTCAAGTTTTATCAAAGCTCTTTCTATGTCAATGCAGTTGGCTCTATTTTTTATATATCGACCTCGCATTTTAATTAGACTCAAACTAATGGAGTTGGGATTTTTTTATATGTCAGCTACCTTGCTGTGCAACATTTGTTATTTTTTTATCAAATCATAAGTTTTGGGTCTTCTTGGTTATTCAAAAACGAAACGGGTAGAGAAGTCCCTTTGGAAGGCGACTACCCTAAGACTAATTTATTTTATCAGAAACTTTGTAAAAGCACTTGCCTCATTACTTCACTGGGCTATTAATATAATATAAACATTATGAAGTAATTGGTTCTGATGATGTATATGTAAACTTCAGTAAATAATTTACTCGATACCAATATTAACCTTCTAGTCTTATTAGTTTTAAAAATACCTCCAATTCATGAAGCAAATCTGTGTGGCAACTAACGAAAGACATGATCATCATATTTCAACCAAAAACATGTAGGATACCAACAAATTATTTATATTAAATTTGAAGGAAGGAAAATCATAAGTCCGAAAATCATAAGTAAGAAAAAAAAACAACTCACATAAGCCCGAAAAAAATTCAAACTTCGTAGGTACTAATGTCATATAAATATTTCGCCGAATGTCAAATCTCAAGCTCTTTTAACTTTTGATTTCGCCGAATGTCAAATTTCAAGCTCTTTTAACTTTTGAGTTATCGCTTGGGCGGACACACATAGCTAAGTTGAATCAGTTTTCATTTCCAATCTGTGCAATTGAGTCTATTTCTACTCCTTTACTACAAAAAGTGTTACAAACGTAACGGCAAATTTAGAATACCCTTAAAACATTTTTCGTAATTTTAACTACACTTTTGTAATAAAAGATATATTTTAATTAATACAAGTGGTCAGTTACACAATGTTTAAATAATGCTCTTATATATAATATATATTTTTTTTAATGTTTATATAAACGCATTCATCTTTCGTTTAAAATTTATATGGAAAACTTTTATACTAAAAAAAAAAATATATATATATAGTGAATGAATAATTTATTAGTTTATTCAGTATATTTAAAAATGTTTTAATTAAAAACTGTTAAAAAACTCATTGAAATTTATTTAAATATTTATATGAGATTTTATATATTAAAAAAACACTTTAAAATATTTTCATTAACAGCTATTTGACAGTAAAGATGTAAAATACTTAAATACTTAAATTTAATTAAAGCATATATTATGTACTTGAATAATATTTTATTAAAAGTGCAATTATATTGCATCAATTTTTATATTACTTACAAATAAAGTAACGTTGTATTTTTGGATTTTATTTGATATTGGATATGATGCGATAATTTAACATAATGGAACTAAGGAACTCTTAGTTTAACGGATGAATGATTTATTAATCTACGGAGCGCGATTCTGGGGGTTGAAACCTGCCTCAGATGCAAAAAAGGTTTTGTGATTTATGAATATATATACTGTCATATCTCATTTATTTTATTTATTTATGTACAGTCCACTACCACATTCAATCTGATAAGTGATTGAATCTGTCTTTCCTTTACAGGTGTGACAGTTAAATTTATTTTATAATAAGATACGATATCAGTTATAAATAATATTTTTAGCACATTTTCAAATAAATGTTGAAAAAATGTGCCTATATAGCTTCACTCTGTCCGTCCGTCTGTCCACCCGTCCGTCCGTATGTTTACAAAAACTTTTACACCGTTTGAAATAAAGTAAAGAAATTTTACCCATGGTTAAATGGTATTGCAAAAAAAATAATTTCTTAGAAGAATTTTTTTCTTTAGCCGCACCCGTTACGGAGTCACAGCCCCCCAAAGTTGGATGAAGCCCTATATTTAAATTGTTATAACAGAAGTTCTGTTAAGTGTATTTTCAATCTGAAAACGGCAAAAGATAGCTGGTTTTATAAGATTTACAAATATTTAAAAAGCAAATGTTTAAGGTTGGGGAAAGTTGGTGAACATATCCTCGAGAATCATCGTTAGTTTGCTTAGCAAAAATTTGGTAACCTTCCCCAATGAAGGGCTACTAGGCCTTCAAAATTAAAACTTTTATGTTTTTATAAAACAGTACCTTATTCACTAGTGTAGGTTTTTCCAAAATTAAATGTTAATATTGAAGCTCCAACATTTTATTTCACACTTGTTAACAGGTTTTCTTGAGTGCATATGGATTATATTCTAAGTACTGGTTTCCCTATAATTCATAATTAATTGATAAAATAGCTAAATTATATAAATAATATAAAACACTATATTATATTGAAAATGTGCTTTTTTAAAAATCCTTGGTTTTTCTTGTCACTCGTATAAAATTTATTCTTAAAATACACCAATAATTGCCTTATAATATAAATTTTAAAATAAAATGCTTTCAAATTTAAAAAAAAATAATTAATACAAAGTTTTAAAAAAATATTTTCAATAAAAGCTTCCAAGAATTTGTTTTACATTAAATATTTTAAACTATAATTAAGTAAGTACCTCTTTTTGTTTTTATATCTTTTATACCTCATAATTACTTTAAAATTAAGATACTATTAAATATAATTAAAAATTAATATAAAATTTCCAAAGAAAAATCGATTAAGATTCGATTTTCTATACAAATGAGCACTCAAAAAAAACCTTTTTTATGTTTTTATTGTTTTTTTTTTAAACTTTGCAAGCTTTTCTACTTATTTATTATTAATACATTAAATATAGTATATACATACTAACATATTATAACTACTGATATACATTATATCTATTAATAATCAGTAAATAATAGAAAGCTTAGGGGGATAATTATGATGATAATTATTATCATAACTATAATGACCATGTTGTCTTTTTGATTATTTTTTTTCAAGTTTAAATCACTCAAATACTTATGGAACTATTCATATATGAGTATATGTAAGTATATTGATTAATTGATTTTAATTATGTCATATTTTTTGAGAAAAATATCTATCTATTTTTTATCAGATTTATTCTAATATTATTATTATATCTTATTTAAATAATAAATTTATAAAAAATTTTGCAAAATAATTCAATTATTTTAGAAATAAAATCAAAAAAATTTTATTTAAAAATCAAATTTGAAATAATTTTAAAGTTTTAATTAAATTTACAAATACAATTACAAATATAAAGTAAAGGATATATAAGTAACGCTTCGCAACAATGTTTTTCAGAATTAACCATTAGTTTGATACTTAATTAGAAACGTTTGCATTAATTGCTTATAAAATTTAGAAGTTTATTAGTAATTTAGATAAACTAATTTTCGATAAATCATAAATTTGCCAGCATTGTCTTCCGTGTCCCAGTTGTGAAAAAGCTACCGCACCGATAGAAAAGTAACAATACTTATGAATCTTAACATAAGTTTGAATAGAGTGTTCAGTGTGTAGTCTACAAATTTAAATATATTAATATATAATATTATATTATAAATAATTAAATATTTAAGAATTAAATAGAAAATAGATGTTGTCTGTCAACTGTTACATTGAAAATAGTCAGCCTTTTATTCAAAAGCTATTTTTTACTTAACGCTTCCAAAGTCTGAGAAGGTTATTTTTGACAACCCTATTTGTACGATAATGTGTCATAAACAACTTAGGAAGTTTGACTCAATAGTTTGACTCAAAAAGTTTAACTTTATAGAATATTTTAATTTATGGTAACATATTGGGGTGAAAAATGTATCAATAATAGGCAAAACTTCCGTTAGAGGCTTTGGACTACGACCCTAATTCCATTTTTAATTCAAACTTTAGAGCATTAACACAAAATGGTATATTTTAATAACTGTCAAAATAACAATTTATACCAAAATTAAATGGCGCTGCGGTATAAGATCGAAAGTCATTACCACCATTTCAAAGCCAATCATAAATTTGAAATTATATTATAATTTCCTTATAATTTACACAAATTTAAAATTTAGGGTTTTAGTGTCAATTGTTGAAAAGAGGTAGGATCGCATATTAAATTGGCTTAGTTATACTAAAACTAGCTCTGCTTATTACTTTAGGAGTCTTTTCTTTTTTAGAAGGATATACAACTCTTAGCTTTAAGTTTAAATACATTTGAAGAGTTGCATTTGATTTTATTATTTTCTAACTTCCTTAGAATGTTATGACCCTAGTTTAGCCACAGAAAAATACTAGCAACAATTTTGAAATTTTACTAATAAATGAAAAAAAAATTTTAGAAAATCTAAATAACTCTTTTTGGATAACTCTTCTAAATAACTTGACTAGTAAAACAAAAATTCAATTGTTTTAGTTTAAAATTGCTTCAAAAAATATATAATTAATATCCAAAACAACTGGTCTTATACTGATCCAAAAACGGTATTTATTCAAAAGTTATTGAAAAATATTATAAAATTCAGAAAAATCTGCTTACAAATTTAAAAACCTCTTCGTTAATAAAAAAATTGGAATAAATTGCAAAATAAAATTTCATATGAATATAAAAAAAAATTAAAGTATAGTTGTAATTTGGTTTTTCTTATAATTTCATTCGTTAATTGAGAAAAATAATAATCATAAAATAAGAAAAAAGCAAAATAAAAACAGCATTGAATTTTAAAATGAAATTCAGTTCATTGTTATTCAGCAGACGTTATTAATTCAAAGGTAAAAAAAAACGAGTGATGAAAAAAACCAGGAGTTTTTAAAAAAGCATATTTTCAAAATTATATAGTGTTTCATATTGAACATAGTGCAAAAAATATATATATATATATATACATATATATATAAAAGTAAATTGATAATATTATAATTTAGTTATTTCACAATTAATTATTAATTATGAATAATAATGAAATCCATACTTAGAATATTATCCCCATGCACTCAAGAAAACCTGTTAACAAGTGCGAAATATAATGTTGGAGCTTCAATTTATTGTTTAATTTTGGAAGTATGTACGCTCGTAACTGAGAAAATAGGAAAATTTGAAGTCCTAATAGCCCTTGTATGGGGAAGGCTCCGAAATTTTTACTAAGCAGCATAATTTAACATAATTTCTGAGGATCTAACTTCTCACTTAATTTAATGTTTCTAGCTTGAACTGTTCAGATGATATGGGGGGCAGAAAAGTATGGCAACCCTATTCATTTGCATTTCAAAAATTTATAATGCTTATAAAAGCAGCAGTTTTCCGACGTTTTAAAATTGAAACCTTATAGAACCTTCGTTAAATCTGTTTAAATATAGGGATTTTTCCAATCTTAAGGTGCTGGGGTATACGTTCATTAAACCTTTTTTTTGTCATATCTTTTCGGAGTTAAAATTTCGTTTTGTTATTTCAAACAGTGTAGAAGTTTCGTAAACATACGGACAGACGGACGGACATAATAAAACTTTTTAGGCAAAATATTTTTGGAAAATGTGCTAAAAACCAAGGAATGCATAATCACAAATAAAATCATGAATTTTATTCTAGTGTAGAACAAAAATTTTTCTTTTCATCCTTTCTTGCAACACAACAGAAATTTAAAGTTTAGTTGAGTTTTTTAACCGCCACCTAACCCCATGGTGGTTACATGAGTTATATGAGCTCAAATGCAAAAAAAAAGTTTGCAAAGGCTTCTACTCGTATTTGATTAAAAAAATTAAATTTTAACAAATATTGTATCTTATAAAAAATCCCAATAACCGTAGTTTCCATATTTAGTTAATTATATACCATATACGTAGACAATGTAAGATTTTTAATTGAGAATCTATAATTTGTGACCTACGTATTCTAATCAAAATCATCTGATTTAAAACTGAATTGTAAACCCAATTGATCTGTTATTTCGCCCATTACGTTTGTGACGTTTAAGGAGAAGAGAATGATAAAACTGAAGGGCCTTCTTGGCGATTTCCATCTTTGATATGGAAATCGAAAAAGTTTGTTCAACCACACAAGTTCAACTAGTTCCTTTGTTTATATGAGTACAATTCTAAATTTAATTCAGACTGGAACGTGTCTGAAATTTTAACCAAAAAAATTCAGTTAAGACGTAGATCCCACTTTTGCACCTTTTGTACAGAGGTTCGAATCTTAGAATCAAATTAAATTAGATATCAGTAACTTTGTCAAATGATTTGACATTTTACGTGAACAACATCTGAAAACTTTTATTATATTACAACAAGCGCAAGAAGCTACCATACAACAATTAAATATTTTAACAGTTATTGTGAATTTCTTAAACCGAATATTATTACGTTTAGTGTATGCTAATGTTCCTGAGTTGAAATAATGTATTCCACATAATTCTCTGATGTAAATAGAAGGTGATATTTTAAACCGAGGTTCCAATTAATGGTCCAAAAGATTTAGTATTAAATAAAATATATAACAAAGCATATATGCATGTAAAACGCCAAAATTTAAAATACAAACGCGGTTCTCATGAAATATTTTCCAATCAACTTACATAAACCACATTTTTTTAAATTAAGAGGTTAAAATAAAAATTAAAATGTATGTATATTACACCTACACATATACATATTGTACAGAAGAACATCTATGTAAACATTTGTGATCTGAATGTTATGCAATATCTAAAATATACGTAACTAGGATATACCGTTACAAATGTTTTATACTAAGGATATACCGTTACAAATGTTTTATACTAAGTTTATACAAATGTAACTTTAACTCGTAGTTATATAAAACAAACACTTACACTTATATAAAATGTATAGTCATGCTTTGTACCTGGATGTCATTCAGTTGTAAGTAAAATGGAAAATAACAAATTTTTTTATTTTATAATTTTTTCGTAGAAAATGGAAAAATGCAATTTTCGTTTTTTCAACTATAGCAGAAATTAAACGTCAAGAGCACAAACATTGTTTTTATTTTAAAAATATTGTAGGAAAAGTAATTAATTTAATGAATAAAAATTAATTTCTGTTTTTTTTGTCAATATTTTACTAACAAATTATTTTTACTTTAATATAAAAATAATAAAAATTAAATAAATTTTTTAAAAAATTATTTTAACAAACAATTAAAAACTTTTTTTTCTGTTAAACAACAGGTTAAAGTTCTTTTAAGTGTTGGCATGTAAGAACTTGCGTACTCGTGTAAACTGAATAAATGAATTTCGATTAAAATAAATGTTTATTAACATTTTTTTTAATTAATTTTAAATTACAAAAATATATATTTTATTAATTTAAAGTATTAAGTAAACCGGTAGTACTTATTTTTAGATTTAAACGAGGCAGAATTTTAAAAGAAATCAACAATATGTTATGGATTTTTAAAAATGTCTCTATATTTTTTTTTGTATTAGATTGTTTAATAGATTAAAGGAAATAAAAGATCAGTTAACTGTTACAAAATGTTAATTTTCATTTATTTTGATATTAAAATGACAAAACTTTAATATCAGGGATTTACAGCTTTTCACAATTGCAAACTACAATTCAAAAAAATATTAACACAATAAATTTAATCTGCGTTTTACCGCACGTCAAATTAACAAAGACAGATTTGATTGTCATCGATTAGATATTAATGTCCTGTTTTGATGCATGCGATTCGTTGAAGCTTGATAATTCTAGTTTTTATTTCCAAGTTTTATTTTATCAATAGTTACAAGAAAAACACCAATTTGACTACTTACTTTCAAAATGGAGGAGATTTGATTTATAAAATGTATTTTTAAAGGAATTAATTTACATTAAACTGTGCTGAATTTTTAAAGACTTCGTTTAATTTTAAAAACTAAAAAGAGAAAAATGTATGATTTATTATTTTGTCGTTGGTAGAACTTGTGTTAACTATCAGCCAACGATTATGCTACAATTTTAAAACAATTTTGTATAAACTTTCAATACGTCCTATATCTAATTTTTCTTTACGAAGCACCATTGGTGACCAAATATAATTTAATTATAAAATAAATATAATTTATCCAAAATAAATATTATTATTTATAAATTAATAGAAATTATTGGAAGTACGATGTACAACGTAGTAGTAAGGCCTAGTTGTTAGGGTGGCAGTTGCTGTTCCCCATATCAAACAGCAATATATTTTAGGGTAAAATTTATATTGGAAATGCGATGAATGAAAAGAGCGTTAACATAGTGTAAGCATTGCTTACACTTCTGCCCTTATAATATTTAATAAGCGAACAGAAAAAATTCGAAATTTGTTTTACATGTTTACTACATTGAACCAACTGTCATTTCATTTTCTTTTATTTATTAATATTTTCAAATAAAAACAACAACAACGTCAATTGCATAAATGAATATTTACAAGTAGGTGTTGTTATCCTGCCTTTCAAAAGTGTCATAATTAACTTTTTTACGAATTGGTACTTTGCCACAGGATAATTTTATTTATACACGAGTTAAAAGAATAGCATTTTTGTTTATCCGACTAACTGTAATCTTTAATTTAATTAAATAACATACATATATTTTGCTTATTTCAAAGTCTTAAATTCAAATTATTGTCGAGAATTACAATTAAATTTACTTCATTCATGCCATATTTCTCTTTTTAATTTTCATCACATACGTGTTGTCGCTTGCCTACTTGAATGAACAATGATTGACGTTTCTTAATTTTGGTGTTTTTTTTTTTATTTTTTTTTATTATGTTGCCTGAATTGTCAGGGTAAAAATTTAGGGGCAGAAAATGTTACAATTAGGTGAAGAATTTCTTAGAAACGAACACTTATTTATCTTAATTAAAACATGTTTTTTAGAAACTAACTTAAAAAATGCTGCCATTATGAAAAAGTGCAAAGTGCGGGTAGATTTTTTTTTGAGAAACAACTTCCCCATAAGAAACGAACGCAAAAAATGTTGCCGTTGTTAAAAAGAGCAGAATGTGGACAGAATTTTTTTGAAAAACGAATTCATCATTAAATTACATTTAAAAAAAGTTTTATAAAATAATTGTTCTTGTTGTAAAATTGTATTTAAAATAGTTCAATAGACACATAAAAGTCTACAAAATTTATTTGTGACATTTTAAGTTTTTATCGAATATGTATCTGACTTCCTCATGTCTTCCATTGCCCTTTATTACACAAATTTATTTGAAAAATGTTAATAAGAAATTAATAAAAATATTTAAATTAAAACATTTTAAATATAAAATTATCTTATATTTTACAAAACCTTTGTTACAAAATACAATTTAAATTTTAAATAAAATCACTTGAATTGATATTTTAATGCATTTGGAAAATGAATATTTCTTAAAAAAATCCCCATACTGATATAATATTCTATAAAAATAAATTTTCTTAATACATTATGACAATATTTTAATTTAGAAAAAACTAATTTGTAATATTTAGAACAAAATGTGTACCTACAACGAATAATAAATTATATTCAAATACAGTTTGTCTTTTTGCTTGTCTGAACGTCAGTAAACTACGAAATGACTTAAAATTATAAGACATGAATAAATCTATGGATTTATTTCATTCTATCTCTTTCTATTTAGAAAACCAGATGTGTGGATTGCATAATCTTTTTTTAGATGCAAATTTATGTGAAACTAAAAAATATACAAAAAATTATCCAATAATAAAAAGTTTTATCATCTTTAGGTATGCGGTAAGAAAATAAAATTAAGATGAAAAATAACTTTGAATTTGTAATATGTATTACTTTTAAAAACTTTTTTTTTTTTCAAATGAAAATCTCTTGTCTATTGGAAAACTTTTCTCAAGGAAAACAGAACAGATAATTGCAAATTCAATTTTTTAAACTTCAAATTGGATTATTTATTGAATGTTTTTTCATTCAATTTTAGGTTGCATATAGTGAGTTTTATCTGACGTTTAATTTGATTCGAAATATAATTTTTTCGGGTCGGGTACGATATATTGTTTTTCCAAATCTCGAAAATCAAAATTTTGCTTTCATAAAATCTCGTAAATTAATTATTAAAAACTACACTACGCACCACACCCCAAAAATTCTAAAAATCTTTTATGTATGTATGGGTCCGGGTCATAATGTCGATTCAGAACTTGTTGACTGAGAACATGTCGATTGAGAAATTAACGATTGAGGAAAAATCGACTGCAAAAAGTTTTTACTAAAAAAATGTAAAAATATATTAATATTCTAGAAAAGGCGGCAATCCTGATTTCGTAACCAACTCTAAAATCAATACTAAAGTTGTAGGCAAATTATCGGTCGGCATTTTCTCAGTTGGTATTTTTTTTGTCTACATTTTCTCGGTCGGTATTTTTTGACAGTCGAAATTTTCACCCATTCGACATTTTCTAAATCGACTTTTACGACATATTTATCGGTCTTTATAAAATCTGATATTTTTTTATAATTTTATAAAATATTTTGTTTTTTGGGATTTAAAAAAAAAACGAGATTTTGATTTTCGAGATTTTAAAAACCGAAATTTCGTACCGCACTCATATAATATAAAAATTAAAATTATTAATTATAAATTTTCTACATGCCATTACGCCTACAACAGTCTCATCTAGAAATTATATACGTACTGTTCATTATCATTAATTGTACGAATAATAATCTTGTAACTCGAGGACTTTTCTTGTTATTTCTAAGTGTATCTAAAGTACGTACATGTTTATTACCATAAGAGTTGAACAATTAGTTCATTCTTAAAATTTTAAATGATTAAAATATTTTTAGCCTTAAAGGTTCTCCTAGTTTTAAAAATCTAAAATTAAAATAATTGGCATTTGACTGGAAAAAATATAAGATTCTCAAAATACTGCAAAATAACCTGATAGACTTCTAAATTTTTCCAATTATTAGTAGTTTGATAACTTTAAAGTAACTTTAAACAGTTTTTTTTATTGTATTAATAAATTTTTTTTATTTCAATCAATAAATAATATTATTTCAAACAATTTATAATTTTCTTTAATACTAGCTAATACACGGCGCGCGTTGCTGCTCCTCTCAATGGGTTGGTCATTGGTTAATGGTTAATGGTAATTGAAGTTAAGGTGTATAAATGTCATAGTGTAAATGTTTATTCGAAAATTTAACTATTAAAGTTATTTTTTTAAACTTGTTTTTCTATAGTCATGCCAGCATGGCTTAAAAAATTCAAAGTCTGTTAACAGAGTCAGCTCTATTGTCACAGAGCATCACGTATAGAAAATTTAAAGTCAAACGGTCAAATCGTTTTTATTTAGAACAGTTGGCGGTGCGTTTGAGCACAATTGTTGTCCCAGAAACACTCCCCTACCTTTATATAAAAAAATATTTAGGATAAACTAACAAACACGCAAATAAATATACGCTTTTATTTATATATAGAAGATATCTCAAATTCACTTGGAACTCGCCCTAACTCTGTCAAATTGCTATATATTTAAAATCTACTGTAAAAATTTCTGAATACTTTTGGTTTGAATTTTTCGGTTCGACTTCTGATAATGTCCAGTAGTAGTGCGATAATTTTGGAGTGCATTAGAACTTATTTCAATCAAATTTTTCAAACTTATTGTAAAGTTCTAAAAATATTCTATTTAAATTTCTTTTAAATTAATACTTAATACCAATTGAAAACCCACTCAAATGATATAAGCATAAATGAAATTTCTTAATTTAAATCAAAAAATTTTATAAAATTGAAAACAATTAAACAATTGATTGAACAAAAAAATTAAATAATTGAAATAATTTTTAATACGGGTAATAACAATGCAATTATATATAAAGAATTTATTTTATTTATATTTAAGTCTAGACATCATATGGAAAAAACTATTTTTAATTAATACCAAAATATTAATTATTTAATATATATATATACAATTAATTATTTCAGTAATAATAACAGCATTAGACTTAGTTACCTCAGGCTAGCAACTTTAAATCATCCTCTTAGTCACCAATATCTTAGAAATAAATTTAAAAAACTTAGGGCCAGTTTCACCGCTTTCTGATAAACTTCTAGATAGCTATCTTCTAGATTAACTATCTGGTAGATAAAAGTATTAGATAATATTGTTTCTGTTTCACAGTCAAACTTAATAATAAATTATCTGGCTGATAACTTTATCTCTTGGATAACGTAATCGTTATAAAATTGTATATTTTTAGGATGAATTTGTACAAAAAATGATACAAAAATTTTTTTCAATTTTTAAAAAATATACAAAATATAAATACAAAAATAAAAAAAAAAAAACATCAATTTTTTAAATATATAAAAAATATAAATACGAAACTTAACAATAAAAAAATTTAATTTCATAATGGAGAAGTTAAAAAAAAGTGATAGGGCTGTAAATTTCAGTTAAGAGGATACGGAAGAGCTTCTTAAACAGGTGGAGATAAAGAAATATATCGTTGAAAATAAGAAAAGCGATTCCGTAACATGGCAGGAAAAAAAAAGCTCGTGGAAAGCAATTGAATGAGCTTTTAATAGTGCGATTGGAGGCCAAATTCTCGATTTATTAGTCTCTGTTTTATAAAGGAATTATTAAAAATTGTTTGATCATGACATGAACCAGGCCACCTACCAATAATGTCGGAAAATTTCAATTTCGCGTCTACTACAGCTTGAACATTAAAAGAAAAATTGTGATTTCTGTCCATGTAGTATTCTGCATTTTCTCCTCCTGCGAAAACCCTTATTAATTTAAGTGAATGTACATTTATTCTAAATCCTACCTGGTGATTTGATTACAATGTGCGTACAATCTATGGTACCTATAACTCTAGGAAATTTGGCAATGTCGTAAAATTCTTTCATAACATTTTAATTTTTTGTCTTTTCTTGAAGAATTTAAGTTATACTTTACAAATTTGTTGGCGTTTTTATTTCATTTTGTATTAAAGACAATATATAACTAACTGCCGGTTTAGTTAATCTGAATCTTGATCTAAAATCAACATCATCAAGTAGTTCATAATAATCTGACCGTATTCTAATTATGCGTGATCTACGTAAATGTGATATATTATTAAAATATTCATCAAATTCATCTTCTATGTACTCAAATAAATCCATTTTGTTTTAATTACAAAAATTCAAAAAAAAAAAAATTTTGTTTTATTCAAAAATAAAAGTTTTATCTGCCAGATAAAATTTTATTCACAGCATAAGGTGGCTGATAAATTATCAGAAACTTTATCTATTAGATAGGGATATCAGACAGTTGTGAAACAGAAATTTATGATTTATCTATAAGATAAGTTCTGAATAGTCTATCAGCCAGTTTATCTATAAGCGGTGAAACTGGCCCTAAAAATAATAATTTTAATGAGATTTATTTAGAAAATTAAATTTTATTTTTATTACTATTAATTACTATACGAAAAGTATTCAAAAATTTAATAATTTGTCATAAACGTAAAGCGAATAATTTACATACTAAAAATGGTTTTAATTTAAAATCAATAAATTTTAACTTAAATTTGTGTCCATTCATAAAAATTATTTTATAATCATATAAAAATTAGTGGCACGTTTACAATAGAAGAAATCTATATATATCAATATGATCTATACATATATATATATATATATATATATATATATATATATCAATAACTATGAAGAACAGAAATCAACGAAGCGGCAGTAAACCAGGCATAATAATGAATAAATCAAAGTTTTCTAAGGATGCACATTTTGAAATTCTTATGGGAGTTTTTGAATTCTTAAATATCTTCGACTTTCCACAGTTGAGCTTGAAGAAGTAGGTTTCCACTCTAGCTTTCGTTTATTACTTGAATTAATTATAACTAGGATTATATTTGAAAAACTTGTTTCAATTCCATCGTATTATGGTTTCGAAACGAAATCTGAAATTCGACTAGAGTCCCCAGGTTCGATATTGTTTAATCCTTTATTAATTGACCTCTTTTTATGTTTGGACTTGGCATAGACTTATGGCTTAGGTAATTTATGGCTTGAATCTTAGCTAAATTATTTCCGAGTGTGTACTGAGGACAACAATAAGAGCTATGAGTTACAAGTCTCATTGCAAGTACAAGATTGTAAAAGTATAAACAAAATGTCGAATCTTACACCCGGACCTCTTAGAACACATTGTTAAATTTATTATCGAGGCTAAAACTAAAATTGTTTCAAACTTATAGAAAAGTTTCAATGAAATGAAACTCTTTTACTCTTAGAAGTTTAAATATGTGTGCGGAATCATCCCCTCATGATGTAAAAAGTAAATTAGTTGGGTTGAGCAAATTAAACTACAGAAGTCTAGTGATTGCTTGTGTTATTGTTTCCTCGAGATCTTTTAACACATAGATTCTTCGGCATTTTTACATGGTTTTCGGTTTAAATTCGATACATCTTGGATTTAAATCCGTCCGAATTAATTCCGTACACTTGTTAGTCCGTAGGGACTTTTAGTCTGTAGGGATTGTTACTCTGTAATTATGTAGGGTTTAAAATTTGGGAACACCGGTTTATTTTGTTCACTTATAAGAAACGGTCTTTAAATTTTTTCAATAGACGTTGAACAGAGATTAACCAAAGGTAGTTTTTAAACTGACTTTTTGTCAACGAGCAGACATTCAGAACTAATAAGCAAATTTTTTAAAAATTATATTGGCAAACATCCTAAAAACGAAATACTATAAAAGAAATGGATTAAAATGGGTCTATTCTAGTAAGGAAAACACGAATTACAAAACAAAAAGAATTTTCTGGATCAAAAAAAAAAAAACTATTTTTTTCTAATTTTCTTTTTCAATTCTTTTTTTTTTTTCAATCGTTAGAAAATAAAAAGGTAATACATACAGCCCCTTTGCAGCCTAAATAATAAGTAGGAACGTGATCAAAATATTTAAAATTATTTTTTGTATTCAAAATCTAAAATGGGTAAAACCCAACTAAAGCAAGCAAACCTATATTATTATTTTTTGTTTTTGCTGTTATTTTGTTCCTCAACAAACATTTGAGTTTTTACAACAATTTTATGTTTTCTTTAAAAAATGACTCATTTTTATAGAATCTAAAATATTTTAATAGGAACTTTAGAAAAACAGGAACATAAGATTCTTTTCTTGTAATTATAATAAATTTCTATTGAAAAAATAGCAAATAGTAAACTTTCCAGACGCTTAAGTGCTTTTATATCTAAATATATATGTATATTGTATATAATATTATATATATACATATGTATGTATATATATATATATATTCTAACCTAATTACTTTAACATAAATTCTTTACATTCATTAAAAAAAGATTATTTTATTTTTCCTTCAATAGGGTAAGTGTTTTCAATAGTTTGGAACTTTGTTATTTTTTTACGTAATTAACACAGAATTTCATTCAAAAATTTTAATTATGAATGTCGAACTTTATTTAAATAAGATGGCAATGTAAATCTACATATCTTGTATAGATTATGGGTAGGTACATATGAGTTAATGATGAATTCCGTGTTTTCATTATGTGTTACTTAGTTTTTTTGTTAGCCTTTTGAATTTGATGTGATATGAACATGAGGTTTTTTATAATTAAAAATATTTCATAGAGGACAATTTTTATAACTTTAGAATTTTTATTCATATTCATTACTCGAAACTAAAGTTTTTAAAAAAACTAGGTTAGTTTCTTATTGAACTAGATTCAATATTATGATAAAGTAAAGTTATAGTATAGTAGTTTAAGTTTTTTTATTTTTTATTTCAATGCCGGTTTCTTTATAAGGTAAATAATAATTAAGAATTTTTAATTTTAATGAAGTAATAATTTGAGTAATAAGTAAAGTTTATTATAATTTTAACTATAGTTTGCTTTGTTAATTGTATAAAAATTTTATTAAATATAATATTAAAATTTATATGAAAGAAGAATGTTAATGATTATATGAGGGTTTACCGTTACTTTTCATTTGTTAAGAAAATATATCTATAATAACCTGCGCTTTTGGGGTTTTATTTAAAATTTTTAAACATTACTATATATACATATTATGTACAATATCTGTTATATCAACATTGATATAGCAATATGACAATTTAATTTTTGAAGTATATCATTAGTCTCAATAGTAATTAAATCATTAGAATCTCTATTTGGTTATTATTGATCTACTAATTTTTTTAAATGTCATCTTTTACAGTATTTAGAAAATTTTATTAAAACCATTTCCAGTTACTTTAAATGTTATTAATAAATTATAAAGCTTTACTATTCTTATTTTTTAATATTTAAATAAATTTATTCAGATTATAGGCTTAATTGATATAATTATAAATGTTTAAAACTTTTTGAGTGAGTTTCCGTAATATCCTGTTTTAAACTTCGTAAGCTCAACAATTTAATGACCGAGGTCGAAGTTAATATCATAAGTCAAATGAATTTTATAATATTACTGAAATGCCAGTAAACAAAACCCTTGTGGCAAAATGAACCAGCCTATTTCAAATAATTCATGCATAACTTTAGGAGCTTAAAATTTTAAAAATTTGCAAAAAATTGCATAACTTTCGGTGCTAAAATATTTCTGACATTGCATAATTTTAGGTGTTAAAATATTTTATTTAGTTTTTTAATTATTTATTTCAATATTGCGTATCATAAATGATACTATACAATATTTTAAAATCTTCGGTTATTCAGACCATTATCAGTTTGGTCTGTTACTATTTAAAATATTTATGAAATTGCATAACTTTAGGGCTAAAATTCTTATTTAGTTTTTATTTGTTTATATTAATATTGCATATAATAAATGAGAATACTATCGGTTACTGAGACCATTATAGGTTTGGTCTGTTACTATTATAGATATTTATCTGGTATTTATAAGTTATAATTGCATAACTTTAGGGTCAAAAAATATCTGAATAAAATATTATCTTGCAAATAGAATGATTCACTCATCTGTTACGTAAAATAAATTTAAAAATACTCGAATAACATTCCAAAAAAAAAAAATTGATAAAATCAATATAAATAACTTAAGATAACATTTGACCAAACCTTTAATTTATAAAAAAGAATTACATTTAAAATCTTTTAAAATTCCAATCGTTGTTCAATGATTACATCATTCCCCTCTCTAAAGAAATTAAATCTGACAACTTTATCTTTCAATTTTTTTTATCAGATAAAATTTAAAGTTTTTTTACATCTAAAATTTAAGAAATTGATAAAAAAAATCTATGATTCAACATTATTTTCTTTGTTTGAAGATAATTCGAGAAAAAAAAACCCCGAATATCAGTGATTGTTTCTAACAAAAACCGTATTCGAACATTATCAATTTTTTTTTAGGTTGATAAAGATAAGGTAGGTGATTTTCAAAAAAGAATGTGTAAGCAAATAATAAATTTAATATTTTCAAGTAATATAAAAAGAATATTTAAAATTTTTTACTAGTTAGTACTTTAGAAAATTTCTGTAGTGAAACGAACCGAGATCGGTATTTAATAAAAAACGAGATAATAAAAAAAAAAATAGTTTAATAATGGCAAATATTATACGCTCCTCTTTTGTCCTTCTATTAGTTTTATTGGGTCATATGACGATGTGTACAACTTTAAAAATGACATGGTTGGGTTTTGGTGAAAGACAGCCTGATGATGAAATTATTGTTGTGGATTATCGTGAAACAGATTCAACAAAATTTCTATCATATAAAATTCATTTTGATTATGAAGATTTTTATTTTACTTTTGCTAATTTGTCATTATCAGATGTAAGTGTTGATTATAGTTGTTTATATGTATTGTGCTAAAAGTATATTAATATATTTGAATCAAATATAAAAATTTTATTACGTGGAAATTTTTAAATCTGGGGAAATTTAAATGGAGATCTTGATTTTGTTTTGAGCAATTGGTAATTGACATGGGTGAAAGTTAAAACTAAAGCACTTAACTAAAATTCAAGTTTTCGCATTCCCATGATAAATTATAAAACTTTGTTTGTGTGTTTATTTTCATTATATATTCGGTAGAAGATAAATTCAGTGCTTTTTTTTCATTCTGACCTTACAACTCACAGATGACTTTTATAGCATTTCTGAAATTATTATAATAAATTTTAAGTTAAGCCAAAAGTTGTCAATTCTAATCTTGTAGTAGTTTTGAAAAGATGAACCACTCAAAAGATATTTAATAATAAACCTACAGATATATCAACATATTTTTACACCGCACAATTTAAAATTAGTCAACTCCTCCAGTTCCTTAAAAATAATTTAAGAGCGTCTAAATCCCATAAAGGTTCCTAGTAAGAAAGGTGCCTTTATAGGATTTTATTTATTTAATTTATTAAGAATTTATAAGAGCATACAATACCTCTGCAAATAGACGGGCTCTTTTTCTTTATGATGTTGAAATGATACTCTACAACATTAACCTATAAATTAATTATGACCTATTTATAAGTTATAATTGCATAACTTTAGGTGCAAAAAATATCTAAATAAAATATTGGCTTACAAATAAAGTGATTTACACATCTGTTACGTAAATAATATTATTTATTTTGTAATAATTTTTCTTTTTAATGAAATGTTTCACGACCCGTATGGGAATCGAACCAACAACACTTCGTTTAATAAGCTAAACGCTTACCCACTACACTAAATGCTTACCCGAGGCCCCAATATAAGATTTTTTGCTCATATTACTTTTTAATTATTTTTTAACTTATTTCAAAAATATTTTATTTTTTTCAGAATTTTGACAAAATAGTTCACAACTACAATGACAATGTATCAAAAACACAAATTAATTTCATAAATGTAACCTCATCAAAAGTTAACATGACAATATATGGATTACCAGCCAGAAATATAGGGACAACAACAAAACTTTCAAAAACTACTACGCAACGTCCCACAACAACAACACAACTTCCAACAACAACTACACAACTTCCAACAACAACAACAACTACACAACTTCCTTCAACAACACAGTTTGAAACGACAACCACAAAAATCCCAACAACATTACAAAAACGATCTTTTGGATTAAAAAAATTCGGAAAAAGAATATTTGATCACAGTCATTTACAACAAATTTATTAATTTATAAAAACTCAAATTTTTTAAAATTAAAATCAAATCATATTAAATATATTACTATTCTTATTTGCGATTTTGTTTTCTTTCATCATTTCAAGCAGGGGTCTGGAACGAAACGAAATAAAAATTAACCGTTCCGGAACCATATTTATCTTGGGAAAAAAAATATTGCGCTCCAATTCAAAACGTCATTCCGGAACTTTATCCGGAACAAATTTTTATAAAGTTTTGTTTGGATCTTTAATCACAAAACCTTGCGTTTTTACTATTTTTTAAAAAACTAAAATTTAAAAAGTCACCTTTTCTAGTGACCAGTACCAGGGCTGACATAATTTGAAAAAAATACCAATTTTACCTTTTAGATCTTAAAAACAAATTGAAAAAGTACGATACTCAAACGCGTCTCAACAGGTAGCTCTCAAATATTTTGGTAACACTTTTTGGGAAGTTTTTAATAAATATCGTTTCCCTCCGGACCCCTGGTTTCAACGCTACATAAAATTTTAAAAGTGCAAAAAATTTTTAAATCAAATTCTACAAATTAGATTAAAAAGAAACAAATTTACAAAAATAGGAATTAAATAGGGTGTAAATTTTTCGTTGAGTGCAAATGTTTTTGTGTTACGCGTAACATGTTCTCAAAAATAAAATAATTTTGATATTTTAACAAACATTTCAAACTCAGTGACCATGTTCACGTGTGTGTGACAAAGTTCACGTAACATTTGGATTTTAAATATAAAATTTTAGTCATAGAGTGAATTTTGAGAGCGAAACATCTCCGGAAAAAATGTTAAGTCTGAATGAACAAAAGTCAATGGGATTTCTAATGACTGTATCCTCTCTTTTAATTAATCGTTTAATCATCATTAGAAATTCTTCAAATGTTTCGATGTCCATTCTGTAAAATTTCTTAAAATCAAACGGTCAATCAATTAGTTCACAGCTTACGATTATTATTTTTTATTTGCTTTATTTAAATAACTGATAAAAAAAATTGTCGTGGCCGCATTACCCATTTTAAATCATTAATAAAAACTGAAATTTGGCGAAACATTTTTGCGTCGTAAAACTCACAAGTTCGCGTAACATGTTACGCCATTTATTCGTCACTTAATATAATAATAATAATAGTAAAATAATACTTATTTTCAATATAAATTGAGTGGCGATTTAAGGCAGAAAATTTTATAGAAAATTGGTCCTTTTATAGAACAAATACTCTTGGAGTTAATTAATTTAATCACTACTAATGTTTCCATGGTAATCTATCTAAATAAAATAAAAGACAAATGGCTGCTGATTAGCATTACCTATATTATGTTAAGTATTATTAATACACGGAACATACTATTTCTTTCGTTAATTCTTTAGTGTTTGAAAAAATATGAAAAAAAGAAATAAAAATGTTTAAAAGTGATTTCTAACATTAATGTATTTCTAATGTCATTTTTACATACATAAACTTAACGCAAAAAAAAACATCATTTTAAATTTTCAAATATAACCAATTTCTTTTCCATCTAATCTAATCTATATATATAAAAGAGAAAGTTTGTTTATTTGTTTGTTTGTTTGTTTGTTTGTTTGTTTGTTTGTATGTTTGTTTGTTTGTAGCGAATAGACTCCTAAACTGCCCAGCCGATTTTCATGAAAATTTGTATATAGGGGTTTTTGGGTACGGAAAGAAATCGTGGCCCAAAAATTTTGCTCTAACGGACCGCCAAGTTGGGGCTGTGGTGCAAGTATTTAAACTTCTTTGTTCTAAAATGAAAACGACTTGACCGATTGACTTCAAATTTTGTATACGTGATGCTCTTTGAGAATTGAGTAGACACTATTAACAGTTTTGGAATTTGTTAACCCATGTCGGGCCGACGGGTGGTCAAAAAAAATTTTGGGTCCAAATTTTGTCCGATTTTATGAAATTCTGCTTTGGCTTAAAAGAAAGCCACAAAAAAAATTTTATTGAGTTCCATTAACCCATTGCGGCCCAACAGCTTTTTATAGGTTTTTTCCTTTACTCTAAATTCGAAACTGTTTGCCCAATTGACTTCAAATTTTGTATACGTGATGCTTCTTGAGAATTGAGTAGACAATATTAACAGTTTTGGAATTTGTTAACCCATGTCGGGCCGACGGGTGGTCAAAAAAAATTTTGGTTCCAAATTTTGTCCGATTTTACGAAATTCTGCTCTGGCTTTAAAGAAAGCCCCAAAAAAATTTTGTTGAGTTTCATTAACTCATTGCGGCCCAACAGCTTTTTATAGGTTTTTTCAATACTTTACTCTAAATTCGAAACGGTTTGACCAATTGATTTCAAATTTTGTATTCGTGATGCTCCTTGAGAATTGAGTTGACACTATTAACAGTTTTGGAATTTATTAACCCATGTCGGCCCGACGGTTGGTCAAAATAATTTTGGAAGATAATATTGTCAAAATTTGCGAAGTACTGCTTTGGCTAAAAAGAAAGCCTCAAAAAATTTTGTTGAGTGATTTGGAAGCAAATTACGTCCAATTTTGCGCAATACTGCTTTGCCCAAAGAGAAAGTGTAGTTCCGTTAACCCAGTGGGGCACAGTGGCTTTTAATAGATTTTTGCGTTACTTAACTCTAAATTAGAAACGATTTGACCGGTTTACCTCAAATTTTATATGTGTGAAGCAACTTGAAAATAGAGTTGAGTCTGTTAACAGTCGGTCCTACGATTTTTCAAAAAAAATTTTTTGGAAGTAAATTACATCAAAATTTGGAAAGTAGTTTGTACTGCTTTGAATTACAGAAAGTTTCAAAAATTACTAGAACAATCCTAGAAAAATGGTTTTAAAAAGATTGCTTTCATACATTTTAAAATTTACATGTGTAAACCGAGTGTAATTTTTGTGTTAACTTTTTGTAGTAACATCAACTTCAATTAAACCTCCATTGAGAGGCGCAGCAACGCGCACCGGGTATTAGCTAGTATATAATAAAAGGCTAGAACCTGCTGCTAATTCACGTGCCCTTTTTGGAAAAAATTAACTCTTAGCAAGTAAAGTATAAATAACCAAGCGGTCGGATGGTTAGAGCGAGGATTACGAAATCTATTAATTTTTATGTTGTAGAGTTTAATTCAGATCAACTTTTATTTAGAAATTTGCTTTGTAAATGCGAATAAATTCATTAAATCCATGGTTTAGGATTTTTATTTATTCTTATTGATTCAGAATAACAATATTTTATTTTTACAATTACACCTGTCGTGCGACAGACTTTCTTACTAGTTAAGAATATAAAACATTCAGAGATGCAACATTCTGAAACCAAATTACAATAATCGATTTCGGCTTTCTCTTTAAAAGAATATGTAAACGCACCATTTGATATCTCTCTTTTGAATGAAGTAAACTTTCTTTTAATAATTTATTATTTTATCTGTCAATCTGACATATGTCACACAAATCGTTTTTTTGTATTTTTCAATATTTTTAGTATAAAAAAATTTTTTGCATTATTCCACCCTAAAATGTCGTACATAAAATCGTTATTTAAACAAAAAATATCAAAAATAAAAAATTTTAACTCACCTCTGGTATATCGTCAGGGACTTTTCCCATCCATGATAATGATAATATTGAACAGTCGCATTTTGTATTTGCGTTCCGTTCAAAATGTAGATGCATATCACTTTTATTTTAAATTAAAAAAAAATAAAACAAATATTTAAAAAATATTTATTTTAAATTATTTTTAGAAATATTATTACCAAAAAAAAAAAAATTCTTTTGAAAACAATTTAATTTTATTTTTATCTAATTTCGCTATATTTTTAAAAAAAATAAACTGAAGAAGCACGTAATTTTTTTTTTTTTTTTTTTGGAAATCGATTTTTATTTTTAAATCGATTTTTTTATTTTTTTTTGCTTTACGGTTTCGATAATTTAAAAGGTTTTTAACTTCATTTTCTTAAGATTTATTTTTCGTTCTGCTTTAATAAGCTTAAAAAAAAAAATTATCCAAATGTTTCCCTATAAGTTGCAAAATATCTGAAAATAAAGAAGAAAAATATGTTAAATAAGTGCTAAAAAATTTTTTTGTTAAGTTTTAAGTTAAATTATTTAAACTTTATTGATTGTTATGATAATAGATAATTAACTAATTTTATTGGTAAACTAATTGTTTAATTGTAAGGTTGAGGCTAATTGTTCAATTTTAAAGCCGGTTAGTCTGTCATAAGGTAGTACGGATACACATTAAAACAAGAGAAAAATTACTCGAAATGCATTAGTTTACTTATTTATTTGTAGTACCAGACAATTATAAATATTGCATGACAATAATAATTCTTCGCTTATTTGACATTTGGACTTCTTATTAAATTATTTTAATATACACTATATTTTTTTATTAGATATGATCCGAACGAGATTTGAATCCGAGACTTTTCAATCGAAACATCGCCACTTCATCACTGAGCTATCGGTCAGATATGCATTAGTATGAATGTATTAAATGCATATAGTTGAACTTGACGGTAAAATACGCTTTCCACTATTATCACCTTTCGCACTATTCTTAAATTCGTATTTCTTCCCTGCAAAAATGAAATGAGAATTGATACAAACTCACCCCATTACTATATTAGACATTACCAGGCTTTTTCAAAAGAAATGTTTTGATTTATATTTCTGTATCTGTTAGCTTTAAGTTTAAAATAATATAAATAAATATGCTTATATTTCTTTAAAGTTTTTATTACTGATAGAGATCAATTTTGCAATCGGCCAATATACTATCAGGGAGCTGATTATGCTATAGACATATGAATTGTACTCGTTGTAGGGTAAGAAACGTAAGTAAAATCAAGAACTTGTATACGGGATAGAGCAGAATATAAGCAATGTCTTAAGATAGCTTTAAAATTCTATTTCTTAATAACGCTGCACAACTCCCTTCCTTACGAAAATTGGCAAATAAAATCTGCCGACAAGAATAGTTGTAAGGAAACGAAAAACCTATAACAGATGTACAGTTCTTCTACGATGAGACAACCTATATATCTAAATAAATATAAGATGCAAAACCTATGACAAATATGATATGATTTAAAATAATTAAAATTCAAAAATATTTAAATATATTAATAACTTATTGATAAATAATATGTAAGTACCTGTAAGTTTTCAGTACACGTGTTTCAATTAATTAAAATAATTAAAAACCAAAAATAAATTTTACTTCAAAAATAATTAACATAAAAAAACAAAGTTTTAAATTTCATATAAAAATAGAAAATTGGCTGTGTGAAAGTTTTTGAATTCTGTTAATTTTACAATGAAAAAATTATTTTATATAAAAAAAAATAACTTAAAATTCCATTTAAACACCTCTAGACCTACACCATTTTTTAATTTCTCAAAAATCTTTTTGAAATTGTATATAAATATACTGATATTTTTTTTTTCAATTTAAATAAAAATAGAATTATTTAAAAGTTTCCATTTATATTTTAACTTTAAGAATTAAAATTTGTAATTTTTTAGTCAAGTCAAGACCAAACTTAGAGGAGCTCAAAGTGCAAAAGTAACTTCAATTGTTTATATTTCAGTTAATGTCCACTGATAAACCACTCAATTAATGAATACAGGGATTAGAATACAAGTTTCATTCTAGTTTTACATTGGTTTGTGAATACAGTGGAATTTTTCCGGGACTTATTTCTCGAAGAAGTGGAAGTTTTCAAAGGGTGATTTTGGCAGTTCAAAACAAAAAACATTATTTTTGTATTTTGGAGGCACATCTACTTCTTCGGTTCCTAAGGATTTAACAGGAGTTTCAAAGATTTTAAAAGATACAGGAGTCTTTACTGTTGTCAAGACCTTTTTAATAGAAAAGTTTGTTATCTTAAAACCAATTAAGTATTATTTAATTTGTTTTACCTTAATTATTTGAAATACTATTAGAAACAGGAACAAATCTTCGATTTCAATCCTCACAAAATAAAACCAACACTTTATTTTATCAAAAAAAACCATATGCAATTTGTTATAATTTTATTTAAGCATATATAACTTATGTACACATAAAATTTATTTAATATTCCGTAACAAAAAGTCATTTTCTATTGATAATTATTAATACAAGTATTGAAAAACCCAAGGTTTTAAAAAATGCACAATGTTTCATACTTTCTTTTCCAAAATAACACAATGTTTCATACTGAGATTTATTAATTTTTGAGACCTACTAAACCTTAAATGGGGAAGATTGTGAAATTTTTTTTAAGGAATATGCTGATTCCCAAGAATTTAACAACACCTGCCCAGTCTGGAATTTTTAAGTTCTAAAAATGGGATTGTGACTTCCAGAAAAATTTACAATTTTTCTTAGAATTTTGTTATCTAATCAAAAATGGTTAAAACTAACAGATTCTTTCTTCAATTTTAAGGAAGCCCTTTAAGATTAAAAACACCTTTAACACATGTCAAAATGTAATATTGGAGCTTTGAATTTTGTATATTACTAAAAAAAGTATTTGGGTATTCAAGTTACAAATGCTAAAAAATAGCAAAAATTCATTTTTCAACCTCTTACAGTTCCTAAGCAGCGGTCGTCACAAAAAAATTATTCTTAAATGCCTTATACTAATTTCTAAAAATCTAACTTTGTCCAAAATGTTAAGCTGTTCGGAAGATAAGAGTCAAAAATTTTGTTTTTAAAAAAGTTTATAGAATTCTTGTTATAACAGTTTGAATAAAGCGCTTTTCCGGACTTTAGGGGGGATTTAGCTGTGTAACAAGTGGGTCTACAGAAAAAAGGCCTTTCATAAAATTATTTTTTTTAAAAGTTCGTTTCTCTATTTTAAACGATGTGAAAGTTTTTCAATCATACGAACGGACGGACGTACGGTCAGAGTGAAACTATATAGACTGATTTTTTCAAAATTTTAATGTGTGAAATAAAGTTTAGCCAGATCAATTTGACTTCATAAATTTTATTATAGGGTAAAATTATTAATACATAAATAAAAGAGTAAATATTTTTTAACAATCCAATAATATTTTATATTTAATAAAAATTTTATATTTAAATAATCTCCAATCTCTATGTTGTAACTGCAATCAATACCACTGCACAGTTTGTATTTTACATAGAAGTTTATTTTAAACAATATTTTCCCACATTAAACTTTTTTAAATGTCAATATTTATTTAATTTTATTTATTTTTATCCTATTGAAATTCAATAAAAAACAAACAGATTTTTTAAATAAAAAAAAAATAACAAATAAATATTAAAAGAAAAACGTGCGCGTATAACAAAATATTTAAATGAAAATAAATTTTTATTTATTCTAATAAAACAAAAAAGAATTTTAATAACATTTTCATTGCATACCTTTAGGCCGCCAGAATATAAATAAATGAAAATTATACCTTGAAAACTTTTTTTAGTATTTTTATTTTTTCGCCATGTTATTTAATATTTACATTTAAATGTTAAAAAAAAATAATAAAAACATTTTATTTAAAAATAATTTTTAAATTGCAAATTGGACAGATAAAATTTTATTTTTTGAAATATTTGATGTGTATTTTGAATAAAAACAATAAATCGTTACAAGTAATAAAATTGTCACTTACGATTTAAAAGATTTCAAAGTAAATTCGAAGGTTTGTCAATTAAATTAAATTTTTCTTAATATAGTATACGAAAATAAAACTGGTAAAGTAAATAAATTTATGTATAGATATAGTATGCTATGATCCATGGATTTTATTTAAAAAAATAATTATGCAAAAATTGTTAAAAAGACTTAAATTTGTTCCCGAACCGTTTAGAAAACATGTAGTACAAAAAAATTTGCAAAAATTTAATTTCGCATAACGGTTAATTTTAGTACGGTATGGCAACTCTTTATATATATGCTATATATTTTAGTAAAGTCTATAAGAGCGTTCTCTTTTAGCGTTTACCGTTTAGATTGAAGGTATTCCTAATAGAACTCTTGTTATACCAATTTAAATATAGGGCTTTTCCGACTTTGGGGGGCTGTTGCTGTTGTATGCTGAAAATAAAAAAAATACCTAAATCATTTTGTACTAAAATACATCATTGGTTATGCTCCCAAACTTTTGATATTTTAAATTACTATTATATAAAATTCAAAGACGATCACGCAAAAACCCCAAAAATTGTTATGCGTTAACGGCTTAAGGAATAAATAAAGACTGGTTGATATAATCTGGATCTAGGTGACCTTTTCTACAACTTTTGGAAAGTTAAATTAGTTGTGAGCTTAAAGTTCACTTTATGGTTCGTAATGCGTATGGCGTTGAAATTCTGTCAAAATATTTTAAATACACGATGAATTTATATGAGAGCAAGCGAAATACATCGTATCTTTTAAATAACGTTGTAATAAAAATAATACAAAATTACAAATTTAGATTTTTTAATAATTAAAGGATTAATTAAAAGATTTACACGAATATCGAATTCCCAATTCGGAATGCGCCAACATATTGACGTACTGACGTATAAAAATTGTACATCATACGTTTTAATTTAGGTTGCGCCCTAAAGAATATTATATAGATATTATAATAGATATTATTTATAAGTCAATATTCCACATTTTTTGCAGGATTCAAAATCTAATAATTAGATTATTAATAATTCATAGTACATATTATAAAATTATTTAATTATACAGTTTTTTATAATTTTTGATTAGTTTTTTTTTTTGTTTTTGAAATAAAGTTGATGACTTGCGCTTAATTTAATAAAAAATTAATTCTCAATCACGAATTTCGGAAGAACACGTACATGTTAACCTAAGAAAAAACTAATATTCCCTTAAGTTTAAAAAAAAGTTTTTAATATTCTGAAAGTTTTGAATCAAACCATACTCTTGTTGTTTTTTGAACCATTTGTTTAAAAAACCTACCAACATTCCCGAACCCATTTTTTGATAAAAAAGTTCCATATCTTTATTTATTTTTTTATATTAAATTAATAAAAATATAGAATTCATATAAAATAATCTTTATTTTTAGCATATATTTTATAAAATGTATTAAATATTTTGTAGTTTCATACTGTTCAACCACTATTATATTTACAAAAATTCTATATCGCAAGAGTTTAAAAAAAAATTTGATATTTTAAATCTGCTGCTAAGCTTTAGGGCACTCAAAAAACTTTATTCAAACGAACGTGGACGTATTTTACAAAATCAACGGTAGTTTTTCAGAAGACATTTATTAGAATTCATAGTTTTGCGAATCGAATAATTTACAAACAAGTAGATTTGAATAGTAATAGAGAAGATCTTGTCTCTTTGATAAGAAAAAAAGTTTGAAGAATTCACAGTTTTAAAGCATATTTTCAGTAACATAGAAATAACGCAACTTTTGAATTCATTTTATATTACAAAAGTAAATTTTGCTTTCATCTCACGTTTAATGAATTCAAACAGTGTTAATTTAATCCCTTGTGTAAAATATATAAGTTCTGATATTAAAAATTTAGATTTTATTTTTAAATCTTAGGATAAAGGCTAAATTTGACCTTCAAATTAAAATTATTTAAAATTTTAAATAGAAAAATATTTTAGACATTTAAATTTAAATTGCAATTAATTCATAATATGGTACCAAATCAGAAAATACTTTAAAATCGAATTAAGTATTTCAGTAATATTATAGTAATATTATATTTAATATTCATATTATTTGCCACACTAAATTTTATTTTAAATTATGATCATTTTTTAGGAAGTTCCATTTATGGCTGTTATACAATATGGAAGTCATATTGAAAGAAAGCCTTATTTTTGGTACTTGTGTTTCTTTTGCAAATGTTTTAAGAATTTTGGGCCATAAATTCCTAAATTATGGCGGTTTGACCCATAAGTTTTTAAAAAATGTTTATTTAATTAAATTGTGTGTTTTAAATACTTGGAGCAATCGCCTTATTTTTAAAACAAAATTGGACTCTAATCACTGTAATATACCTACTTAGTGTCAGGTGCATAGCATACTAGCTAATAAAATAAGTACATTAAATTTTGCAGAATATTTTTGTTTTATAAACTTTTGAAATTTTAACCCACATTCAATACTAAAAATTACCTGGGGTTTTTTTTTGAATACTACCAAAGCAGTACTAATATTTTGATATTACTCTGATTAAAAAATGGTAAAAATACTATTTAATAAAAAATTTACATTTTTTTTTGTAATTATTATTATTTTAAAAATTTTCTTTCACTATATAAGTATAAGTTATAGAGCTTATTAAAAAATCAAAGCTTCTTTTGTAAATAATTAAACCTATTGAGGATTAGGTAAATTAAAAAAAATGCTGATGTATATGTTCATGTAAATGTACACATTAGTTGTAGAAAGTGTAAATAAATTAAAATTATCACTCAAGGAAACCGTATACCTACATATTTATTTATTTATTTTCATCTGTTACTGCATAATTTATTATACAGGATTAGACATTATCCTGGGTCACTTTGGCTTTGTTTTGAAAAATAATTGCATATTTGGCGGGGCTTTTGATAAAGAGGAAAGTAATTGATTAAATATTAAAAGTTTTAAAAAATTATTTGAAAAGTTTAAATTAAACTTACTAATTTTATAAATTTTTTGAATATAAATGTATTTCTACAATTAATTAATAAGAAGTACATTTATTTATTACTATTATAAGATAAATAAATTTCAGAATAGTGTGCAAAAATTTTTTTTAAAATATTTAATAATTTAAAAAATATAATGCAAAAATTTTAAAAACTAAATATGAGTCTTAAGTTTTAAGAAAACTTTGTATTCTAAACCTTCTTTAAGGAAGTATTAAAAATTGCAATTTTGTAACATGTAGAACTTGAACACCTGTCCAATGTTTTGTTAAATAATGTATAAAAGCTAATGCTCTAACATTATATTTTAATGTGCGCTAATAGTTTTTCTTAACTATAAAGGGCTTCCTTAAAACTAAAGAAAGCATCTCTTGATTTTTTTACAATTTTACTTATATAATAAATTTTTTACAAATTTTTTAAAATAATAGTATAAACTTTTTTCAAATACACTCTTAGACCAAATTTATTATGGAACTTTGTATAATTTTGAATATGCACTTTTTTAAAAAACGTTGGCTAAAATTTAAAATACTGAGAGAACTGCTTGGATTTGAAACATACTTCCATATAATGTATTTCCTTTTGTTAATAAAGTTTTATTCTATAACTTGCAAACTTTTTAGGTTTATTTTCGATCTAGTCTTCGATTCATCTTGAATATCAAATAACTCTCGTCTTTTTAACTTAATCTGCAAATGTGTTAAATGACCCATTTCAAATGCTTAGTTATTATGTTTTAATAAAAAATATTCCAATATAATACCTACAGTTTTTAGTAACATTTCAATATTAGGCAATATATAAGAAATATTAAAAATTTATTATGATCTAAAATCGAATAATTAAAAAAGTAACTTTTCGAAATACAAAATATTTCACAAATCAGTAAATTGTATTTTAATTCAATTAATTAAAACTTTTAACATCTTTAATTTCGAACACAGAGTGTTTTTTAAAGTTTTTATTCAAATTTTAAGAGTTTTTACTTGGTGAGGCTAATTAAGGTATTTCTTAAAGTATATTTTTTTTTTTTTTTTTTTTTTTTTTTACGAGGGAATGAAAAGCTCGAAACCCACCCATTGAAACTATGCGGTGTTTCTTTGGGTAGTGTATGATTTTAACACACCAAAACCACACCCTTTTTGAACCAAACTTTAGGAGGGAACCTGTAATACAAATGTACAGTTTGGTTACAGGGATGAGGATATGGAAGGATTTAGGATTATGGTGGAAGTTATTTGGAATATTTGGATTATGGGGGATGGGGAAAATTGCATGGGATATTTAGAAGAAAGATGTTAATGTTCTTCTTAAATTTGGTTAAATCGTACATATATACATTATCAACTTTGGAGAACACATTTGATGGAATATGGTTCCATAAACGAGAAGAGTGCATGACAAACGAATTTCCATAAGCCGTGTTACGCCATCTAGCTAGTTCAACTGTGTAGGGATGAGCATCTGTTGCCCTCCTTGTTTCCCTTTGGAAAATCTTGAATGGAGGCATAAGTTGTTTGATTTCTTTAGAACAGGTGTTAGTCCCTACAAGATATCTATAAAACAAGGTCAGTGACTCAGTTGCGACGATGGCTGAGTGGAGTGAGCGTTGAGGTAACACTGGGATCATTTATAAGACAAATAGCTCTGTTTTGCACTTTATCGAGATATCCTAGCGCCGTAATGGGAGCACCAGCCCAAATATGTGCATTATACTCCATTTTCGGCCTAATATAAGTTTTATAGATATTGAGGAGATCAGAGGATGAGAAGTAAGTTTTTTTTTTTGTAACAAAGTTTACCACAAAGTTTGCCTTTATTATTTACTTTGACCATTTCTTAAAAATAATAATTTTTTCATATAAATTATGCAATTGGGAAACAAAAGCTTTTAAAAATTTAAAAAATATTTTAATGATTTTGAAAAAAAAAATTTCATTATAAAACATTACAAGCAAAAACAAAAAATTTAATAATTTTTTCATTATCTACTAAATCTCCCTACTAAATATTTAATTGAAGTGTACATTTTGCATTTTGTTATGACTTTGATTTTCTTTTTCCAAAAATTTTGCAGTTAAATGAGCATGAAAAGTTCCGAAAATTGATTTTATCCTAAAGATTCTTAAGTGAAATATTTTAAAAGGAATAAGTACATAATTACTTATGTATAAGTAGAAACGTGCAATGTCTGTATCACTTTGATACAAAAATTTAAAAAGAAAACCTTAAAAATTACGAAACACGTCACAGTCAGAAATTTTTTGTTTTGTTTCTGTTTCGTTTCATTTCTTCTGCATTTTCGTTCCGTTTCATGTTTTTTTTAAATGTAAAGAAATAAAAATTAAAAATAAATAAAAAATAAAAAAATTTTCATCAGTAATTTATTTAAAAAAAATAATAAAAACAATATAATAAATTAAGTATGTATGAATGAACTCACCAGTTTAAAGGGCATTTATTTTTAACTAGCTAATACCCGGTGCGCGTTGCTGCGCCTCTCAATGGAGGTTTAATTGAAGTTGATGTTACTGCAAAAAAGTTAACACAAAAATTACACTCGGTTTACACATGTAAATTTTAAAATGTATGAAAGTGATCTTTTTAAAACGATTTTTCTAGGATTGTTCTAGTAATTTTTGAAACTTTCTGTAATTCAAAGCAGTACAAACTACTTTCCAAATTTTGACGTAATTAACTTCCAAAAAATTTTGTTTGAAAAATCGTAGCACCGACTGTTAACAGACTCAACTCTATTTTCAAGTTGCTTCACACATATAAAATTTGATGTAAACCGGTCAAATCGTTTCTAATTTAGAGTTAAGTAACGCAAATATCTTTTAAAAGCCACTGTGCCCCACTGGGTTAACGGAACCACACTTTCTCTTTGGGCAAAGCAGTATTGCGCAAAATTGGACGTAATTTGCTTCCAAATCACTCAACAAAATTTTTTGAGGCTTTCTTTTAAGCCAAAGCAGTACTTCGCAAATTTTGACAATATTATCTTCCAAAATTATTTTGACCAACCGTCGGGCCGACATGGGTTAACAAATTCCAAAACTGTTAATAGCGTCTACTCAATTCTCAAAGAGCATTACGTATACAAAATTTGAAGTCAATCGGTCAAACCGTTTTCATTTTAGAACAAAGAAGTTTAAATACTTGCACCACAGACCCAACTTGGCGGTCCGTTAGAGCAAAATTTTTGGGCCACGATTTCTTTCCGTACCGAAAAACCCCTATATACAAATTTTCATGAAAATCGGCTGGGCAGTTTAGGAGTCTATTCGCTGCAAACAAACAAACAAACATACAAACAAACAAACAAACAAATAAACAAACTTTCGCTTTTATATATATAGATATAATGATAAATTTACAGTTATTGTAATAACACTCTTTCTTCATAAGTTACTTGAAAATTTAATAGTTAAAAAGAGCAACATGTCATACAGCCCCAACCATATTCCAGAAATATTGTTACGGAAAATATGCCACCAGTGATGAGGCACAATACCCCGAACTAAAGCAAGGCTAAATGGCTTACCTAAAATTGAAGGGCCATATATCACACAGGTCAAAACACCGCAAAAATCTTTAAAACCTTATGACTCACTAAACATTGATATTATTTTTTTAATTAATGTTCAAAATAGCAGGCGGAAGTTAAACCCAGAGAAATAAAGCCTAAATCGCGAAATCTCTAAAATTTAAATTATAATCCATTAATTTTGTATCAATCATACCAAAATTCATTAAAAGATCACGACGCAGGATCATAAATTAAAAGATCATAAATAGTTCTGTAGTAAGTAGAGATCTTAACATTTTTGGACAATTTAAAATTTTGAAACGTTCAAATGGTTGTAAGAAACTTCTTACACGTAACCTAAATAAACTGCAAATACTCGTACTGCGAACTTAACTTAACTTTGCTACATCTCCTGGTCGAAGTATAAGTGCATTCGCCAGAGCAATAATTCTAGATTGGGATGAAATTGGCAGTAAGATTGAAAAGCTTCTTTAAATAAAAACATTAGTTAAATAATAAGTAGGACAAAAACCCTTGGTTTCGGCAATAATTTTAAATAAAGGGAAGTTTGCAGTTTTAACATATTCACATTTTTTTTAAAAATGCTATGAAAATCATTATTTTTTTTTTTTTTGATGAGATATAAGAATCAAATAATGTGAGAAATATCTTGGGCTGGCTCTAAATTGAATTTGAACGGCAATGTATAATGTCTGTCAAAATGTGCGTATGGAAATACGTTAAGCGATTTTATTTCAATATGACCGAATGCAATGTAAAACGCATGACATTGAAATCTCCAATTTGAACACTTCTATTCTAAGTTTTTATACAAAGAAATATAGAATTCTGTTTTGAGTTTATTTGTCTCTAAACAAAACACATGAAATTAAGAAACACCGGGCATATTATCTGTAGACGCCAGAATACGATTTAACGTTTAAGTGTTGTATATGTCATAGCTTTTATTTAGGTTTGGCTATTAATGTTCCAATATTTAATATAATTAATGCAATATTTAAATCAGTTTTAAATTTAATAAAATATGATAAATAATAAAAACAATTCAATAAAAAAAAAATAATACAGTAACTAAGATTCGTTTAACTTTAAAATATCTAATGGAAAACAAAAGAAATGTTAATTTCTTATTATTTTTTTTTTAAATCAAAACCTCAGCAACCTTAGATACAAATTTTTTATTATATATATATATATTTTTTTTTAATATTAAATTAAAAATGAACTCAATTCTGTTCCAGACAAGTCATCATGAATCAATTTTTTATCAATTATATATTATCAACATGTAATATAAATGTATAAACCTACATTCATACATACATAAATATAAACACAAAAAAAATTAAAAATCATCTTTGGATTTTCTCTTAAATTATTGATTTTAATGTGTACATATATATACCTATGTATCTAGATAGATTAAATTTAATAAATTTTCTTTTCAAAAGGATAATAATAATATAATAACAAATTATATACATACAACCATACATATATTTTTAAAAAAAGTGAATGGCATACAGTTAAGGATTTATACTGTGAAAATGTATTTAAATAATACCATTATTTCATGGATTGTTTTCGATTCATGCAAAATAATTGATTTAAATTTTGAAAATTTTTTTTTTTTTAAGTTAAATGAAAATACAAAATTACTGAAATACTCGTATATGAAAGAATTTCCCACAGAAGTTTTCCTCAAGTAAATTTTTTATATTATATACTTTAAAAGATTTATGAAAGGAATTTTAATCCAAACAATGTAATCAAACTTTTAACTTTAATATATATCATCTTTTGACGTTAAATTGGTTTTCACCGATTTTATAGTAGAACCTAATTACAACAAGAAAATTTAAAAAAGTTTGAAAAGGTCTAAAAAATAGCCCCCAAAAATTTAGGCTTTTAGATTAAATTATTTTTCCTTTTTTACAGAATTTAGAAAGAGGTTTTCATATCATTTTATTTCGACTTCTGAATCTATATATAATTAGTTATACAAGTAAATATGCACTTTAAACGATATCTTCTCTTCTGTTAAATTCCTTAAACTCTAATTACGTTATAGGGCTGTTACGATTTCCTTTTGCATGATCTGCAGTAATTCAAATCGTCGATTGTCTTGTAAATTCCATACTAAAAATATCGTCCATCAATGTTTTTAATTACCTTCTGAAAGGTGGGCTTAATACACCACCATTTACTCATTCTGATTTCAGCTGCAATTAACCTTTCAGTTCATTATGATTTAAAAAAAACATGATTAAAATTCGGAAGGTTATTGAAAACAAATGCTAACTTTGGCTCTTTTTTAAACTATTGAATATCATAATCATAATTTAAATCGCTTCCTTAAAGAATACTGTTATTATAGCAAATAGAACAAAAATTACCAATAAATTACAATTTATTATTATGTGAATTACATTAAATTACAAAAAAAACCTAATGATTATTGTGAAATACAAAGGAAGTGAAACTCATGTCAAAACTTCATCATAAATTTGACCAGTGAACCCTACATGTAATAAAGCTAAAAATATAGCGATCTTGTATTTATGAATATCGTAACAATTCCTCATCCTCATCATTATAATTAGATAGAAAATATTGACAACGAGGAAGATTATAGTTGCCCTTGTCAACTTTTAGATACCCGTGCATACCCACTATGGTGTATAAAATAAACCGTAATTTTCTTCCCTTATACATTTAACTCATTACCCCATAATTTTGACGTAAAAAAAAAAAAAAAATTGACAAAAAAAAAAACAAATACAAAAAAAAAAAAAAAATTTTCATTCATTGCCCCATAACTTTAGCTTAAAAAAAAAAAAAAAAATAAAAAAAAAAAAACAAAAAAAAAAAAAAATTGGCCCACTCTAAAAGTCTGATGGTCCGAGTGATGTCCAACTTTGCCAAGTAACTTGCCCTATTAATTTATCTGCCCAATTTTAATTTTAACCTTGTAGCTTCATTAGATTCAAAGTTATTGAATCGAAAACTTTGTATGGCAGCCCTCCGAAAATGGGGCCCTAACATTTTGGAACTTCATATAAGTGCTCGATTCATTATATAACTAACCGTGTGTAATTTTCATCCGCGTAGTATAATTAGTTTTGAAGAAATTCATATTGGTGCAAGGAAGTTGTATGGCAGCCCCCCGAAAATGAGGCCCTAACATTTTGAAACTTCATATAAGTGCCGGAGTCATTATAAAACTAACCGTGTGTAATTTTCAGCCTCGTAGTATAATTAGTTTTGAAGAAATTCATATTGGTGCAAAGAAGTTGTATGGCAGCCCCCCGTAAATGGGGCCCTAACATTTTGGAACTTCATATAAGTGCTCGATTCATTATATAACTAACCGCGTGTAATTTTCATCCGCGTAGTATAATTAGTTTTGAAGAAATTCATATTGGTGCAAGGAAGTTGTATGGCAGCCCCCCGAAAATGGGGCCCTAACATTTTGAAATTTTGAATTCAGTTCAATAACTGTGAATCTAATAAAGCTAGGAGGTTAAAATTAAAATTGGGCAGGTAAAGTAATAGGACAATTTACTTGGCAAAGTTGGATATCACTCGGACCTACTTTTAGGGTGGGGCATTTTTTTTTTTTTTTTTTTTGTTTTTTTTAAGCAAAAATTATGGGATAATGAATTAATATTTTTTTTTTGTTTTTTTTTTTAATCAAAAATTATAGGATAATGAGTTAAATTTTTTTAAACTATTTTACTTTTTTATATTTTTTGTAATATATTCTAGCATTATAGAAATAAATAACGGTTTATTTTTCATATTATAGTGGGTATCACGTGGGTATCATGCACGGGTATCTAAAATTTGACAAGGGAAACTATAATCTTCCTCGTTTTGTTTTGAATTCGAGTTATATGGTATCCTGCATATGTGAGTTATATTATTCAATTAAATTATTTGTTAATATACGTTACATATTGAATAAATACAACCTTTATTAAATAAATTTTAAGAAAGTCAAAGAAAAATATATTGTGTTCAATTACTTAGCCCAAACTGTAGATTTAAAAAACAAAAATAAAAATTAATTTAATTTATAAATCAGGTGATTTCCATTCAACTTTTCTTAACAAAAACAAGAAATCTTTTAGTTTCAACTTAAGAACCGTTCATTAATAAAAAGAACTTGATTGATCCTATAAGCTTATGATACTTTAAAATTTAATTATTGACTAATTTTTTATTTTAAAACTAAAATCAGATAATCAATTGAAAATTTAATATTATAGATTCTATTAAAATACATTAAAATATTACCCATACATAAACATTTATGTATACATACACATATATTGAACCACTCTAATTTAATTTGTGGTATTTATTTTTTAAGTAGTAGGTAGGTATATAAATTTTTTTAATAAAATCAAAATTTATTAGATTTTAAAAAAATTAATGAGGTCATTTTAAAAGTTATTTTAACTAAAAAGGATAATAAATTTTAATTTCATGTACGTGGAAGTGTGTGTGTGTGTTTGTTTAACATTTTATTTGTACCTCAAAAATTATTATGAAAATTTAATATTATTTTTAGGCAAAACTATATTAAATTTTTTTTATTAAATTCTTTAAAAAAAATGTTTGCTGTGTATCTTATAAATAAATTTTGTATTTTATTTATGTTTTAAAAAAGATTTACTGTTATTTTATGATATATACATTATTTAAAACATCACTGAAAAATTCATTTCATATTTTAAATTCTTAATACAATTTATTGTTTTAAAAAAAAAAATCAAGGACATTCACATTTCCATTAAATGACAGATTCCATTAAAATGTGACAAAAAAACAAAAAAAAAAATATGTTCTTTCCAATTCGAAAATTAATAGGCTGTGTCAGAGAGTAAATCTTAAATCAAAAACCTTATATGTTAAAAAATTGTATATATATGTATGAATGTATAATACACACACAATTTCGTAATTCTAAAAACAAAGAGAAATTGTGAAATATTGTAAAATGTTAAATCGTTAATGATTCTTATAAATTTGAAAATTTGAAAGGAATTTTAAAAGAAAATTCTTTAAATATTTTACAAATTTTATTATTTATATTATATGACATAAAGAGTAGAAGTTGAAACATTGTATAATTTTTCACAATTATTAAATTAGTGATTTGAACAATTATGGAATAATGTGATAGAAGTGATAGAGATTCTGTGTTTTAGAACTTGTTTTTTTATGAAGTGGGCAACATAAAGATTTAATTATTTATTTATCCATATGATTAACATTTCCACCTCCAAAACTAATTATACTAAACTATTCTCCACTTAAAAAACTAATATATTCATATGTTGCATACTTATAGGGGCAAATAAAATTCCATGCATTAAAGTATTTTACCTTGTGTCAATTTCCGGGACTTTCACGGATTTTTACATCAATTTTAATTTCAAGTCAATCGTTCTATCTCAAAAATCAAAAATTATTTAAACTTTAATAAGGTTTTTTTATATAATTTGTAGAATTCTCAAAAATGAAAAACTTAAGTCCCTCTCAACTCAAACTTTGAGTTCACTCACACTATAAGCGATATTATGCGCTAACAAGTTGAACAGAACCAAACTTGAATGAAGTGGTAATTTGAGCTTTTTACAACACTGACAATTGCCTTTTGACATAAATGAAATTAATGTTTATTGAAGTTTGTAAAAAGCCCGGTGAGTTAATAAAAAATTTTAAAGTTCATACATTATTTTTTAAAATTAAGAGATATTGAAGTTGAAAAATTTTGGCTTAAAAAATAAAATATTCTGGTCTGGTACTAAAATAAAAAGAACACGGTATGAGAATACGGTTTACCTATTTCATAAAAAAAATAATACCAGCTAATTTGCAATCTCACTTATGTGCATATATAATAAATAATATTCTAGATAAAGCGATAATCCTGATTTTGAATCCAATCTAATCCCTCCAAACTCAGAATCTCACAAATACATAAATTTAAATATTCTGGAAAAGAGCTATTCCGAATTCAACAATTGAGATTTTTTGCAAATTTTCCACAGCTATTTTAAAGGTAAACCAAAAAAAAAGAGGTTTTAAAAAAAAAACAAGATATTGTCTACCGATATTTTGTTCAATGAAAATTTGTCAAACAAGATTTTGTAAAAACAAAATTTTGAAAAACGAAATATTGTCCAACAAGATTTTGGAAGCCGAGATTCTGTATCGCTCCCAATAAAATCCTTTATATTAAAAATAGAAAATTGTACTCGCGAGGAATAAAACTTACATATGAACAAATCTAACTCTTTTAAAAATTCTTAATTTAGAGTGTCTGTTTTTCCAAAAATTGACTTCCGTATAGCGGTTAATAAAAAGCTAAAATGTAATAAATTATAACAGAACTTGAATTATTTTACTAAAACTTGGACAAACAGATGGACGGTTAATTTTCCCCTTCTGAGCAATATATTTAAAATAAATTGTTGAAAATATGCTAATAACGTACTTTGTTCCAGTTTAACTACATAAAACATTTAACATTTAAACTAATAAATCTTATTATTTCATTATAATTTATTAACAAATTAACACCTAATAATTATATAAACTTCTAACTCCTAAATCTTTTAATGTAAATCAAATTAAAATAATAGTACATAAATTTTACAATTTTTTTTGAATTTTAAATCATATTCTAAATAAAAATATTTTTAAACTGTAAAACAAACCTAAAAATAAAATAATTATAACCAGAAATATCTTAAACTACACACATATTCATTCACAAGATTAAGTCTTTAATTTTATTTAACCACTAACAAAAAATGCTTAATGTTGAGATTGACATTTTCCAATTCCCATTCAAAAAAAACCAAACCCAAATTGTATGTATAATTTATATGGTTAAATCTTAAGTAAATGTATGTATGTGTGTAAGTCATAAGTGTATAATAGTGTTTTGTAACTAAAAAATATCAATAAAAAAAAAATTGTTCTTCCATTTTTTGTTCATTTTTTTAGGTTTTGACATACTTAATTTTATCTTTCACATTCTATTCATTCTCTTCTCTTTACATTCACCAAGTTCTATATATGTATGTATGTATAAGTTTTTGTTCTTTATTTCATTCTATAAATTCTCAAGTTGACCACAAATCATTTAAAGTTTTTTTTTTTGAGGCTCTTAAATCATTGTGTGGTATTGTACAGTTGCGTTTTAATACAAACCATTTAAAACACACATATTGTTCGTAATTTGCATATGTATGTAATATATATATGCATAGATAGATATATATTTATATAGCTGGATCAATTAGAAAAAATAATATACAAACATTAGATACAGAAGATGTTGATAACAAATATGTGAATATGGAAATTTATAGTTTGTGTTTTTTAAACTTTTTGTAAATCAATATTTAGGAAATGTTGTTGTCGTTGTTGTGTTGTGTTTTCAATGGGATCGTATTGATCTATTTGCAGGAAAATTGTATTTTTTTATTTGCAAAATTTTGCGGTCATATGTACATTAGAGATTATGCTTAAGTGTTATAAGCATCACCAACATAGTGTAAAATAGATATATATAAGTATATGGGTATATTTTATAATTTTATTATTCAGTGTTACAAGGATTCTGAGGGAAAGATTTTAAAATACTTTTATTGATAGTAAATTGATGAGATTTATTTATATGTACCTATAAATATATATATATATATATATATACAATATTTAAGTATTGCATTATTTGATAAAATACAATTATATTAAGGTCAATACAATTAAGAATAAAATAACAATTAATTTTAAAATGGATATTCCATTTATAGTAGAAAAGGCAATTAAATGCATAAACAAGAATTAAATAATTGATTATAAAATATTTTAAGTTTCAAAATATTAAGAAACGGTTTTTAAATGAAAATATTTTCCTGATTCCTAATAAAGTTTAATTAGGTTTAATGAATTTATGGAATTTGTCGAAAAGATTAAGCTTTAATTTAAATTGGAATCTGAATTAAAAATAGTCAGAGTCATTATTTATTGAAATACGAATAAAATGGTGAATAATAGTATATGGGTTTATATTTGATGAGGAATAAATTCTTGATATATTATCATTGAACTCTTGTTATTAGTATTGATCATTGGGAGCATAGAAATGCAATAAATATAAAATCATAATCTCGTTTAAAGTTGAAAATTTAAATCTCATTTAAATGTCAAAATTGGCTTTAAAAGAGAAATGTCTTTTAAATCAAAGTAAAATTGGTTGCTAAATTTTCCGATTCTAGTGTATGCTTTACATTTTTGTGTATCTAATATCAATGTTAGGTTTTTACCCATTAGAATCTCTTCTTTGTATTTTAAATACTTTAAAAATGTAATTAACTATTTGCATTTTACCACAGGGGCACTTTTCTAGGGTAATTTTTTAGGTTTTTAGAGAATATTTCGTAAACAAAAATTAGGATGTAAAGAGCTAAAACTATGCCATAGAAACTTTTTTGATTGGAAGAACTTTAGAGTCTACTTAATTAAATTTAAAAATAAAGCAGGAGAAAAATGTTGCTGTATAAGTCGCGATTATGTATTCCAGATTATAAAGAAAATTCTTAAGAAAAATTACAAATATTTATATATTATATATTTATATAATATATTAATAATATTTGTCCAGAGAATGAGATGTAACAAACGCATTCAATTAAATGTGTTCAATTATAAAAAATAAAATATCAATGTTTGGTTGAATGTGTTTTATTTTAAAAAATAAAATATCATAAATTATCATTAGCAGACCAAAAAATATTTTATTTATTTCTAATAAAAAAAAAAATAAAAAAAAAAAATTTTAATGAATTTAAATTATTTTAAATGTTTATGAATTAATTTATTCAGTTTTTAAAACTCACAGAACATTTTCTGGAAATTTTATATAAATCGTCAAACAAACTTTTTTATTTGCATAGTTTCTCTAAAAATTTGTAACTTCAAAAACTAATATTCTTCACTTTGATAATGTAAAACTCAATTTAAAACTCACAATTTATTCATTTATTTAATATAATTTTACGTACATATAAATAGAATTAAGCATGTTGAGTAGGTATATTATAGAATGTTGGCAACAAACAAGTATTTCGATTTGAATTTAAACAAAGGTTGTCGAACAATTTACAATTTACATAGCTTAGCAAAATTTTTTAAAAATATGTACATACACAAAAAGTTAATAGATGAAGAAATAGATCATTATTCAAACAAAATAAATCTATAAAAAAATCTTTTATTACGGAACAAATTTACCGAATTTAATTTTAAAAATTTAAAATTTAGACAATTAGGTACGCACTTAAATAAAAAAAAAAATATTAATTGAGATTAAAAAAAAAAATGGCACCAAGAAAGAATTTGATTCAATAAGAAATTATATGAGTCATTTGTTTTTTTTTTGCGTATCTATTACTAGAATAAAAACATAATCTGCGTAATACAAAATGTAACGGTTGTGATTTTATTTAAGAATATGGTATTGATATAAAATATATGCATATGTATATAATGAAATTAGAAATAGTTCTTAATTAGAAAAAGTTCTTCTTTCAATTGACCTTCCCTCAATCTGTGACGGGCCAAAAGCTAGTATACAATAGTTATAATATTTCCTCTTTTGAGATGTAATTTGGCATTCAATAAAACTTAATTTTTTGTGCAGCATTTAGTTATTATGCAACATTTTTCAATTAAATTTTTTTGCATCAACCTTATGTTTTTCATTCAAAAATAAAATATATATATATTTTTTTTAATAATTAGTCTTTCGAAACTTTAAACTTGTTTTTTTTTTTTGATATTTTGAAAATTATATTTTTGGCCGCAATTCATTTTTATTTTATTATTTAGTTCAAAAATGATTTGAAGGACAAAAACCACAGACATCTCTTCAAAACTAATTGTTTTAATTTAAAATATGTTTCTTGGCTTTTCTTTTAAAATGTTTTACCCAATTTATACCATATGCTGCTTTGAAAATTAGAAAAATATAAATTATAATTTCATAAAATGAGTTTAATTGGTTTTTCAATTAAAAACAAAGACTTATAAGTACCAGTGATAAAAGAGCACTTCCCCTCTATAGTTCATTTTAAGCTGTATCTATGTTGAAAAAAAACAGTTTAGGTTATTAGGGGCTTCTTCAACAAATTTACACCATTAAAAATTCTAACAAATTTTCACAAAATTGTAAATTTTAATAGAATTTACAAAAAACCATCTATAAAAATTGTAAAAGTTGTAAAATTCTAAATTTTGTGAAAAAATCCTTAGTTTCAAAATGAGCTTTTAAAACTATAATCTTAGATATTTAAATAAAGTTATAGATATTATTTAAGTTTTGAAACTAATCCCGATTTTGTAAATAAATTAATGCAAGGTCCTTAAAAGTAGGAATCATTTTTTTAACAAAGTTTATGTAATATTTTTTAATGAAGAAAATTCAGAATCAAAAGTTGAATCTTAAGAGATAATTTTTTTTTAAATTTTATTTTTAAGTTAAAAAAATTATGACGTCAAACCAAAAACCCTCAAAAAATAAAACCAAAGAAAAAATTTAGATAATCTTAAGTTTCAAAAAAACTTAAAAGTCATACAATACCTACAAATCTTCTGTAACCATATCAACATAAGTGACTCATTATATCAGACTACACATTTTTTATACCTGGTGTTTTCCTTTTATTTTTACTTTTGGAGCATCAACTAATTTTTTTTTAAAGAATGTGGTAAGTTCGTAAAAAGTTTTACAGTCTTACCATCTGTCTTGTGTTTAGTCAAATTAAGAAAAACAGTATTTCCTTGTTTCATTTTTAAGCTTTGCAAGATTCTATGGGAAAGAATTATTTTTCAAAATTTTTCAATGTTAATTATTTAAGGGAGACCTTCGTATGCATCTGCAGCAGAGGTACATAAGAGGATTAAATAAAACGGATGTTGTGCTGGGAAAAGACAGATTTAATAAACAAGTATGGAAATTAGAATATAAGTTTAGAACATTATATTATTAGAGGTTGCTTTAAAAAGGCTGTTCTGAGACCTCTTTGATACAAAAAGTTCCGCTCAACAAATTTTTGAAGCCCTATTTTTGTTTCGAACCCGAAAACTGATAACATGCTTTTTTTAAACATATTATGTGACATTAATAAAGCATTTGAAATAAGGGCATCCTAACCTCAAAACCTCCGCTAAACAAGTTTGAAAAGCTCTTACTTTGTATCCTTTAGCATTGAATTTTATACTTATAAAATGTAATTAAAACATCGACTAACCATAGCTTATGAGAAAGAATAGTAAATTCCCACACAGAACCACAGGACACGCGAGAAGCCAATTAAACTAATTTTCAAAATAGATTCACAAAGCCTTGTCATCGAAATGAGTAATGAATAAGATAAGTTGAAAGGTAATAAACAGCCTTCCGAAAGTTTACTTCGTCCTTTGATATTTGTCATTGAGGAACTACGTCCTAAAATTGATCTCACTATTCGTTCTATCGTCTTATCCCAAAACCAGTTCGATTTCCAATTCAACATTCTACTTTTTAAGACATAATATTATGAAATCAATTTTTTTCTAAGATTTATTTAATAATTTAATTTTTTCTTTATTTTCAAATGATTTATTTAATAATTTAATTTTTTCTTTATTTTCAAATGTCAATCAACAGAAGTTGTTGTGTTGTTTGTTTTTTTGGGATGTAGGGCGACGCACATCCTACTTTATTCTCTAGGGAACAAAAAGAAATTTAATATTTTAAGAAAGTTAATATTTTATAGAACAATAAAAAAAAAACAAAAAAAAATTTCTATATAATTTTGTAGGGGCCATTTTTTATATAATATATTTTTCATTTCTATTTTTCATTCGAAATATTTCCATTTAAACTGACAAATTGAAAATATGTTTTGCAGTCACATAATTTGATTCCATTTTTCATTTCGTCCTTTTTATTTTTTTTGTTTTTTTTTTATATTTTCTTGAAAAATTTTTATTTTTTTGTTTTTTAAAGAAAAAAATGGAAAATAAAAAATTACACAGAAAAGTGAAAAATAAATTATAAACTTAAAATTATTCAACAAAAAAATAATTTTATAAAAAAAACGAAAACAAAATATTTTTATGAAAAACAACTTTTAAAAGAGGAAGATAATAGTAGAGTAGATTGTGTCAACTCTAGGATACCAGTATGATCAAACATCAGATGATATAATACTAATTACTTTTGGCAAAATTTCGAATAAACAACTTATTAGACTTTCAGTTATGTACAAAAAAAAATAAAAGCTGAAAGGAAGCACTTCAAACCTCTTCCACTACATCGACTATAATTTATTCAGACGTTTGCCATTTAGATTAAAAACGAATTTGTGAAAATTTCAAATCCTAGCTCCTTTACTGTTTGAGTTATTGTGTGGACGAACAGACATACGGACAGACGGACGGACATAAATAGCTAGATCCATTTTCTTTTCGTTTCTCATCCAATTCATACCTTGGAGTTTATATCTTCCTTCCCCCTTTCTCTGCATCACTAACGTAATACCCAATTTATTATACCCTTGACCCGTAGTTATATGGGGTATGAAATTTATATATTGTGTCTGAAATGTACTCTTTTAAAAAAGGATTTTGGAAAAATCGAGAGACAATTTCTTAAATTTTAAACATAAGCTAAAATAAAATGTTGCATTTTTAATTTCTTGTATATTAATTCAAAATAATTTGGGCTTGAATATCTATAACAGGTGTTTAAAAATAGAAGATTTCCAGTTTTTGATCCCTTCTAGGTCTAGAAAAGCCAGCGAGATCAACTCAAAAAAACCATTTCCAAATTTAACCAACATTATTTTCATGAATCTAGCCTCCGCAAATTTAAATTCTGTAGCTTAAACCCTTTAGAAAAAATTGGGAGTCAAAAATACTCAAAAAATTTAAATTCATATAACGGTTTTCCTTAAAAAAAGCGTTGTAATTGTAGCATGCTTCATGCAGACTAAAAATAAAACTTGTAAAACTTTAGTTTCGGGTTGGAAAAATTCAAATACCGGGATTTTTAGAACTTTGGAGTCAATAATTCTACAATGGGTGCGGCTACATTTAAACGAAGAAGCACTTTTGTTAACATCCGAACGGACGAAGTAAAACTACACGGATAAACTTTTTAAAAATTATTTTAAAGTCAACTAAAAAAAATTATAAGAATAGAAATAAAACATTTTAAAAAGTTTTAAAATAAAACAATATTTACATTAAAGTGTTGATGAAATATAATTGCGCCAAAAAATTAAAGTTATGCAAAAAGTTAGTTTGATTTCAAAAAACAAAAATAATATTTCTTTTGTTTTAATTTTGAATTAAAATGTAAGCAACTTAATTCAAAATTAAAACAATTTATTTAAATAATAACAAAGGACATCATAAAGCATTGCCGATATATATTTATATAAGTTTAATATCAAAAATTAGTAAAGAACTAAAATATTTTATATTAAAATAAACTATTCCAAGCGAAAATATATATAGAAATTTAAAAATTCGATCAGTTCCAAAAATGAAAACCATTAAAACTTTCAAATAACAATTGTGAAAACTTAAAATAAAAAAGTTTTTTTATTCGATTAATTTGTAGAGTTCCATTAAAATACTGAATATTTTACTTATTAGACAGTTTCTAAAACATATTTAACTCAAATCCCTGATATAAATTTAAAGTATAATGAACATGTATGGAAATTAGAATATAAGTTCAGAACATTATCTTATTAAGGGTTGCTATACAAAGCCTATATTTCATTTGCCTGGGTTTATTAGACCTCTTAGGTATACAGTAATATGTTCGAAACAAAGCATTCAAAATAATGGGACCTGCACCTGAAATACTCAACAAATTTATGAAACCCGGCTTTTGCATAGAATGCGAAAACTGATAACATGTTTTTTTATAAACATATGTGTCAGTAATAAAGTATTTGAAATAAGGGACATCCTAACCTCTAACTTCCGCTAAAAAAGTTCGAAAAAATCTTACTTTGTATCCTTTAGAATTGGATCCCTTCAAGTTTTTCGAATTCCTAATATGAAATACAAGCAAGTGACATATAGGCAAGTGATAATGTAACCAAAATGCAGGAAATTTAGGTAATGATATTAAAAATAAAATTTTTAACTCAAAACCTTGATATAAATTTCAAAAAGGGTTTGTAAGTTGAAAAACTATAAAGAATTAAACTATTTATAGTACAGTGGTAGTTTGATTATTTTAAAATATTGGGGGCAAAATATTAAATTTTTTTTAATTTACCTTAACTGTAACTTAAGAACGTCTTCTAAAAATTTAGAATTTTTTTAAATCTTTTAAAATTTAGCTAGGGACGTGACACATTTATTTTGAAGCAATGATAAGGAATAAAGACGCCGATGACCTTAGGGATAAAAGCAGCATCAACTAAGCTACGCTAGTATCAATACCTTATCACATATTACAGCTCCAATATAATTGAAATTTCGAAGTTAAGCATTTCAAAGCAACATAGCTTTTACATTAAATAAATGCTTTCAAAGTAGTTTTAGAAATAATAAGAAAAAACTTCAATCAACTAATCTTTAATATAAGTCTTGCCTAGGCAATGCATTACTACAGCCTACTGTAAAGTACAGTAAAGTTCCAGCACGAAGCACTCCTGTCCTGTTTTTCAACATCAAAATTTCAAATCCACCCCTTTACTTCTGTATGGAAATTTGAAACTCTTTTTTTTCAACAATAATCATACAATTCTTTTTTAGGAAATTCAAGATAAAAAACAAATTCAAAGGACATCATAATAATAAAAAAATATGGTTAATCCCTAAAAATACAAACACCCCATTATAGTGTACCATAACTATACCAATATAATAAAATAAGAGACAGAAGAGATTTATAAAAAATTCAAAACAATAATTATTTAATGACCTAATTAAGAGAAAACTTTTGGGATTTATTTAAAAAAAAACAAAAAAAAGTTAATGCGGAAGAAAACTTAATTTTTTGAAAAAGCCTTTCTGGATAAAATTTGGAAACAAAACCTTTCTAAACTCCAATAACACAAAACAAAAGAAACCATTTTTAATGTAAAATAATTTAGATAAAGCTTTAAGTAACTATAACGGTATATCCTTAGGAATTTTCAAAAATAAATAAAAAAAACAAAAAACTTTATGACATAACAAAGTTCCTGTTCTAAACGCAAAAACCATTTTTTTAATCACCTCACTGCTTAAGTGTTGATAGAATTGCAATTTTATTATTTTACCTGATAATACAAAAATAAAACCTTTTTTCACCATTTTAAAAAACAACACTAAGTGGTGAAAAAAAATAAAATAAACAATTCCTGAATAGCGGAAAAATCTGATTTATTTTTAATGTGAAAGAGAAAAAAAGAGATGCCAGATGTATAGTATTTATAATCAATTGAAAATATATTTTCAAAAGTAACTAATTAACATTTAGAAAATAAAATTATAACGGGTTTTTTTAAAACATTTGCGTTAAAACTCTCGATTGTTTGATTAAAATAATGTAAGAATAACCTATTTTATAGAAACATGGTAGCGACCAACACTTGTTTTAAATGGGAGCGTTCCATAATCTCGGTTTAGTAAATCTTTTGTTTTAAATCTCGTTTTTAGAAAATCTCGTTTTTTATTGAAAAATCTGGTTTTTAAGGATTTTTGAGTTGGATACAAAACCAGAATTATCAGCTTTTTCCAGAATACAAAAAAGCGATTTTCTAAAAACAAGATTTTCTAAAACGAGATTTTCTAAAAACGAGATTTTCTAAAAACGAGATTTTCTAAAATGAGTGTACTAAACCGAGATTTCAGACCCAACCCGTTTTAAACAAATAAAGCAATCAATGCCTCTTTAACGTTAAACAAAGAGTATGGCAGATTCTTCAACACTGTTCAATTTTTAATACGCTATCAAAGTCCAAAAAAATTAATTTAATATTATGGGGCCATTCCATGTGAAACTAATTTTTACCTAATGTCAGTAATTTATTATTTTTCCAGATAATAAAATTTTAAAGGAGCACTAACATCTTTCATTTGAACTAATTCTTAATTTTCATCTTTATCCTCTATAAGACACATGATTTCTAAGCTCAAGCTTTTAAGCCTGCTTTCCGTGTCCCTTTCGTAAAAATTAATCTGTGCATTAAATTCAAAACCCCATACTAAAGTTTGATGATTAAATGGTAGGAGGTTTTAGTATGTCAAAGTTGCACACTACTCACAGGAATCCGGATGGTTTTAATAGGCTATCGGCTATCTGAGAAATCTCTTAGAGAAATGCCAACAAAGACTATTTTTTAAAATTTTAAAAAAATTTATATACAGAGAAAAATTCTTTAGTTAGTCTTGGTTAAAATTAACGGTTTCGTAAAGTAAATCCACCTCTATAATTAATGGAGAAAACTTGAGACATTATTTAACTTAGAATCGCATCCTAATTTACTGTAATTATTATTTCATGCGAAATAATTAAAATAAACAAATTTTCAGAATATTCTAATTTTTTTTTAACAGTCTAATTTCAAAACAGTTACAGTTCACAAGCGTTCAAATCAGTTAATCTGGCAACTTCAATGAGAATAAATTTATGTTATGTTGTTTTTATTGTGGTTAACATGCAGTCACGGATCACGACAGGACTAAAAAATAAAATAAAAGCAAAAAAAAAAAAAAAAAAACTGTATTTTGTTTAAAAAAAATATTTCGTTCAAAAAATAAAAAAGATAAAAAAATTTTTATTATAAAATAAAAGAATTTGTTTTTAGAACTTTATTTTGTTTTTTGTTATTGTTTGTTTTTTTAAAAAAGCCTAGCAAAGCCCGAAGGATATTTATGCAATTTTAAATAATTCCTAACTCTTTTGTTGTTAAATTTTATCCGCCAGAATAATAAGAAACAAAATAAAAAAATGTTTAATACTGATACTGGCAGCACTAATACATTATGTTATAATAGTGTTGCATAACATTTAATTCCCTGTTTAAAAGTGAATAAAAATGAAAGAACAACAGCATCAAGTTCAAATCCTCATAATTCATAATAACCTTAAAAAAAATAACAGAAAAAATGTTATTTTAAAAACGCAAAGGACGCCCCAAGGGAGGTCAAAGTATACAATTCATTTTTTTTTTTTTTGAACAAAAAAGAAACTATAAAAAATGCCTTTATTCAAATATTATAATTTTACCTCCATTGAAAACTGCTTTTTTTGTTATTAAGATTTAAAACAAAAAAAATCGCTTAAAACCTTTGACTTCCTGGTTCTTTTTTACAAAGTTGTAGAGAACAACTTTTTTTATCAACAATTTTTTCTTGAAAGGTCAGACTAAAAATAATAAGAAGTAGGTTTTGAAAGTGATAATCCATTTTATCTTTAATTTTAAATTACTTATAAAATTTATATTATAACATTTATTTAAAAGTCGCACATCTAAGTAAGCGAATTTAATTGGTAGAACACACTGTCAAATTAAAAATGACAGATTTGAAGTACTTGATTGACGTTGAAGTAAACAAATATTTGAAGGTGTATAGTATACGTCTTATTATAATTTTGAGTAATCTGTGCTGCCATTACATAATATTTAAATTGTACCAACTTAATAAGAAAAATTTATAGTTGTGACAGTTAAATTCAATGAATATTTTTTTAAAATATTTTAACTATTCAAAATGAAACAGCAGTTAATAAAAATTTTTTTTAGAATATTTTTTTAAGATATTTTACATCGCAAACAGGTCGGTTGCTTATTCCATTATTCTAGCTTAGGGGGAGGTTTTTTTAGTTAGTTAGAATTTTACACTACCAGGTTATAATTTTTCAGGTTGCCTTTTGAAAATTTTTCCACAGAAATCCTTCCACAGAAAAAAAAAACTAACCATTATTTCAAACACTTTGTTACAGATTAAAAACTCAAAAGTAAAATTAAATGTTAATACTTTTGCCATCAAATTGACATAAATTCATTAACACTACCACTTCCCCGCGAATTAAATATTTGCACATCTATTTACTACCAATCAACGCATGCGAATGCCAAAATTTCGCAAAATTTAATTAAAAAATCAAATAATCATGTGTTTTTGGCATTTTGGCATTTGGGATTTTTTTTTGTTTGGGATTTCCTGGCGCTCCCATTACAATATACACAATGTTTTGAAATATATTTTTTATAATGACCGTGGTTTGAAGCGATTCTTTCTACTTGAAAAATCGACGTTTTTACCACAACACCATTGTGTCAAATAATTGTGACTTCCTTAGATCTCCATTTTTAAGTTTCAAGCTTCAATGTAATATTTCCTGAAATACATATATACAAGGTTTAATTTCGCTTTTATATAAAACTAATATTTCCTTTTAAAATACTAATTAATACAAATCGGTAAATTTAAAATTATTTTATTTTCGATCTATAGATAAAAACTGTATTTTTAGCACATTTTCAAAAAATTTTGTAAAAATGTGCCTATATAGCTTCACTCTGTCCGTCCGTCTGTCCGTCCGTCCGTCCGTCCGTCCGTCCGTCCGTCCGTCCGTCCGTCCGTATGTTTACAAAAACTTTTACACCGTTTGAAATAGAGTAAAAAAATTTTAACCATGGGTAGTTTTTGCAAAAAAAATAATTTCGTAGAAGAATTTTTTTCTGTAGCCCCACCTGTTACGGGGCTACAGCCCCCCAAAGTTGGAAAAAGCCCTATATTTAAATTGTTATAACAAGAGTTCTGTTAAACATATTTTCAATATGAAAACGGCAATCAATAGCTGGTTTCATAAGCTTTATAAAGATATAAAAGAAAAATGTTTAGGGTTGCCATACGGTACTAAAATTTAACATTACACAAAACTCAATTTTTGCAAAAATTTTGGCCACACATATCTTCTGAACGGTTCAAGGGTCTTGAAATTTTGGGAGAAGTTAGATACTTAAAAATTAGTAGGAATCGGTTAACAAAATTTTTTTGTCCAGGCGCATGTTTCGGAGCTATAAGAAAATTGAAATTTTGCTATTTTTAAACACCTGTAACTTGAATACCTGTCCAAATTTTTTTTTAGTGATATACAAAATTCAAAGCTCTTTAATTATACTTAAACATGTGTCAAAGGTTTTTCTTAATTTTGAAGGTTGACGAAGCTACAGCCCCTGCAAATTCCAAAAAAGCCCTATATTTAAATTGATATAACAAGAGTTATATTAAGTTTATTTTCAATCGAAAAACGATAGAAAAGAGGCGCTTTTATAGGCTTTTCAAAAATATGTCGCTCAAATGTATAGGGTTGCCATACGGTACTAATATTTACCATTATATAAAACTCATTTTTTGCAAAATTTTTGATTCCATATATCTCCTAAACGGTTTAAGATAGGGGCCTGAAATTTTGGAAGAAGTTAGATCCTCAAATATTAGTAGGAGTCGGTTAACAAAATTTTTTTGTCAAGCCCCCTGTTTAGGAGCTATAAGGACTCGAAAATTTAAATTTTACTATTTTTAAGCACCTGTAACTTGAATACCTGTCCAATTTTTTTTTTATTAATATGCAAAATTTAAAGGCCCAATATTATATTTTAACATATTTTCCTTAAAGTGGTTAAAAGTGGTTCCTTAAATTGAAGAAAGTGTTTCTCAGTTTTACCCATTTTTGCTTAGATTGCATAATTCTAAGTAAAATTCCAAATTTTTGTGGAATTCACAATTTAATTCCTTGAACCTAAAAACATGGAGGGGGACGGAGGGGGGGAGGTAGATGAAGTTAGATCCTTGAGAAACTTGGCAACCTTCCCCATTGAAGGGTTATAACAACTTTAAAATAAAAACTTTACTGCTAGCAGTAAATTTTATAAGCAAGCAGTAACTATTTCCAAGTAAATATTTCCAAAGTTAAACTCAGTATGTAATACAATATAATTTTGGAAATGTGCTTTTTTAAAAACCCTTGGTTTTTTTTCATGACTTGTTTTTAAATAATATCAAAATTGAAAAACAATTGGTTAATTACATCTCTTTGTTTTCTCTTATAGATACTTATCATATGCAAATCAAACACCATTAAAAAATTTGAATTTATTTAATCCTTTACTTGTTTCAAATTGAAAAATTTATAACTTGATAAAAAATCAAAATTGATTATTTAGAAATCAAAATTTATAATACCATTTACTCCCATAAATCGCTAATTAATAAAATATTTCAGAAAAAATAAAAAATTTTAATTTATGATATCATAAAATGAAAAATCTCAGTTTCAATTTATATTAATCGTATATAGTGATAATTATCAGTATATGATTGTCTTATTCTTATAAATGTATCTAAACTAAGCAATCAACAGAATTCAATGAAAGTTACATTTAATCTTCATTAGTAAGAAAAAGCATTCAGAATCATCCCATTAATATTATTAGAGACTCCATTATGTGTACAATGTGCTGAGCTTGTCAATTGCAATAAAAGAAAGAACAAATAGAAGAAGAAAAGAAATCAAAAAAAAAAAAAAATAGGGAAAAAAAATTCAAAATAAATTACCTTTCCTTTTGGAGAACCCAATGTCCAGACTAAACTGAGACTATATCAAAATCATTAAATTATTCATTTCGTTTGAGACTAAAAAATTTCCAAAACAGACATAAATTTTTCAGTTCGGAATAAAATTTATTATTCAACTTTTTCAAATACAGGGGGGGTTGAATTTTTTTTTTTGAGTTCCTTCTAGTCATTTTAAGGACGTAATAATAAGTATGAAAACGACTTTTTTAAAGTAAAACTTATTCCCAAAATGTAAATTTATTTTCCATAAGAATAATATTAAAAAATTGCATATTTATAATTTGTCTGAATGATTTAAAGTCTATTTCTTTGACAAAGTTGTTAAGGTTATTATAATTCTAAAGTTTCATTTTAATATATTTCAAAATATTAAGTTGAGTTGTAAGTGGGTTAGCATTTGGATTACAAATCGAGGGTGTGCGGGTTCGATTCCCGTACGAGTCTAAGAGTCATAACATTTTTTAAGTTCTTCAAAAATCCCCATGGTAACCAAATATAATTAAAATATACAAATATTTATTGTAAACAAAATAAATAATATTACTTATAAATTGATAAAATGCATTGAAAGAGGGTGCATAACGAACCGGAAGCCCTACGTATTAGGATGACACATCATTCCCCCGCATCAAAACAACAACAACAAGTCGAGTTGAACAGGTTAAATAATAAATGATGCAAATTGAGTTCAACCAGTTAAATCTCTATTTCATTCATGAACTATGACGTTATATAACAATGATTCTCTAGATACTCTAGAGTTAGTAACAATGATACCTTATACCAAAAATAGATAAGGAAATATACATATTAACTTTGTGTGTTGTTCGTAACCACTAACATAGGAAGCACTAAATCCATTTGAATAATAACTTGAAAAAGAATGAATCTATCTGAATAAAATTTATGCAGTAGGTTACCAATTTCCTAAGGGACTGCTGGGGAATTTGCCAAATCGTACCATTGGTTCAGAATCTAAAAGCTTCCGCAGAGACATAACAGCAAAATCAATAATCTTAGCATCTTTAAATTTTAAAATTAAACTGGAGATGTATTGGAGTGACGTTTCGGGTAACTACCACACGCTTTCCAAAGACGATCACACATATTTTCTTCACTAATAATTATAAAAACTTCACAATCTGTACAGGCGCATATTTTATCACACCTATTTCAATTTTCAGTAAATTAATTGAATAAATTTGGCAGGTCTGGAAACTTATATCCTCATTTTAAGGTGGCCCACTATTAAATGCAAAGGGTTTTGTTTTTGTCATATTTTTTTTAGGTTCCAGAATTTTAAGATTAATTGGAATCGCGGTTAGAGTAGCGCTAACACACTTGTAAATACTAACCATACCTATCTCAGTTATCTCTGTACTGTGATTATTCATTTAGAAGTCTGGGCAATACGATTTTTTATAATGTAAAATGTCATAAAATTAATTGAAGTAGTAGATGGAAGAAGCAGTTTTTATTTTATTTTTTTTATAGCTATATTTGGATATTAATGCTCTTACTAATTTTGGTTCTGTATATGCTGTAGTGTCGGTAATTTATTTTATGTAGTTGAAAAATACATAACTAACTCCTAAATCGTTTTTTCAATGCAATTTAGTTTAATTGACTTCTTAAATTACAAGTATTTAAAATCAGACGCAGGTAAAGGATGGTCTGAATATACAAATTTCATAAAGTGACTGCTCTAACAAATCAAAGTTTCAGAGTTTATTAATTGAACTCTAATCAAATTAATTTAAGAAAACCACAAAGTTAACTAAGTTTAATTTACAATAGAAAGCCAAAGTTCTTCTAATGGTTGAGTTCCAAAACTAAAATATATGATAAAATGAAATTGTACTCTGTCCCAAAACTAAAATATATCACCTTAGACCAAAAAACCTTGTGACTCTATAAATAAAACTTTAAAGATCAAAAAAATTTACATAGACTATAGCGTCATTCATTTTCATGAAAAACTTGAAACCCAGAAGAAAAAAGATTAATGAAAAACTGATATTGTAGAAAATATACTAAATCTGTATACAAAAATCTATAGATACATCTGTATTGGACATAGATAAAAATAAAAATGGGCAAAAAACAAATGGACAAAGAGAAATGTAAGATAAAAAAAAATTAGCTTGACATAATTACTATATAAAGAAAGATTAATTATCATTTTTTTTTTTGTTTGCCATTTTGTTTTTTTTTTGTTTTTTTTTTTTGCTCTTTTCCTTTACATTTCGCAATTATATTCTTTCCATTTGACAATGTTTTGTTTTGTTTTTTTTTATTTGCTTTTTTGCGTTTATTCTTATTGCAATGTCGGTAATGTAGTTTCAAAATTTTTCTCATTTCAAATTTTTTTTTCAATAAATATTCCAGAATGAATTAAAGGGGTTGGGGACGAAATTCCAAAAAAAAATAACAGTTTTGAAAAAGCGGCAATCCTGATTTTGAATCGAACTCTAAAGTCCCTCTTAATTGAGAATTACGAGTTCCTTGTAAATAAATGTTCTGTAAAAGTCGTATAACCCTGCTTTTAAATTCAACTCTAAAATTCCTCTTAATTGAAAATCTTACACATCACGTATAAATAAATATATCAGGCGTATATCCCTGCATTTGAACTTTTGAGCATTTGATTCAACTCTAAAATCCCTCCTCACTCAGAATATCACATGGAATTTGTTTTTTGGAATTAAATTTTTTCATTGTTTGGAATTTTGTAAATTTGGAATTTTTCTTTTGGAATTATGACACCATCCCGCATTAAAGTGGTCAGACATCCAAATCAGATTGGAAGAAGCAAAACAAACAATCAAAAATCCGGAAACCAGACAGACATCAAACATCAACAACATTGGTTAGAAATGATATTAAAAATAGAAAAAAATAAAAATTGTTTTTTTTTGCAATATAAAATTAAAAGTATAAATTATAACAAAAAATTTTGAATTTAATAAATAAGAAATAAAAATTATAAATATTATATTTTATTGAAAGAACTCGTTAAAATTTAATACAGAACTTGTTTTAAAAGAATTCAAAAAAATTAACTCTGATTTATTAAAAAGTACCCTTATTGCCGAATATGAAGTAATAATTCCAACAAATTTTTATAAGAAAATGGGATAACGTTATAAAAATATTAATAGGCGTTTTGGCTTCTATTTTTATACCCGTAATGACTATTGGTCAAAAGAATATGCTAAATTTGCAATTTCAATTGTGGCGCAGAGATAGAAGGGGCTAGATATAGACTCAAAGGTATAGATCGAATCAGAATCAAAAAGTAAATCGATCTAGCTATGTGTATCCGTCCTTCCCCACAATAACTCAAAAAATTAAGGAACTAGGATTTTCAAATTTTCCCAATTTCTATTTTATACAATAGCCGTCATCACTATTGAAATCCAGCCAGTTTGATCTACGGGTTCGAGTACCTGCCATACAACATCTTTTTTTATATGGACATTATTCTAAAACTAATAAAGTTGGGTGTCTGAACTTATTCCAAAAATATTTTAATTATAGAGCCAAAATTTGAACAAAATTTGGTTGGTCTACTACATTGGGTTTGAGTAGTTGTCACATAACTTCTTCTTTTATATGAGTATTACTCTATATGCAATATACCTAATGGGGTAGTGCAGTTGGTTTATATTTCAGCTTTTATGTGAGCAATACTCAATACCTAGAAAAGGTGAATGTATGAAATTTTATCAATAGTAGTTAAATTTAATGCCTAACTGATTTGGAAAATTTGGTGTAAGTGGAAGAGGTTCGAAGAGCTGCCTTTCAACTAATATTTTCTTTTGGATGATATAATGTCGATATAACGGTCATATGGATATCCCAAAGTTTGCGCTGTCTCTACTACAGTCTTCCTGGTTTAATTTATATTTAATTTTTTTTATTTATTTATTAATTTATTTATTTATTTATTTTAAATATAATATTAATAAAATAAATTGTAATAACATCAGTAAGATTTCCGGTTACAAACGCCATATTTAAATTATATTTGTTTTTTAAGAATTGCATATTTATAGGCGAATTTATATGAGAAATTTTTAGAGCAATTAAAATCTTATAAGTTTTATCTAATTTGATTATATATTGTAAAACAACATAAAATTTGAGTAGATTTATTAATTTTATATTCAGATTATTAAAAAAAAAAAAAATAAAAAAAATTAGGTGAAAAATTATAATTTAATAAATAAAAATTCAATAACAATCAAATTGAAATTTTTATAATAAATAACATCTTTTACTTGTTAAACTTAAACGGCATATGTTAAAATTTAGAATATGAGTTATGTTATGATATATATATACAAATAATTAAAATTGATATATATATATCATAACATAATTGATATATATATACACTTCCTTTTCTTTCTGTACACACTCACATCCAATTTTGTTGTACATAACTAAAACCCATAAATAATTTTCTTTAAAATTTTCAAAAGACTTAATAAAAATGTAATTTAAGTTTTATTTCAATAATTTTAAAAATAAAACTTAAACAATCTATACTAATTATTTTATAATACGCCACAATTTCCATTTAATAATTTTTATTTTAATTTTACTAAAAACTAAAACTAAAATTAAACCAGAAAATATCTCACTCTTACATTTCAATTATAGATTTTGTGGTAAGCATGTTCGGCCACTTATTAAAATGTAATATATACATACTTGTATATAAAATTTGTCAATTTTCATTTGCATTTAATGAACCGTTCTTACATTTAAGTGGAAAATTCATATACGAAAATGTAAAAATAATGTTGGTATAAAAAAAAACATAATGTTTTTCCCGTGTTATTAATGGTCCTTATACCTATTTTTGTTTCAGGATATACATAATATAAACAAATTTTAAGACACACATAATGATATGTATTTTATAATACCCATATAATCTACATAAACAGATGAAAATTATTAACATCTAAAAAAAAAAGGATATTTTAAATCTTAGGGACAAAAAATAACAATTTCAATTCATTCATGTAACATTTCTACACTCTCCAATCTCCAAAGCTCCTACAAAAATGGAGGGCAAAATTTAACGTAGGAAAAAAAATACACAAATTAATGATGAAAATTCTAATATTCTAAATATTTACATGTCCTCTTATTTAATAGATGCATGTTTTGAAGTATCTATGTTTATTGAAAAAACGTTTTTACGAAGGATAGTTAAGGACATTTGATAAGATCTATTTCCACTTTTGGAAAAATACTTTTTAGTCAAGACAATTTTTTGAATAAGTACAAGTATTCAAGAGAATTTTTCGGATAACATTGTTTAGCATTGTCTTTCGGATAACAATGTCATAAATCGGATGCTTATAATTATAATTCTTTTAATAGAATCTGATTTTTTAATAGGAGCCCCGAAATGAATTTAATGAACCATTTACAAATGTCGACTAATATCTTAGCTTATTTTGATGAAACTTAGACTTAGGTTATTAATCACAAAAGAACAACGGGGATTGAAAATGGATGACAAACAAGTATACTTCCCATACCAATAAAAATATTACTTTCAAATTGGTAAAAAGATTTTCCTTTCCATTCTTCTTGCATTCCTAACATTTTATATCGAAGTGGTAGTTCGGGTAGTTCCCACACGCCTCCCAAGACTTAAAAGCTTGTCTTTGAAATTAATAAAGATATAGTAACTTGAAATAAAGATAGAATCTTTATATTTGGTACAAGGGTGTTTCCCTATTTTCCTTATGTCTTAATTTGGGTGAACTGGAGTTGTGGTTCAGGTACCTCCCACGCATCTCCGAAAATCTAACAATCATTTTATATTTGTTGAATTAATATTGAGATAGGAACTTGAAATTTGGAACTAGAGTGTTCTGTTTTCCCTAAGTTTCTGAAATTTTAAAGGAATACAAGGGGCGGTTCGGGAAGCTGTCACACGCCTCTTTAGACAAAAAGTATATCTTCGGAATTAATAAAGTCAGAAAATTGAAATTTTGTACAAGGTAGTTAGTTCTGTTATATTTTCTTATTGTTCACAAAACTTGGGATGAGTTGAAGTGGCGGTTTGCGTAACTGTAAATTGAATCTGTCAAATTTAGTGTATTATACTTTCGCATCGACTTACTTTTTTATTATTATGTGTTTTAAATACTATTCGTATACCGTTACGATAATTCAAAGTTTTTACTTTAATTTGTTTTATATTTTTAAATATTAATGTAAAAGGATATTCAATATATACTATGCAAATAATCCTCTTTTGAACTAAAATTTTTTTTCCACAACTGTATTACTATATTAAAAATAAAAATTATAACAATATATAGTTTATTCAGTTCATTTCCTAAAAATAAAAATCCTATTAAATTGTAGTCCTTGTATCATTAAAAAAAAAGGACAACATAAGGCAATTTGTATATATATGAATATGAATATAATATATATGTATGTATGTATTATTATATTAATTCGTACATTATTAAAAATATAAATGAAACCAAAAATATAAAAAAAAAAACAGTTAAAGTAATAATAGATAAAGGACTAAAAGGGTACTTAGCTATTCTTTTGTATTTTGGCAATTGGTTTTATTATTTGTATCTTCGTAGTCGGACTATTACTACTATTTTTATTTTATAACAGTTAAAGTACATATATAAAATCCTTCTATATGTTAAAATTTATTTTTTTTACAGGATATTATATTTAAGAAGGTTATATCAATTTATTTTTTCCCTTTAAAAAAATTAAATTCGTTTTTAATGTACATGACGTATTATATTGTATATATATTTTATTTTATTGTATAGTATATATATATATTTAGTTTGTCAATGACTTACTTTTTATAAAACTTAACCTTTTATTTTTCAGTTGCCAACAAGAAACTTATTGGAAATACTTAAGAATTTTATTAAAAAAAAAAGAAATATTTAATTATAAATTAAGGGTTTAATTACCTTATTGTTTAGATGAATGTATATTTAATTGATAATCTGAAATAAAAGAAAATGAAAACAATTAAATTTAATATTATATTTATTATAAATTTTAATTGAATTAAAGAAAACATATTAATTTTTTTAATAAATAATTAATGTATTTTAATTTTTTAAGAAATAGCAATGCGCTCCACCAGTCCTTTAAAATATATTAATATTTTATATTATATACAAAATCAACGAAAATTGGCGACAAAGTTCCTTTTGAAGTTTTTTATATCAGTTTTAATCAGGCCTGTAAAATTCAAGTACTAGTATAATTACAAGTGTATATATATTTTTCAAAAATAATTATAATTTATTATTTTTCCATATTTAATTATTTAAAAATAATTAATTATTACAAATAATTAAAAAAGTAATTTAAGTATCAAAAATAATTACAAAAGTAATTAAATTTCAATAATATTTATAATAGTAATTGGAATATCAATTTGATTACTTTCTAGGAATTATGAAGTAAATATTATTTAATTCCTTTAAATGGTAATTGAATTTTCAAAGTATTCATTATAAAATATTTTTTATTATAATTACAAAGTAATGATTATTAATTAATGGTACTTATCATAGTAATTAAGTACCATTTTTAACATTACTTTATCGGTCTGATTAAAATAATCAAATAATGACGTCATCGGAAAGTATGATATAGTAAGGTTTAAACAAAATCAAATGCATAACCTAAATGAAAGAACTAAATTTTTAGAATTAATTCCGACTTATTAATTACAAATTATTTTACTATAATTACAAGTACCGTAATTTGATTTGATTGTTTATATTGTTCAATTTACAACTAACAGCGCCTTAATTTCTTTTTTAATAAAATTTGTCGACAGTAACCATGACAACTCAAAATTAATACTTAGGTAAAGAGAACTTTACAAATACACATATGAGTACTTTGGTGAATAATAGTTTAAAACTGAACAGCCAACTTAAGTAATTATACTTTAATATCTTATTAAACACTAGTTTTGTAATACCAATACAGTTTTCAATACTTTAAGAGATTATAGTCTTAAAAAAAATCCAAAGTTTCTTCAGTATTTTTAAATTTAAAAACCCATTACTTATGTGAACTGCACTGTCTTTAACCACTTGAAAAAAATTCCCAGACAGAGAAAAAACAAAAAAAACTATTATTTAAGTACTTTATAAATTATTTTAATAATTTCATTTCTTATTCAACTTCTATATAACAACCAGTAAAGATTAATTTAAATGTATTGCAAGTCAACACGTTTCAACACTTAAACTTTTTTCTTCACTTCTGAATGTAACAATTAAAAATAATTTTTTTTTTTAAACTCATTTATCAATTAATCTTACATTTTCCTATATAGGATATTTATTGTATAATTGTATATATGTATTATGTATGTATAAATAACAGGTATATTTTAAATGTAATAAAAACATATGGATTCCCATATGACTGTGAATACATACTTTTTGGTTTTATAAAATTGCGGTAACACAGAAACAATAAAAATAAGAAAAACAAGAAAAAAAAAACCAGTTAACAAACGTGCAAATATTCTTATTTAAAAAAAAAAAAAAAACTATTTTGTCCTCATTTACAACCAATTTATGCAACTCACGTAATGATGGTATACACTATACAGTATGAAAAAAACTTAAAATTACTATAAGAAAAAATTTCTAAGTTATACTAACATATCCTTAAGGATTAAGTTTCAATACATGTATGTATAGGTGTATAAAAATTCATCTACACAAAAATATTTTAGAACATTTCGTTTTTGTTTCTAATCAATTGCGGTAAAGGTAAAAGTCTTAGAGGGCATTGCACTTCCAAACATGCAATAAAAATAAATTTTTAAAAATAATTATCTGTAGATTCATAAGTATAAAAGTTGAAAAATTCAATAAATGATGTACCTGAAAATCATAGGTAATATAAAATAAAAATTTCTGGATATTTTACAGTTGAAACAAAAGCTATTCTTGAAAAAATGTTTTTTAAAAAATTCAATCAGGCAACCTGTCTGACTTGACATGTGGTTCTGCCGTGCTAAGGAAAAAAGTCGTAAGCGCCAAAAGCGAATTTTCGGGATAATGGAATATTTGATATCAGATAAATGTCTCACAACTTTGTACTAGGAAAAAATGTCACATATCTCGTTGCAAATTCTGTGAAATGAACAAAATTTTGTTTATATATTTTTAATTTGGTTCCTTTTATCTAAGCTTTAATAACTAAATAAATCTTAGCAAAAAAGTCGTATGTCGAAATTAACTATGAACGCCTAATACTACCTAATCTCTAGTAAGTTAAAAAAAATTGTTTTTCTTTATTTAACATATTGGTTTTTCCGAAAATTCAAAAATAATTCAACATAGCGATGCGCGAAAATAAAACACTAAAAGTTAAATTTCCTAAAACCAAGAAAATGTAGAAATCGCTTTCTTTCTTAGAACGACAGAATACTTGTGAGTAAAGTTTTTTCTTCATTTCATACCCTCTTTTTGTTCGTTGCATACTAACACATTCACAAATCTTTATAATATTAATAATATTTCAGTAGCTATTTTGATAACCAAGAAGTACTTCTAAAGTAGAATGATTTTCTACTGAAATTAAAAAGAATGGTGGGAAAAAGTTAATCACTTTTGCATTGAAAGTTCTTCTACGTCCGTCTTTTTCATCACTTTTTCAGTACTGAATAGAAGCTGTTCTTTTTGGCACTCTTTCAGTACTTTTTCAGTAGTGAATATGAGTATAGTCGTCTCAGTTCATTTTCATTAAATAAACAATTTAAGTACTGTACCTACTTATTAGTATTTTTTTTTTATTCAAAATTTTTTGACTCTTAAATTTAATAATAAAAACTTCCGCCACTTAACCGTGATAGAGATTAACTGTACTTTATTGTTGTTTTATTAATTTTACGGAAATTTTCTGTACTGAATAATCAGGATTTGAAATTACCTATACAGAGACAATTTTTTTATTCTGAAAAAGTATAAAAATTCAATTATATATGGTCTCAGCAGTTATGACTCAGATTATCAAGTTATAAAGACAACTCAAAATTAATAATCGGCTGGAGAGATTTTTATGGATACATACTTGAGTACTTTGGTGTACACTATTTTAAAACTGAACAGTCGACTTCAGGTCACATGTATTGAATACTCGTGCGGCTTAGCTGATTAAGACTTAAATAGTAAATTTTAAATAAGATCTGGTTCAACCTGATGGTTTTGTTATTAATTTCAGTAAGCCATATATTCTTAGTTAGGACATGTCTATAATATTTATTATTATTACTTTTTTAAAGAGTATAAATATAATCATTAAATTATTAAAATCTATATATATATATATATATATATATTTATATATTTAATCATCACATATAAGCTATAAAATGGAGTAAACCATATTTTAAATCAAAACTTGTCAATGTTATGTATTTTTAACTTTTCAAGGTTTGGTTGACATAGCAACTAAGGTTAGGTCCTACGTACAAAGTAAATTAAAATAAAATGGAAAATTTTTTCCACGTTCGAATAAAGAAAATAAGCTTTCACAAATACTACTATAGAATTTGGTAATTTAAAGGCAACTGTAACAACTTTCACTTTATTATAACACTATTAAATATTTAAATTAATACGAAATAATTAATCATCACACCCGCTTGTTAAATCTCTCGACTTGATCGAATGACTCAGCTACGATGACTAGCCTTTCTCTTTCTCTTATAAAAAGGGAGAAAAACGATATGATCAGCAATAACAGAGAAGGGCTTTTATCTCCTTTTATCATTTTAAAATTTTATTGTGTCACACACCCTTCAACTTCTTAAAAATTTAAACATAGTTGTATTAAAAACTTATAATTTAATTTTTTCATAAATATTTAAAGAACTTATTCGATTTTAAACAACAATACTATTAACTTTTTATTAAATGTTCTTTTAAAAGTTTGGAAAATGAGGTAAACCACTACTTGCAATTGATTTAAAAGATCCATTCATAGATAAAAAGTGGGAAGGCATTCATACTCCAACAAAAATCACTTTAAACGATTTCGTATTAAGCTTAATTGTTTTATTATTCATCATTGCATTCTAAACCCCTTTTTATACCCGTATGACTATATAGTCCAAGGGTATAATAAATTTGCCATTACGTTTGTGACGCAGAGAAGGAGGGGGGGTAGATATAGACTCAAGTGTATGGATCGGATCAGAATCGAAAAATAAATCGATTTAGCTATGTATGTCCGTCCGTCTGTCCGTCCGTCATCACGATAACTCAAAAAGTAAAGGAGCTAGGATTATGAAATTTTCACAAATTCGTTTTTATGCAAAAAACGGAATCGAGTTTGAAATTCAGCCATTTTGGTCCACGGGTTCGAGTACCTGCCATACAACTTCTAATTTTATATGAGCATTACTCTATACCTATGGAAGCTGCGTGTCTGAAATTTTGCCAAAAGTAGTTTAGTATAATGGCCAAAGTTACTGCAAAATTTGGTTGGTCTACTGCAGAGGGTTCGAGTAGCTGCCATACAACTCCTTCTTTTATATGAGTTTTACACTACACCTGATGAAGCTGGGTGTCTGAAATTTTGCAAAAAATAGTTTAGTGTAATGGCCAAAGTTACTGCAAAATTTAGTTGGTCTACTGCTGAGGGTTCGAGTAGCTGCCATACAACTCCTTTTTTTATATGAGGATTACACTACACCAAATGAAGCTGGTTGTCTAAAATTTTGCCAAAAATAGTTTAGTGTAATGGCCAAAGTTACTGCAAAATTTGGTTGGTCTACTGCAAAGGGTTCTAGTTGCTGCCATACAACTCCTTCTTTTATATGAGCATTACTCTACACCTAATAAAGCTGAATGTTTGAAATTTTGCCAAAAGTAATTAACCGGATGATATAATGTATATGTTACGGTCATACGGGTATCCCAGAGTTGACACAGTCTACTCTATTACACTCTTCCTCGTTTTAGTAATATTTTTCACTTTCGGATGAAGAATCAAAAATATTATCAGAAAAATATAAAATTTAACAAGCAATCTATAAATCTTTTTAAAAATTTTATTAAACTGGAAAGTTGTCAGTGAAAAGACAATTTAAACTCTGACGACACTAAATTGAGTTAAAATATTTTTATTTTTTGGCATTTTAAATTTTACATGTAATTTGTCACTACGTGTAATTTTATTAATAAATGGAAAACGTATTTTCTAGAAAATTTTTTTTTTACAATTTCTTTAGAAAATTAAAATAATTTTTTTCTAGTTTAATTTATATGTTTTGCTCTTGATTGACATGATTCTATTGCGCCAATTAAATAAAATTGTTTGCATATTTAAAATAATTTAAAAAAGTTTTTAATAAAATTATAATTTAATTTAAAACTCGACTATATTATTAAAATGGAAAACATTTTAAAATTATTATTTTTAATATTTATATCGTCGCTTTAATGCAATGCGTATAAGTGAACATTTCGCATTAGTACCAATTATTGCCACCAACAATTTTAACAAACTGTTAATAAATATTCCATTAAAAAGTAATTTAAAGTAAACAAATGAAAAATATATAACTAATGTTTTGACGTTGTCACAATTCAAATTTTCTTTTTTGACATTTTCATAATTATAACTGTATCTTTATAAAATTTCCTTATATAGATTTTTATCAACCGCTTATATGAAATATAATAAGCGGTAGGAATTGTTTTTGCACCAAAAATTGGACCATCAGATTTTTGCATAAATGCATTACTCCGATGTACGGAAACGCATAAAACGTGTTTATACCCGTATGACTATATAGTCAAAGAGTATAATAAATTTGCCATTACGTTTGTGACGCAGAGAAGGAGGGGGGGTAGATATAGACTCAAGTGTATGGATCAGATCAGAATCGAAAAATAAATCGATTTAGCTATGTATGTCCGTCCATCCGTCCGTCCGTCCGTCATCACGATAACTCAAAAAGTAAAGGAGCTAGGATTATGAAATTTTCACAAATTCGTTTTTAGGTAAAAAACGGAATCGAGTTTTAAATTCAGCCATTTTGGTCCACGGGTTCGAGTACCTGCCATACAACTTCTAATTTTATATGAGCATTACTCTATACCTATGGAAGCTGCGTGTCTGAAATTTTTCCAAAAGTAGTTTAGTGTAATGGCCAAAGTTAATGCGAAAATTGGTTGGTCTACTGCAGAGGGTTCGAGTAGCTGCCATACAACTCCTTCTTTTATATGAGCTTTACACTACACCTGATGAAGCTAGGTGTCTGAAATTTTGCAAAAAATAGTTTAGTGTAATGGCCAAAGTTACTGCAAAATTAGGTTGGTCTAATGCAAAAGGTTCGAGTAGCTGCCGTACAACTCCTTCTTTTATATGGGGATTAACACTACACCAAATGAAGGTGGGTGTCTGAAATTTTGCCAAAAATAGTTTAGTGTAATGGCCAAAGTTACTGCAAAATTTGGTTGGTCTAATGAAAAGGGTTCGAGCAGCTGCCATATAACTCCTTCTTTTATATGAGCATTACTCTACACCTAATAAAGCTAAATGTTTGAAATTTTGCCAAAAGTAATTATCCGGATAATATAATGTATATGGTAGTCGTGCGGGTATCCCAGAGTTGACACAGTCTACTCTACTACACTCTTCCTCGTTTTTCTATGATATTCGTTTGTATGTCTGTGAGTCTCTGTCTGCAAACACATGCACACACAGCTGAGAAAAATTGTTTGCAAATTTCATAATTAGGTTTATAAGTTATTTATAAGTTTTTGGAGAATATCGGGTAACCTCACCCTCAATATATGAAAATTGTTGCACAAATAAAGAGCTACAATTTTGCCATAGAAAGTTTTTTGATCGGACGACTTTATTGCACTCTTTAATTTAATTTAAAAAAATGTTTGTATGTTTTCTAAGTTCAAATTTAATATTTATATTCTTACATTATTTGCATGTATTAAAATTTTGAGATTTTGACTGAAGATGGCGCATTGTAAAATTAAAACTGGAAAAAAATTAACGTCTGATAGACAAAAAAAAACATTGTACGCATGTATTGGAATCTTTCAAAAGTTTTGTTGAAAATTATTAACACAATAAAATAAAGAGCGTCTTTATCTTAAAATAATAAAAAGTTATAAATAAAGTTATGTATGATAAAAAATATTTATAACTGTTAAACGTTTATAGCTTTATAAAATTCTTTACGTATAAATCTTTGAAAGATGTTTCACATTATATTGTTTCTGTAAGATTGTTTGGTTCTGTAGTGGACACAGCTTCTTTTCTTTTTTATTTATTTTCAATCATATAAAAAAAATTGAAAAATTACTTAAATAGAACAGATCGAAACTGAAAAAGAATCTACTCCCATAAATATTTTATTAATTAATTTTCATCAAAATTCCTTTAAAACCTTCAAAATATTTTAAAACTATTTTACTTAGTATCTACTTAAATATTATTTCTCACCATCCATCAAATATTTAAAATATAGAATTTTTAAAACCATCATATATTCTATTGAAAATGTTAATCATACTTTTCTACAGGAAATGAAATAAAAGTCAAAATAAATTTGGAAATACAAGAATAAAATTTTTCTTTTTAAAACAAAATGAGGTTAAAATGCGATCAACAGATTTTGTTTTCTCTTAAATCCTTTTAAGTTTTTCCTTTTTCATACATTTCAAGTTACAATACAATAATAATAATAGGATTAAATTTCAATGATAATATAATAATTTCAAAGAAACAATCCGTAAGTCTTACATTTATATCAGTGCTATCATCACTTTGGAATAAAAGCGACAACTGAAACGAATTATTTATTTTTTTTTTTTTTGTTTTTATTTGTCTTATAAATCTGTTAATAACCACATCCACTATGAGATACAATATACATGAATCATGTATGTATTAAAGAATTCCTTACATAAAAAGAAAAAACAAATTGGGTTTAACTGTAACAAAACACTTATACTAGCGTGTACACAAAACATAATTTTGGATTTTTTAAAATATTTTTACTTAACAAATACACTCGAGTCCAAAATAAAGCTATCAACACAAGGAAGTCATTTATTTTCTTAGAACTGCTTCTTAATATACACCCTATCATTCACTTAGTTTTAACATCTCGTTCACCTTCGTCATATGCTTCCGCTTTAACTCATTTCTTTCTTCCTTTATTTAAGATCGCACCAAGCTAAATTCCATATCGAGTTTACTTTCTTCTTCAGCTGTTCCTGGGTAAAATCAAGTTTCTCTTTTCCTTGAGATTGGCAATCTAGAGTTTCCCTTGCATTCTTATTTGCTGCTCTTTTAATATGCCTGACCCACTTGGTTTTTGTACTTCTTATATGTATTTTAATTAAATCTTCTCTACTTGTGAAATGGTAAATTATCTGGCAAGCCAATCAAAGATATTGGAGAACCTAAAATGTAATTGTAAGTTTACTAGTAATAAGCCGGCTTCCAATCCCAGAAATTATAAAAAAAATGCTGCCGAAACTACATTGCCTCAATCTTCCGTTAGTAGTGGAAGGTTTCTGATCCTTAAAGCCACTATTCTGAATAATCTCCCATATTCAGAATTGTGGACATGTACTTTAGAATACTTTCACATGATAAAGGCGAAAGATTAAGGATGAGGAAGAGATAAAAGTACTCATATGTTAATTCTGTGAGTTAGGTCCTTCATTATTCTTCCAATTGTTCTTATGATAGATATGTCTAGATATTTTAAAGTTTATATATTCTATTAGTGTATTACCAATTTCATAGCTCCTCTGTTTTCTAACGCGGATGTCATAAAGCATGCATATTTAAGAAGACCACTGTATTTAAATTCTGAAAAACAACATTCGCTATTGTTGGAAAAAAGGAACCGAAAACAAAATAAAAATGTGCCTAAAAATTTTGAATTATTTTTAAAAGAAAAAAGAATTCAATCCGATTATATTCTTTTGAAGGTTTCGTTGTTTTTTGGGCTGAAAAAAATCTGTTTAAACTGCATAAAAATCTAGAAAAAATGTTTGAAAAAATAAATTTAACAACAAAACTTTGAAGAAATCTTTTTGGAAAACAAAAATATGGTAAAAATTTTTATGAAAACTTTTTATAATAATGTACTTCATGTTTTTAAGTTTAATTTTCCACAGCTTTAATACTTATTAAACATAAGAAAAAACTTCAAACCAATGAAAAGCAATTAAATCAGTTTAAAACAAAACTTAAGAAAATTGGGAAGTTAAAATTATGTATTAAGATATTCTATTAACTGAATTTGCAGACAATTTTAATTTCTTAATGAGGAAAGTTAAGAAAAATTCAAGACAAAAGGTAAAGAAGTTTTAAACCTCCACGTTGTTACAATGGGTAGGTTTTTTAAATATTTATATTATAAAGCACTTAAACTGCTGAATCTTTTATTATTACCCTACCCCTAAAATACGACTAGATTGGAACCGCTGAAAGGGCGTAAGTTAGATATCTAAAAGGGTTCCATGATAAAACAGAACAAGATAAAACAGAACAGGATAAAAAAGAACATGATAAAAAAGAACATGATAAAAAAGAACATGATCAAACAGAACGATGATAAAACAGAACAATGATATAAAAGAACAATGATATAACAGAACAGTGATAAAACAGCACAGTGTTAAAACAGAACATCTTAAAAAAAATATATTATATATATTATATATAAAAATAAGATTTTATTATTTTTAACTAAAAGTACCCCTAAACCTTCCAAACCAAAATGGAATAGTGCATCCAAATTTGGTACAAAGATGCTCCTTTTTTGGCTTTGTGTTCCTGAACTTTGGAATCAATTGGAGTGTACCAATTGGAATACCTCCCACATACTTCTTAAAGACCTTAAACTTTAAAACCTATAAAACCTAAAAGCTTTACCGAATCTTAAATTGTATATATTATCCAAAAATCTGTGTCTGAAAAGTTCACTTCATCCTAAAATTATGCAAAATTTGTAAATTAAAATTATAAATCAAAAGACTTCATCCTAAATGTATACAAATTTGTAAATTAAAATAAATAACAAATTTTCAAAGAATTAAACGTAGAGCGAGATAAACGTTGATAAAGTTCCTGATGTATCAACCGAGGAAGTGCAAGTTCGACAGTTTTAAATTTATATTAACCAACTTAATTAAGATTAACCAAAAAACTCAATAAATTTTCTTTAACTTCCAAAGCTCTACGAAGAGTCATAGACTTATTTAAAGTACCAAATAAAATAGGATTTTATTATAGTACCAGTTTTTGTTGTCATCCAATTAACCGTTGTAATACCTACCTTGCAAATATACTTTATAAATCAAATTAATTTCTACATTAAATTGTCTCATTTCATATTTTTCTCAATGCAATTACTGTAATTTTCAAAACCAATGCATTAATCCAAAATTTTATGGAATTTACCAATACCTCCTAACATAACCATTCTTAATTCTATTTTTAAAACATATTATCATATTTTTAGTAATCTATTCAGTAATCTATATTTTCAATTTAGTAATCCTATTATATATAAAGTCAAGCTAAACTAATTTCTTGTTATAAAAAATAAAAAACACATACCACAATAGCTCAAGACCATTTACTTTATTCCCAATGTTAAAATCTATTTTAAAAAATTCAATATTAGCAAAAAACTGTAAATAAAAAAACCTTCATACCACAAATATTCACAATAAACTTAAACAAAAAATTGTGAATTTCTATTCCATTTTTAAAACATTATTTAACTTTTTATTGTATTTTATAGTATTGTACGGGGGCAGCGATTGAAAACAATAAAAAGTTCATGTAGTATTTAAACATTTAACATTCAACATTGACCTTATAGTACCTATTCATTTCTTTTATTATATTTTAAAAGTTTTTTTTTGTTTTATTTCGCAATTTAATAACAAACTAAAAATATAAAAAAATAAAACAAAAGAAATTCATACAATGCAAAAATTCTTTCAATAAATTAGGACATTTATTTTCAATTCAATTGAATAAAATTTTAGCCTTCTGTCCGTGAGGTAACCCCCTTCGTGGAGTGTTTAATGCAGAAAAACTATAAAATTTAGCAAAATATGGGTTCGGAAATGAAAAATGCATTATTGTTTATGAGAATTGTGAAGGAATTTAATAAAATAGTGTAATATTTCACATCTAAGTTAAATGTTGTAGAAATAAGTGAGAAAAATATTTTCATATATTAGGCATTTTTCCGTGGAAAAAGTTTGATAATAGTAAAATTTTTTTAGTTGTTTTAATTATTAAAATAGTATTTATCTATCACTTACAATTTATCTGGCCATGCAAAGAGCCAATGTCGGCAAATATAACACAAATAAATATTAAAATCGAATCAAAATACCATGACTGTGAATAGGCTTTTGTCTTCCACTGAGAATTACTGCACTTAATATAGCGATAGAATTCATACAATTCAACTCTCAACCATAGATTCAAAGACAAATTCATAAGAGCCTGAATCTTTATGGCGGGGATACAATTTGAATGGGGAATTAAGCTAAAATCTGTCAAAGTTAGTTTAATCTTCTAATTGCTGTGATAAAGAAAGTGGAGCATAAATCAAAAAACCGGAAAAAAGAAAAACTTGAATATCTTGAGTATCTTAAGTATATAAAGCAACTAAAAGATTCAAAACAAGCATAATAAATTCAACGGGGAAAAAAAGGTGGAAAATTCAACAAGAAATAGAAAAGAACAGTTCAACATAAAGTAATCAGTTGAAATAGGTATCAAAGTAAACGGTATCTATCTTAATAACATCAGATATGCTGACGACACAACCCTTTTGTGCAGATAATTTAAGTAATTTACAACATTTAATAGATAAAGTTAATCATTATAGCATAAACGTTGGTCTAGAAATCAATGCGGTAAAAACTAAATTTATGATCATAAGTAGATGTAAAACACCATACACCACAGCTACAGTTACAGTCGACCATCTTCCAAATGAAAGTGTTTCTAGCTAAAAACATCTTGGGTGTTGGCTAAATGAGCAGTAGACATGTAACCAAGAAATAAGATCTATTGAAATACCGGGAGGTGCACAAAAGTTCAGTACAAAAAAGTTTTTTGTTACAGAGATCTAAATTTAGATCTTCGTTTATGTTTTTTGAAATGCTATGTATGATCGGTTCTATTATATGGAGTAGAGACTTGAACCTTGACAACCACCCATTTGAATAAACTCGAAGCCTTTAAAATGTGGCTCTATAGAAGAATATTAAAAATTGCATGGATAAATCGTGTCACACATATTGAAGTTCTTCGAAGAATAAATAAAGGTCGAGTACTTCTTACTGATATCAAAAGAAGAAAAATATCATATTTTGGACATGTAATACGTGGTCAAAAGTACGAACTGCTACAGCATATCGTGCAAGGAAAAATTGAAGTTAAAAGAGGTGTTGGCCGAAAACAAATGTCGTGGTTACGCAATATCAGCAACTGGATAGGTATATCAAATATTGGTGATTTGGTACACATAGCGATGAATCGAAATGAATACAGAAGCATTTTATCCAGATTTTAACTCAACTATCAGGACATATGATCGCTAACATCCAGTAGTGGATAGGCATAGAAGAGAGAGATGCAACATACATGTCCACGTTGATAAATATTGTGATGTAAAAAATTAATTTTAATTCTTGCATATAACTCACATATACAATTAATTTAAAAATAAAATATTAAATATAAGAGGCCTAATTAAACTTTTGTAAGTTAATTTATCTGCAGCATTAAAATGGTTAATATAGAAAATTCCAAAATACCATTGTACATAAATGTCCCACTTAAAAAAATTGCACTTGAAATAATCAAATTACGACTAACAATACACAATAAAATCCATATACTTTAAATAATTCCAAAAAAAATTTTAAAATTTCAAAATATTAAATACTCATATTAAATTTAAAAATTTAATTTTAATAATTTTACCTCTTTATATATTTATGAATATATATATATCTACATTTTTTGGCAATTTATGGAAGTCAAGGACACTCAACTCAAAGTCAGTCCATAATAAAATTATAAATAAATATTTCTTTTTATAACTTTTTTTGTATGTGTGTGTGAATGCATTCAAAATTAAAAAAAAAAAATATTTCAAAAACTATACAAGGATAATATCCTTTTAATCGATTTTAATAGTCCTGGCTATCATAAAATACCAGTCGTTATCATGATAAAAGTATAAAACTATTATATGAAATAACGGTAAAAAATAAATTTTTTCAGTACCGTCCCACCATTAAAAAAAAAACAAAAATTATTTTAAATTGTCACTGCATGCATATCCTATTTATATATTTACATAAACATTTTTAGTTACAGTTATTTTAAGTTGTTTATTGGTTTTAATAATTTAATTCTTTTTTAAGTCTACTTTTTTTTTGCAGTCTTCGGTAGTTTTTAGTGGCACATAGTAGACAATAACTGTTCAAATTTATAGCTTTTTATATATTTATTTAATTTATGTAAGTATTTATATATATATATATATAAATGCTTTTGTGAAATATTTCAAATAAATAATATATTCCTGCATCTATTAAATTCGCATTTGCTGGTATTTAAAGATATTTTACCAAGTATAATAAGATAAGAATTGTTCTTGCCGATAATAGGCTGGGAAACAAATTTATTTGATTTTTATAATATTCTGCTTAAAAGTTTTTTTTTTATATTGGATTATCAGGCCGATTTTTATGATCATACTATACGATCATTGAAACCAAAGATGTCAAATTGTGAAATACATAAAACTAAAAAACTAATTCAACAAGTTTAAGATATTGCATATTTTTAGGATCATCTTAACTCCTCCATGTTGAGAATAAGGAAAGAAATTAGATCTTAAATTAAGATACTTTTGAAGAAATATTTCAGAATCTCTAAATAAATAACTTTTGACAGGGAATTTTACTAAAAAAAACTTTACCGTAATCCTGTATTTTAAAATTCGATTCTTTAAGATCTTAATTATTAAAATCGCGCTCTTACATAAAAATCTAGTTTTATTCTAGTTTTTTGCAAAATCAAAGTTAAATTAGTTTTTTACAGAATATGTTGATATTAACTCACATTTTGGAAATTATGGATTTCAAAAATTCAAATTAATGATAGAATATATTGTCATTTTAAATACAATTCCATAATACCCATTTCATTTTATTTAATTATATAAGCATTTTTCAACTATTTTTCTGAATGCACTTTAAAAACGGAAAGAGTTCAAATAAAAATTTCTAGTTGCAATTTCCTTATATCAATTTTTTTTTCCTCGTTTTCTTCTTCTCTTTCTCTCTGTCCTTCTATTTGATCTTTTGTATGGCGTTTATAGACGATGTTCAAAACTATTTAAGTTTTATGATCCCAGACAAGAGCACACACAAAAAAAAAAAAAAACAAACAAAAAGTTCAAGTCAAAAGTGAAAAATAACAACAAAATAAAAAAAAAAAAATAAAAACATTGTCTGTAAATTGTTTTAAAAAGTTTTTGACAGTATAACTGACATAAACCATAATTATGTGAAAATTTATAACCTATTTTCTGTTATCTACTATTTTTTCATTCATGTCTGCTGCAGGAACAAAAACAAATTGAAAGAGACAAAAAAAAAAAAACGAAAGAGAAAAAAAAACAAGTTTGCAAAGGTGAAAAATCAGGTTTATGGCATGGAGTAAACAAAAATTAATTACCAAGCGAGGAAAGTGTTTATTAGTTTTCCGGGAAATAATTTTTTTTAATGTTTTTGTAAAGATGAAAGTTTTGGCTGTCAAATCGAACCATTCTCTAGAGTGTTGTGAAATAAATAAGAAAATAATTTCGAGGAAATATTAAAAATTTAAAAAAACTCTTAATAATTAATAAGAGTTATATAAAAATTAATATTAAGAAAAATTATGATGTGTCAATAATTGAGTTGTATCATAATATAATTTCAATAACTGATTGTTTTTGACTCAAACAACGTTTTAAGTTATGATTTATGAAATTTGAAAAATGGAATAAAAATTAATTTAAAAAATAAGCATGCCTATCATTGAAAATGCAAACTTAATTACTGCGCGAATAAATTCAGATTTTCATTAATTCCCGCCGTAAAAATTTTTGAAAAATTGAAAACGTAAAAAAAAGTCCAGTGATAAAGTTTTTTGCCATATAAATATGAAATTTTAAACTTAATTTGTTTTTAAATAATTATCAAAATACTAAAAAAAACTCCTGTGCAATTGCCTAAAAAGTCATTGTAGAGTCGCTGAGTTTAATTTATTTTTAAAACATTAACTTTGCATTAAGGTTGCCCTTTTCCGCACCACCTAGCCTTAGGACAAGAAAGGTTAACCTACTCTCTTAATTATTTTAAAAGCTTAATTGATGAATATACGAGTGTTAGAGAAGAACTTCCTTAAAAACTAAATTTCAGTAAATGTTCCTTCCGAAATTTGTTTCAGTTTGGGTCCTGATAAATTTTAAATTTACGTTTAAATACGTTTTCAATGGTACTCTAAAAATTTGACCCATGCACAATTATCCGTAATGTTTTCAATGATAGGTTTTGAACAAAAAATTAAGTATTTCCCCGCAGAAATTACGTTTACGTCGTCTTAATTCAAATAATTCAAAATTAATTATAAATATTAAAAAAATGAAAGATTAAATCACACTATTTATTATCCAGCCGATGCCGCAGTGGTTCAATTCCGAGCAGGGTAAACTTAATAAATGATATATAACAATATAAAATTATATAAAAATAAGTTATAATTATATATGTAATAGTCTAAAAATAGAAAAATAATAAATAATAAACAAATAAAATATAAAATATTACCTATAATCGTGTTCCCGAAAAAAACCTATAGCTTAATAGTAAATAAAAAATTAACTTAATCTTTATAAACATATGCATCTGTCAAATTGACACCATTGACATAAACATATGCGACATGATATAACCCAACAAACATCTTTTCTTTACGTCAAGAAATAGGTGTATGAAAAAACTCAGTGATGTCTTGCGGGAAATATATCATCAAGAAATTTGGCGTCGTCTTTTCCACAAGGCTTAACATTGCAAATCATGTGGAATAGCTGCAGTAGACCAAAAATATAGCTTAATCAATGAACGATTAAAGAAACGGAAACGGAGTCCGCACAGAAGTTTTGTCAGAGAAGAAGACCTATGCTCCTCCAGAGGGTAAAACAGGAAAAAAAAAAGTATTCAAAACCAAATGCCGAAAGAAGTTAAAAATAAAAACGATATATACTTTTTAGAAAAAAATTTAATTCTTTTATAGATTAAAGATAGAAAATGACAAATTGCTCATTAAGGAATATCAAAATAAATATTTTATATAAGTAGTTTCATTAGATTTGTTAATCGACTATTATACCATAATACTTAAATAAGAAATTCAGAATCTTAAAGTATAAATTTGAGTTGAATCACATATTGATTCTAAGCTACATTATCATAACTCGATTCTCATAAAAACCTAACTAAAGTTACTCCATAAAATTGTTTTATAACTTTAAACTTATTTGTGATTGGATTTATACGATACATTTAAAATGTTAGTTTATTTAGAATGGCTTTATTGATTTAAAGAATTAAAAAATAAAAATACACAACAAATTTATTTCACTATACAGAACAATAAAATAAAATGACAAGACATTCAATAAATCGATATTGTAAAAAACAAAACAATTATTTATTTACGTATTTATTTTACTTCTCATTTTTATTTTTTCTTTCTTGTTTATGGGAATTTTTTACAGCTGTGGTGCAAAATAAACTACTAAAAAAATCGACTTCATACTTAATAAATTATTTTAAAAGAAAGAATATTGTAGTTAATATAACATCAATTCACAAAAGTAAGTAATTTTTAATAAGATTCAAGAAAATTTTTTGTAATGTTGGATATTCTTCTATACAACAAAATATTTGACTTCTATTTTAAGTTTAAGAAAATGATAATAAGTAAATGAAATTTTATAACTCTTTTTCATTGTATTTGTTAGTCTTTTTTCGAAAAATTTCAGTCTGATATACTCTTTTTTTTGAATTGTTCGATCTAAACATTGGGTGATTTCTGGGGTAAAATTTATGGTATTCAAAAGTTCACAAATTATTAAATTCGTATGTAACAACAATTGTTAAAATAATTAAATTCATAATGGACAAGTTTAAATATTCTATGCTCAATTAGGATCTATTAAATCTCTGAAATGAAAATCTTCTTTTTCGAAATCGCATTGTGTCCATCAACCGCTATTACAGTAAAAGCTTAATGCAAAATTTCTTTAATATAAATTTTTCCTATATGTGTAAAAATTTTTTTCAAAACAAGATTTTTAAAAGATTCAAAATATACAATTATAAAAATTTTATTATCTTTCATTTAGAGAGACGATAATTATACTGCCGTTTTAAGGAAGAAAGACAAATAAAAATATTTGAAAATATATTAAATAAAGAATAACAATTTTTTTAAACTTACTAGAGACAAGATAGTATTAGACGTTCATAGTTAATTTGGACATACGACTTTTTTGCTAAGCAATACTAGATTAAGTTATTAAAGCTTAGCTAAAAGGAACTAAATTAAAAAATGACATATGAGTTATTAGTTTTAAATGAATTTGTAACGAGATATGAGACATTTTTTCTTAGTACAAAATTGTAAGACATTTATCTGATGTCAAATATTCCATTATCCCGAAAATTCGCTTTTTTCGCTTATGACATTTTTACTTAGCACGGCAGTATACCAGTATGACTATGAGTCAAAAGGGTATACTAAATTTTCCATTACGTTTGTGACGTAGAGGACGAAGGGGATAAATATAAACTCAAAGGTATGGATTGGATTTGAATAAAAAAGTAAATCTATCTAGCTAGGTCAAAAGTAATTAATCGAATGAAATAATGTCATATTTCGTTCATACGGCTATCGTAAAATTGACACAATCTACTAAACTCTTCTTCGTTTATTAATAGTTCTGTCAATAAATTATGAAAACAAACTGCTTTTGAATTTTGGTATATGAATTGGGATATTGGTAATGGAATTTTTTGGCCAAACCATAATTTAATATTTTGATATTTAGTAATATACAATATTCAATTCTTTGATAGATCAAAAAGTATATTATATCATATTGAATATTTATTGTGGTAAATTTGGTTAGTCAAACGCTTTAAAACCGCAATATTAAAAAAAAAAACACATCCAGTTGATGTTCAAATAACAAATTATTAACAGTTTACAATTTCTTCCCACACATTATCTTTAAAATTTTTAAAAAATGTGCGGTTTTAAATAACATTTCAAAAAAAAAAAACGAGGAAGAGTGTAGTAGAGTAGACTATGTCAACTCTGGGATACCCGTATGACAGTAACATAGACATTATATCATCCGATTAATTACTTTTGGCAAAATTTCAAACATTCAGCTTTATTAGGTGTAGTGTAATAATCATATAAAATAAGGGGTTGTATGACAGCTACTCGAACCTCAGCAGTAGACCAACCAAATTTTGCAGTAACTTTGGTCATTACACTAAACTGTTGTTGGCAAAATTTCAGACACCCAGCTTCATTAGGTGTAGTGTAATGCTCATATAAAAGAAGGAGTTGTATGGAAGCTACAAGAACCCTCTGCAGTAGAACACCCAAATTTTGCAGAAACTTTGGTCATTAAACTAAACTATTTTTAACAAAATTTCAGACACCCAGCTTCAATAGGTATAGAGTAATGCTCATATAAATTAAGAAGTTGTATGGCAGCTACTCGAACCCTCTGCAGTAAACCAACCAAATTTTGCAGAAACTTTGGCCATAAAACTAAACTACTTTTGGCAAAATTGCAGACACGCAACTGTAATAGGTTCAGAGCAAAGAATTTGTATGGCAGCTACCCGAACCCATGGACCAAAATGGCTGGATTTAAATAGCGATGACGGCTATTGCAAAAAAACGAATTTGCGAAAATTTCAAGATCCTAGCTCCTTTAGTTTTTGAGTTATCGTGCGGACGGACGGACAGACGGACAGACAGACGGACGGACATACATAGCTAAACCGATTTATTTTTCGTTTCTGATCCGATCCATACACTTGAGTCTATATCTACCCCCCCTCCTTCTCTGCGTCACAAACGTAATGGAAAATTTATTATACCCTTTGACTATATAGTCATACGGGTATAAAAAACAAGAACCTCATTAAAAGAAAATCGAATAACAACTGTAAATATTGGGTGTGTTTGGAAATTTCCTTTTCAATAACAAAGTAAATCAATAGATTATATTTCTTACAAAATAGCTAATAAATCGAATATTTAATAGTAAAAAAATTTAACATGAACTTTATTTTCAAGAGAAGATTAAAATTTTCACTTAAAAAAATTTTTGGAAATTTAAAATAATAATCTTTGAAAGGAAAATCTATCTCATATCCAACAAGCAAATAACTATAAAATATCAAATTTCTCTCTTTTAATTTAAAAAGTGAGCTACATTTGAAAATTTTTATGTTATTTTGTAATGTGATCATTATTTGACAACTGCAATGACACTAAAATATAAAGGAATTCAATGTATGACAACTTGTGACGCAAAATCATATTTCTATCATTATACACTTTTATATTAATAATATTTTTTTTATCATAAAAAGTTAGAGTTGTTGACGTCATTTGCCGTCGCTTTTCTATTTTTAGGTTTAAAATTATTAAATTTTTTATATATATATGTATACTTATTACTAGAAATATGTACATGGTATTTCAATTTAAAACAAATATATTCCTTACATATATATATATATATGCATATATAATATATATATATATATATACATATATAAAATTGTTTAAAATTGAAAACAAAAACATTAATAAAAATTTTTTTTATTAAAAATACAAAAGAAAAGACACGAGTGGATAATGTGAATACTTCAATTTTGTCATTTTATTGTCACCTTGAATAATGTCTTAGACTTTTAAATAAATATACAAAATGTTTAAAATTAAAATGATGTTTTTATGACTATTAGTCAAAAGGGTATACTAAATTTGCCATTACTTTTATGACGCAGAGAAGGAAGGGGGGTAGATATAGACTCAAGTGTATGGATCGGATCAGAATTGAGGACAAATCGATTTAGCTATGTATGCCTGTTCGTCCGTCTGCACGATAACTCAAAAAATAAAGGAGCTAAGATTTTGAAATTTTTACCATTTTTTTTTTTATTCAATAGCCGTCATCGCTATTTAAATCCAGCCATTTTGGTACACGGGTTCGACACTGTACATATTAAAGCTGGGTGTCTGAAATTTTGCTAAAAATAGTTTAGTGTAATGGCCAAACTTACTGCAAAATTTGGTTGGTCTACTGCAGAGGGTTCGAGCAGCTGCCATACAACTACTTCTTTTATATGAGCATTACACTACACCTAATGAAGGTGGGTGTCTGAACCGGTCTGTAATTAACCGGTTATAAAGTTTATATCACAGTCACACGGGTATCCCAGAGTTGACACAGTCTACTCTACTACACTCTTCCTCGTTTTAATTGTATTTATAAAGAATATTATTATTTTTCCGCTCTAATAAATTTTATATTATTAATATTAGAAATAACAGTATTTTCTAACTTTAGTTTTATGCCGTTATCCTAACATTAAAAAAAACAATTAAAAATAATAATAAAATTTTATAATAGAATTCGCAAAATTTTATCTATATATATAAAAGCGAAAGTTTGTTTGTTTTTACGTAACGAATTGACTCCTAAACTGTTCAGCCGACTATCATGAAAATTTGTATATAGGTTTCTAGGCTAAAAATTTTGCTCTAATGGATCGCCAGGTTGGAGCTGTGGTGCAATTATTTAAACTGTTTTGTTCTAAAATGACAACGGTTCCACCGTTTGACTTCTAATTTTGTGTTCGTTTCGTGATGCTCCTTGAGAATTGAGTTGACACTATTAACAGTTTTGGGATTTGTTAACCCATGCCAACCGGACGGTTGGTCAAAAAAAATTTTGGAAACAAAGTACTGCTTTGGCTAAAAGAGAAGTCTTAGAAAAATGTTTGTTGAGTTCCTTTTTTTTTTTTTACGAGGGAATGGAAAGCTTGAAAGCCATCCATTAAAACTATGCGGTGTTTCTTTGGGTAGTTTTAACACACCAAAACCACACATTTTTTAACCAAACTTTAGGAGGGAACCTGTGATACAAATGCACAGTTTGGTTACAAGGATAAGGATATGGATTTAGGATTATGGTGGAGTTATTTGGAATTTCTGGATTATGTGGGATGGGGAAAATTGGGTGGGATATTTAGAAGAAAGATATTAATGTTCTTCTTAAATTTGGTTAAAATAAATTCGATTTGACCGTCGTAAGTCTATTCATAAGCTTAAAAATTAGGGGTTTTCTTAAAACTATAGAAAATCTGAAAAACCATATGTTTTAGACATGCTGCCATGTTTATTTTAATATTAGCCATTATAATATTAAAACCATTATAGAGACTGAAACCATTAGAAATTATTATAGATTTTTAAAAATTCAAATATATTGCCAGTTCCCCGGATAGAGTTTCGATAAAAAAACTTAAAAAGAGTGTGATACTGAAATTAACTAATTTCTATAATTTAAAAGAGTACTAGTATCGCCCTGTGCTCGATATTCGAGCTATTTTTGCTTAAAATAAAATTCGTTTTGTGTAAATTATATTAGACTATACATAATAAAAATTATGCCAACAGTGTTGTCAACAATTATTGCGCTTGAAATTTGCTTAAAAAAAATTTATAATTTTTCTTAATTATTAAAACATTGTTAAGTACCGATTTTTGAGTTTTATTTCTATAGCTTAAGCCGGTTGAAAGAGAGGATAAATTGGTAGAGTTAAACTAAATTAAAATTCTAAATACATATAAATATTATTCTAATAAAAACATATTTCTAAACATTGTACATATATTTATTGAAGTCAAAAACCCAAAATTCGAGTTAATGCTGTCCTGCATATAGCAAACCGTACTTTTTTTTAAAAATTTTAGTACGATTTAAACTATGTTGCACGTATTCTGTATTAAATTGCACTAATTAAAAAACTCTATGAATACATAATATGTACAACAAAATTAAACATATCATAATTTATAAGTTTAGTATTTAGTATTATGTAATATTGAAGCTGCCAGAAATACAAATAATAGTCAAGTTGCCCGAAGTCTTTTTTTAAATCTCAATCTTAAGATTTATAGCAAAAAAAAAAGTTTTTCAATAAATCAAAGAATAAATTATTCCTACCCTTGTTTCATTTTTAAATTTAAAAGCTACATATGTAGGTAAATTTTTACTACTATATAATATATAAATGATTCTGAATTCCTTAGTTTACTTTATACCTTTTTGTCTAGTTTGTTTATTTAATTTTTCCTAAGTTTTTTATTGACAAAAATATATTTCTATATATGGTCATGAGCCATGACTCATAAGTTTCTTAAAACAAATAAATATTATTGCTTTTATTCCTTTATGAGGAGTAAACTCTTTTCTACTCTCAACTATTGCCAGCTACTCCAGCCCTTGTAAAAAAGTATATAACAGAGTAGATAAATAATTTCCTGCAGATGGCTTTAATTAAAATTCTATTGAATTATGTTAAATCATATTTTTTATTTGATAACCAATAAGCACTTACCCCCTTCCATTTTAAAAAATATTCTTTATATTTATATCAGCAATAAACCTTAATTTTTTTACTTTATTAATATTTAAATACTATTAAATATAATTAACTTCTCAAATGAAAGGTAGTTTTAAAATGTCAAAAATATATATGACAATTAATCTGACAATTATGTACTCCTGAAACAAAAATTAGCGTTCCATTTTCAAACTACGCCTATCTAATCTTCATTTATAAAATTCGTTCGTTTTGTCAAAGTAAAACTAAAAATAGTTTTCTTATTATAAAAAAAAAACATTATTCGATGTTGAAAATGTGAAATAAACTTTTCAATTATTCGAATGAAATCAAAACATACGACGTACAATTTTTATACGGCAGTACGTCAATACGTCTGTCTACATATCCATTATCGGTAAATCGATACGCTCGTACAATATTTAATTTATCAAAAATATTTATTTGAATGATTTAATTTAGTACCTACAAAAATATTTTTAATTTCATATTATACCTAGGTAATAATATTTTTTAAAATAATATTTTTATACATTTTGTCAATATTTTTAAATTTTAAAAATCCGAGATACTGTACATTGCGTTACGCGTATTTTTGCTGCTCTAATGTAAATTTATGTACCTATTTATTTCTCAATTTTTTGACAGAAATTATAGGTACGCTGTACGCTTTTATTTAGGTTAGGACCTAAGGCATAAATAACTTTTTTTGAGAAAGATAATTTTTTTAGTTTTGCAAACATATTGTATTGTAGGTATTTTCAATTTATTTGAATATTTGTATACTAAATTATTTAAAAAATAATGTTATTTTAAAATATTTTATTTTTAAAATTTAATCGCAGTAGCATAAGAAAAAACAATTTCAATATGTATTCTTATACACTTTGTCAATTTTTAAATATTAAAACTCTGAGGTACAGTACGTCGCGTATGCTTTCATCTAATTTGTTTTACATAACTAATTATTTCAAAATTTTTTGTCAGAAACTGAATGCCGTACATGCTGATTTTGGTTGATCCATAAGAAACAAATCATTTTTCTTAAGAAATATTATTTTTTTTTTAAGTTTCTGCAAACATATTATAGGTATTTTTTTATAAACAAATATTTTACAAAGATATTATTTTAAAGTTTCTATTTTTATTTTTCGCTTTGTCTTTTTTAAATCCGAGGTACCAGTACGTCGCGTATTTCGATTGCTCACATGTAAATTCATGTACCTAACTATTTATTTCAAAATTTTCTAGAAATTTCCAGAAATTATACACCGTACGCGTTGGTTAGGCCCTAAGTAACAAATCATTTAAATTACAAATTATTTTTTAAGAAAGATTATTTGTTTAACTGTTTTGCAAATATTTATATATTTTAATATCATGACTCTCAAACGTAGAATATATTTCAGAAGTCGGTTTTTTATTGTACATAAAACTTAACAAAAAGCAACAAAGCAACAATTTACGATTTACAAAAAAATTTTTTTTTATAACTGTATTATAATAAGTTGCAAACAAAAACAAAATACAGTACTTTTAGGTTATAACGACCATGATGGGACGGAAAATAATTGTCGTAATAAACGAATGTCGTTTTAAAAAAATGCTGTGAATTTTGAAAAATTAGTATAAGACTTGAACATTGTAGAATGTGATGATTCTAGAATGAACACTTCGAACTCATTTGCTATAATTTTATTTGATGTGTCAGCCTCAAGCCTATGTATAGTGCTTTTTCTTCTATTGAAATTTTTTTTTGTATTTTTGATGCGTTATTAAGATTTTTTTTATATTCAAAACTAAATAAAAAAGACTTAATTAATCGCCAAGTAACATATTTAGGTATTTAAGTTTAAATAAAAGAAATATCAATGTAATATAATGTAAGTTTTTTACATTTTTAGGTAAAATTTAATTTTTTAGCAAAAAGTGTAAAGTTTATTATAATTAAAATTTAACCGAGTTCGTTATAAATAAAAACTACTGTATAAACCAAATGTATTGCTTTTGGAACAGACTCATTTTTTTCGTTCACTTTTTAAAATAAAGAAAAAACAAAAAGAAAAAAAAAAATTTTAAAAAAATTTAAATCTCCTTGTTCATTGAACATTTGAACTTAACAAAAAAAAAAAAAGAAAGACATAAGTCGGCGCCTATAATATATAGTTTGATTGAGCTGCGAATACAACCGAAAATGCATTACTTTTACCCAGAAAGTCGGCGCATAATATTAGTGTCATAAGCCTTAACTTTTAACAGCGTGACCGTTAAATTCAAATTTACGTTAAATTAAAGACGGGTTTTCACCTGAAAAAACGCAATATTTTAAAAAAAAAATATCATTGTCCTATGAAAACAAAAAAAACCTTTCTTTTGGTTGTTGTTTCATTAAAATTGGTCAAATAGTTTACGCAGAAAAAGGATGTTTATATTTGTATGGGAAAAAATAAGCCGATTAAATATTATGATGATTTAATTTTTTTAGTATTTAATGGAAAGAATTAATTAAATTTAACACGTATTAAACTAATTTAAATTAAATTTTTTTTTTTTTAATATTTAACATGAGATAAAAACTAAACTTCTAAAATCAAATATTATTAAAATTTATACAAATTATCATAATTCATCTATAATAGAAACACCTACACACCTTTGTATGTGTTTTTTCTACAATAAATAGATAAATACATAAAAAATATTTTTAACTGAAATTTAAATTTTTTAGAACAAATTAGCATTTTGCTAAAATATCTTGCCTCCTTAAAAAGATTCAGAATCTTTTAGAACAGTGGATTTGATTCAAATCAAATTTCGTCTCTTAAAATTTATTTTTTGTTAAATATCTTAAGATAAAAAAAGGAAAATTTGCCTAAAGATATAAGATATTCAAAGCAAATTTTTTATTAAAGACTTTTTGTTTTCATCTTTGTTTCTTCGAAGGATTAAATAATATTTGGGAATTTTTTTTGTTAAAATTATTTAAATATTAAATATTTAAATTAATTTAATAAATTTTCGTTTATTTCTTTTGTTTTATTAAAAATATGATCGAGGTTGAAATTAAATTCCTTTATAAAACTTTATTAAATTACCAAAAGATTACTGAGTATACTTTAAGATCTGCTTATTTATGCTAATTTATTAAATGATTGGTGTTTATGTATTTTATAATGAAAAGATATTTACATTTAAGATACACAAATACAAAAGCTTTAAATTAATTAAACTGTAAATATAAAATTAAGCAAGGTCATCTTTTAATTAAGCATCTTATGGTACACTTTGTTTGATGAGTTAAAACTATCAAGTAAATCCAATGGACCATTCTTAATGGAGTACTATTTTGGGCAATAGCTACTTGTAGGTACATAGTTAAAATTATAAAACAACAACTATTTCGATTTTGATTCAGAAAACCGATCATAATGATCAAAGTATTTTCATATTAATTAGCTTTGAGTACTAATGAGGGGTCCAACGAAATAATATAGAATCAAAATTCAATCATTCTTTAACATTTTGCCTTTGTTGTTGAAGACTATGACAAAAGTTTTTATCCGAAAAACAAATTCGAATTGAACAATAAAGTTCCAATTCGAAATAAGATTTCAGCGCTCGTATCTTGTGAATCAGAACTCGAACCGATTTAATTTAAAAAGTCCCAATAAGTAGCATCATTATTTTTGAAGGCTATTTGAACTTTTAAACTTTTCTTGCTGTATTTAGATACGACTTGTTGTATTCTGGGTCGGATATTTTGTAAAATGCAATATCCTGATTTTATAAGTAACTCTGGGTAAATGATTTTAACATACCTATTTCATCCATTTAAACTACACAGCATCTTTCTAAAATCTAAGCAGATAAATATATACTCATATTCTGTAAAAGACATATAATTCTGAATTCTTCGAACCATAAAATTCCCCCTAACTTTTTTCATGCATAAAGAATCAGCAACAAATCAGTCAATGTACTGGGACTGCAGCCACCAAATCCCAGCTGAACAACTTTGATTTTGTATCCAACTCTAAGAACACTCATAATTTTTTTTATTTTTCGCGGGAAAACGCGGTTTGAGACACGAGATTTTAATACACGGGATTATGACACGCAAGATTTTAATACACGAGATTTTAACATGCGCGATTTAGAAACGCAAGGCTTTAAAAAACGAGATTTTTAAAATCACGAAATTTCACTGAAATTTCTATTTGCTCCTAGCTTAGTTTTTTGAATTGAAGGAACTGTCTCAAGAAGTACGAAGACAAGGTATAAGATTCGTATGAAGACATTAGGTTCAGAAAAAAACTTAAGATAAATTACAATTATTAAAAAAATCATTCCAATCAAAGTTTTCAGTTGAAGCCAAACGCAGGTTCTTATTTGATTGAATAGGTTTAAAGATCAAACGTACACCGTGCTTTATTTAAAGTCTTTTATATAGAATTTATTTAAATTTATTAAGAGTCTAATTAGTAATATTTTCTATTATACAAAATATAATTGATATTTCATTGTAAAAAATTTTTTATAGCCATTATATTGAAAAAATTAATTGCAACTTAAAATTTTAATAAGTTTAATTTTAAGAAATCCCCTACACAAAATACAAAAATATAATGGTCTGTACCTTACGAACCATAAATTTTTTCAATGACTTTAATTTTCCATTAATAACAAATATTAAAAAAAATAATTACTATTTTTAAATTGAAAAACAATTTTACCACAAAAAAACCGAACTAATTTAAATGTCTTACGAAATATCTCTTTGTTTTATAGTCTGAAGTCTGAGTGGTGCCAAAATTATAAAGTTATTTGAACTAAATACAATAAACTTGGAGTAAAGCTTAAGTTATTTTAAACTATAGAAATTAGATCTAAATTAAAATAGATCTTTGTATAACAACCTAATAATACTTAATGATTTCTAAGAATTATTTAAAATTCTAATTATATAAAAAAATTTGTTTTTAATTTTACAGAACTTTAAAAGAAAATTTTGTTTTGTTAATTCTGAAATTTATCAAGAATTAGTTATTAATATTCATAGAAAAATATTAAGAAACTTTTTTGAGTGGTACGAGTTAATATTTTAGATGAATTATAGAGAGAAAAGATTTATTTTGAAATGATCAAAGATATTTTTCAAATAATTTTCAAATTCTAGATAAAATTAAAATGAAAATATTTCCAAAAATAATGTATTCAACTTGTTGTACATGAATTATAAAATCCCAATGGACTTTTGACTTCATAATCAAAAACAAATTTAAAATTCAGTGAATGACAACAATGAATTATTTTTAAAATTTATAAAATTATAATCATTAACAAAAGATTAGATAAAAGATATTTTAAATTAAATTCTTATTCAAAATTTAACGATAAAAATAAAAATTGATAATTAAAAATATATATAATTTTTTGCTTATTTTTTGAGTAATAAGTCCCCGAGGGACATTGGACGCTTGAACTTTTATTAAATCGCTGGATTTTCCTAATGGCTAAAATCTACTTTATAGTCCACAAAATTTAAATGATTTATTGATAACATAATTAAGAAATCATAAATAATTATTATAAATATACATAGAATAGGTCTTGTGTTCCACCGCCAATTACAGCTTATTCAATGCCATTAAAGTAGTTAATAAAAGAGAAAATTACTTGATTCTAAGTCGTAAGCCTGCCTGCTTGTTGAAAATTTATAACAAAGTGTTGCCTTAAAATCAAGTTATTAGACTTATATGGTTGTATTCAATTCAACTTGGGCTTTGTGCCAATAAAGGTACGTAGGCAAAATACAACTTTTCCAAAAAAGTCTAAGCTCTTTAAGGAAATTATGATTTAAATATCCCTAAATGCTATAAGACATCGAGCAAATCTAGAAAAACACAGAAATGATGAATCGGCCCATGTTCTCTTATATAGGTTCACTGCTGCAAAGATGCTTAAAGGAACAAAATCTGTAGATTTAGCACAAAATACTGTATTCTTTAGAGAAATTTCTTAGGTTTCCGACAAACTAAAAAATAATATGATAGATTAAAATTAATGGTAAATCCTGTGTGACTAGACTTAATATTTTATAATTTTATAAGAGAATCCAGGTGCTTTTTTAGGGTTGGAGTAACGGTACCCACTTTTGCTAGTAATAAAGTTCTTATCTCCACCCTTGCACATTTTTCATTAAATTTTTAGCACCTACAGAAAAAACAATAGAGCAGTTTTAAAACGAAATTAGAAGCAAATAACAATTAGCTTCTTCCTACAGTAGAGCTACCTATTTATACTACATATACCTAGAGAAATGAATAATGTATTTAGTTTTAACTACAAATTTTAATGGATTTAAAGTGTCAATACTTAATAGTGTTAAATAATAAATACAATAATAACTGGTGCAGTGAAGTATCATTTGATTACTACATCATGCATTAATGTATCATATTCTAATTGGCGCTGCTTGCGATTATTATAACAACCAGAAAGGTGTTGCATTACCATATAACAAAAGAGTCGTGGGGTCGACTTTTAATTCATGGGTTCCACTCATTGTTCCTTCTTAGATCCACTTCCAAATTTAAAAGTTTTTTCATTTCAGTTTATTCTTTTTTTTTATTCCCTAATAAATATATCATTTTTGGAGTATAGTCCAATTGTATGCTAATTAAAGGCAGCTATAAGTGGCTTTTGCAAAGTCTTATGCAATCAAAGAGATATACTTGGTATCTAAACAGATTATCACCCTTTTAATCAAAAACGCTTACTTATTATACCCGTATGACTATGGGTCAAAAGGGTATACTAAATTTTCCATTACGTTTGCGACGCAGAAAAAGTGGGGGAGTAGATATAGACTCAAGTGTATGGATCGGATAAGAATCCGCACGATAACTCAAAAACTATAGGAGCTAGGATTTTGAAATTTTCACAAATTCGTTTTTATGCAATAGTGTCATCGCTATTGAAATCCAACCATTTTGGTCCACGGGTTCGAGTACCTGCCATACAATTTTTTTTTTATATGAGCATTACTCTGTACTTATAAAAGCTAGCTGTCTGAAATTTTTCCAAAAATAGTTTAGTGTAATTGCCAAAATTACTGCAAAACTTGGTTGGTCTACTGCAGAGGGTTCGAGTAGCTGCCATACAACTCCTTCTTTTATATGAGCATTACACTACACCTATTAAAGCTGTATTTTTGAAATTTTGCCAAAAGTAATTAACCGGATATAATGTTTATATTACGGTCATACGGATATCCCCGAGTTGACACAGTCTACTCTACTATACTCTTCCTCATTTTTACGTATTAATATAATTTAAATAAAAAGCAAAGGTTAATAAAAATTACAAACCCTTAACAGAATTTTAAAAATTAAAAAAAAAAATAACGCGATTTTAAACCACCTTTTGCAATTATAATATTTTTTGTTTTACTCTAATGCAACATTAACATAAATTCTTGTTTCACTTTACAAAAGTTTTCTAAAAACCACATTAAACAACATTTAACATTCACCTTGTCTCAACCCACCCCTTTATTATAAAACATTATGATTTTTTTACCAAAAACACAAAACCCCAACATAATAAAAAATGAAACAAGAAATGACAACATAAACATACAACTTCAATCCCACTTGTTTTGATAGTAAAACATTTCAATACAACAACAACATTTACAACATAACAATGCAACAAAATGTAATGTACATAATAATAATATGACTGAAAACTAAACACATATCCTTTGCCTTTCAATACCCATATGTATAATTGACATATAAGTAAATACATATTTATGTGTGTGTGTGTTTGTGTATAATGGTTAAAGTTATCAAAACAATAGAAAATTATCCCCATTCTTTTATAATTTTTTAAGTACTTTTTGGAAAAAATAAATTTTAACACCCCCTTTGATACTCTACACAATCATAGTTATACACGTACACACAAACTAATATTAGAACAATAAAAATAAAAAAACTTTCTAACTGTTTAGTGAAAATTTTACCAAAAAGTAAAAAAAAACAAAATTCCAATAGACGAAAAAACTTTTTAAGAAAGTCGAAAAAAAATATGATGATAGTGAAAAATAATGTGAAAAAAAATCATGTCTATAAAAAAACCATTTTTTTTTTCTACATATCAATTTCATTCAATCCATTCCAAACCCTCTGAACTCATTAAAATTGAAAAACGAATAGGAAAAATATTTTTTTAGTTTTTAGTTCAATAAAAAAAAAGGAAATAAAAAAAACAACAACAATATTTTTATTATCCTTTATTCCATTTTCTTACTTTCAGGGTTGCTGTTTAAAGATTTTGTATATGATATTATCAAATTGAGTTAAAGTCTATAATATGCTATTCAATAATATTTTACTATGGGCTTATTTAATGGTTTTTACAAGTTAAAAAAATTTTTTTACAAGTATAATGCGCTGTTAACCCCCAATCTCCTTGTAAATTTTTCGATTCTGATGATTAAGTGTCAAAATCCTATGGTCAGTTATTGTTAACTTGTAAATTTTACAAATTTACTTGATAAACATTAAAATAAAGTTCTAATTCACAATAGTTTATTTTAAATGATAAATAAACTTGTAAACAATTCTTAACATAATTTTTTAGACTATAATAGAAAATATCATTTTTTTTACAAGTTTGTATATTTACGAGTTGAAGAAACAGTTTACATGTAAAACAAATTTTTAATTACAAGTTTAAAAAATTACATACAAATTTAGAACATATTTACAAGTTATCTTAAGTTTTAAGTTCTTGTAGAATGTTTACTTGTAAAAAATTTAATTTCAATGGAACGAAATATTTTAGGATTTTACAATTTATTTTAGGAAATATTTACAATTGTTCACTTGTAATGATCATGAAATAGGCACTAGATTAATTAGCCATGGATTTGTTAAGGCCGAATTTCATAGGGCGAGCTTAATGTTAGTTTTATGTCATCTTAAACGGCAACACTATCGTAAATGGGACTTCTTATTTGTTTTTCAATTTGTTTGACAGTTTTTCTTAGACATTGCCCTATTTAATAAATTTAGATAATCCGGAAATTTACAGGTGCTAAACTGTAAGACCCATGCATAAAACATTAATCATGCATAAACTTTTAATTAATCTTGCACGTGCTTTTAGAGAACATAATTCATAATCATACAAACTTTTTATAGTACCAACCTTTAAGACTTAAAGAGGTTTGAATTTTGCTTTGAGAATATTTAAAGTCTGTTAAGATTCTTTTGAATTTTTTATAGATTTATTAATTATATATTTTGTTTAAAAAATCCATGTATTATCTTTATTTTTTGAAGCCTCTAGAGTCCATAGATTTTAACCAATCAATTTATAACTAGATATCCTTCATTGAAAAAACACAATACCTACAAGATCGTCAACATAATTTTTGTATGGAAACATATGTGAAAGCACTCTACGCTTAAACTTTCTCTCATATAAACATATAATTGTCTTAGTTGAATTTTTTAATTAACCCACATTCGTAAAGTCCAGATAAATTTGAATAAAGAAATTATATAATTCTATGTTCTCTCAATTTATTCCTTTATTTTAACATATTATATACTTATATTTTAGTGTATTTTAAAAACTTTAAAAATATTTAATAACCTATTAAATGTATCTTAAATATATTCTAAATTCAAGGATCTTGTTACTTTTATATCAAATCTAGTTGAAAAAATTTTTATTTTCTTTTTTTTCTCTTTCTTTTTCATGCATTTGTTGTTTTCGTGTCTTTTTCTGTTTTGCTGATACAACCGATGACACAAAAGTTGTAGTTTTTAGACTTTGCAATTTCCAATTAAAGGGTAAGGCATTGGGATTAGTCTCGTTTTTTATTTTACTATTTTTATACTATTATTGTAAAACTTAAACTAAAATAATATACACTAATGTGCAGAAAACCAGGGCTACTTGTGTATTACTTCAAAATCCCATTTATTACAATTGAAAATTTGTATTTATATTTTTTGGAGTTTAAGAACTAATTAATTATATTATAGAGTTAATGATCTCAATTGAATTTCAAGACAAACAGAAAAGCAAAGTGCTGATAGACCTCTAACTAAGTAAACCATTTAGTTTATATGCAGTTGACAGATGTCATTTTTAGCCAAATTGACAAAGTATTCAAAGTTAACTGTTTTTAAATACCTCACAATAGACATCGCACTAATCAGTTAGATAAAAAAAATTTTCTATCAAGATCTGAGCACAATTGCACAATTAAATAATTAAAACTCAAATTTTCAATTTGTTCTAATAACTCACAGATATAGTTCTGAAAAGAAATATTGAAGCAAATTTTTTATTTATCTATTTTATAGAAAATAGATATGTAGGCTTGGCTATGGGGCTAAGGAGTTAGAAGCAAAAGAATTTGAGGAAGGGAAAAGGGAGTTTGAGGAAGAGGAGAGTTGGGTGGTAGGTTAGAAACAAACTTATTTGAGTTCTTGCAAATTGTATAATGGTCTATTTCTATCAGAGGGGAGCACATTGGATGGAAGTATGTTCCATATTCTAACAGTTCTCACAATAAATGAGTTTCCATAACGAGTTTTAAGCCTCCTAGGAATTTACACTTTGAAGAAGTGAACCATGGTGTAGCGTTGAAATTGTTTAAAGGAAGGGTTTAAATTTTAAATAAAATTAAGAATAATGAAAAAACACTCACTTATCAAAATAATTATTATTTGATTAGTGATAATTTTTTTTTTTACAATTTGGCCCTAGAAACTATCAATACAAATACTATTTTGTGCACTAGTGTATTTAACATAATCCGATACAATATAAATTATACATAATACAAAAGTAAGCAAGAAGTTAAAGGGAAAATGTATAAAAAAAACAAAAAAACAAAAAAAAAATTGAATCATATATGCATTTTATGTAAGTTGAAAATTGTGTATTTTTCAACAACTATAACAAAAAAAAAAATTGGTATTTTTCTGAGAATAACGATGACTCCCCGATTGTTAATAATGGTAAGTAAAAATTTGTTTATTATATTTGTGGTAGACGACAACTGAATGAATCATTTTGAAAAAACAATAAAAAGTCCAAAAATGAACCAGAAGGGTATACGATTGAAAGAAATTATATAGTTTCAATATTTATGCAATTTTTATTATATAATAAAAGATAATGTGAAAAATTACATATAACGTATATAAGTAAAAAGTTGTTAAAGTCATTAAGAGATTTTATTTTTATTAATAATTTTTTTATTTTTTGTACATACTTTGGGTCCTTGGACTGTTTTTATGAAAGACTTTCACTCAAAATATGCTTCCTTAATTATATTAATATGAAATGGTTCAATTTTATTACATATCTGATAAAATATAAATAAGAAGGTCTATTAGGAAGTCTAAATATATGGTTGTCAAAATCTCATTCTAATTTATAGCCATCATTAAATTTTGTTTATTTATAAATATAAGAAAAAGTAACTGGATTAAGAATATTAAGAGTTTATCTTTTTAACAGTTTTTGAAAAATATTTCAATTTATGTCTATAAATAATCAATTAGACAATTTTGTACAATAAAACAATTCAAAGTAATAAAATAAATACTTTATAAGTGGTTTTGTTAAAAGTTTTTTTTTAAATATCTAAAAATTTTCTATAAATCCAAATTAGAAAGTTCCTAATTAACTAATCAATTAGTTTTGACCAAGTAAGTCCGAAATGAAATAAGTAAATTAATACCAGATTATAGAAACTCGTTATTTTTCGTAAAATGAAGCCATATTTACAATGTGTCCATTAACATAAAAAAACTAATTTTTACTAAGTCATCAAAAGCACCCCAAGACATCAATGTCCCAAGATTAAAATTATTAGATACTTATTGCATACAAAAATTATAGTTTTCAATATCCCCTTTCATTACTGCATCAAATTAATACGATTACTTTCTACATGCAATATAAATTAATTTTAATTCAAAATAATTTTCTTGGCTATTTTTTTTACCTTTAGGTACGGTACAGAAGTTTGCTAAATTTACAAACACCCATACGCTTAAACATGATTAACAAGTAATAATTGTAGTCCTTGTCAACCCTCTAGTTCAATATATACATGATGTAAGATGTTCTTCAAAACAAAATAAGATTCAGCAATTGGAAACGATTATTATGAATCATCAAATTCTACATAACATGATAAACATTACCAATATCAAAACAAGCCACTTTTTAGCACATTGTTAAAACATTTAGTAAATATAACAAAACTAAAATTCTTAATCCCTTATATCTTTTAAACCGTTTAAATTACGAATTGAATTTGAAAAGAGTTAGGTTTTCTATAAAAAATAAGTATAAGTGTTTTTAAGAAAACTTGTTATTATGGCCTTGCGTTTATAAGGTAATGCCTTGCTTTTAGAAGCTGTAAGGAGTCAAGTCATTTTGCAAATTTAAAATTTTTTTAGCACCTGTTCAATTTTTTTTTCAAGTAATATACAAGTGTTAAAAATCTAACATTATACTTTAACGTGTGCTAACAGTTTTAATTTAAATGGGTTGTCTTAAAATTGAAGAAGGTTTTTTTTTTAATTTTTTACATTTTTTTTAATAATATATTTCTAATAAATTTCAATAAATTTTAAAAAATTTATTATGAACTATTTTTAAGACTTTCTTTTTAACAAAAACTTATTATCGAATATCTTTCATGTTATTAGTTTAGTGATTCGTTCTTCTTTTCGCACAAAAATTTTATGCGGCATCCAAAAAACAACTTAAAATTAATCTTTAGTTTCATCATAATTGATAATTTTTACTAAAATACTAGATGTGTTTTCATTCGACTGTATATACATATTTTGTACTTACATGTTCTTTTTATGTGCTTTCCAGTGATTCCTCAAATAACAGTATATTATAACATTAAAATGTTCTACTTCATAAAATTATTAATCTAATATCCGCTAATAGTACTTAATTAGTACTTTATTAGTAGTAACAATTATTAGCAATTATGTAGTAAAAATATGAATTAATAACTTTAGTAACTTTGTAGAACAAAATATTAGTGTTAACACATAACTAATTAATAATAACTTGTAACTAATAATTAGTAATTAGTAATTATAACTTAGTTCTAATTAAATTTCCTTTGGTAAATACTTAATTTTAGTTGGTAGGTTATAGTCTCGTTTTACATTATCATTTATCAATTTCTCAGTCTAAAAACATTTTTCTAACTTAATACTTAAATAATTTTTGTAACTTAATATTCATTACTAATTAGAAAAGCATAAGCATTAGATGGTTGCTAAACCAATCAATCTTTAACATCTAGTCCAACACTGGAGTAAATATTTAAATATACTAAATATTTAAAGAGAATTATAAGTTTTTCTTAACTATTTAGCATTCACTTATAATTGTTAGTATTGTAGTAATCATATGAAACACAATTTAACTAATACCTAATAAATAATACGATATATTAAATTCACTAAAAACATTAGAATAACGGTTTTTTTTTTAAAACGTTCTAAGTCAAATATGGAAAAATCCACCCACTACACATTACTTTAAAAATTATAATTCTATTGGAAATTTTTATTTTAAACTTTTTAATTAATTTTTAATTTTAATTGAATAGCTTATTATATATATATATATATGTTCCTTTTTATTTTTACCCTGTGACATTATTAATTATTTTATTTATTTTTTATAAAAATTTTGATATTAAAAAACTTAATATTAAAAAAAAATCACTTATTATATTGAATGTATAAGTTTTCTCTTAGTTCTGTAACTTTAAGATTGTTTTTATTATATAAAATCGTATAAATATGATATTTATATACTATACCATATTATATATTACAAATTGCATGTTTATATAAAAACCATTACTTGACCATGTTTTAAGAACTTCTATTTCAAATATCGTAAGTTCTTATATTATAATCAACTTAAATTGTAAATATACTTTATATATAATTTTTTTACCATGTATGTTAACAATTTTTTTTATGCTTTTAACAAGCAGTGATGGAACTAATGTCACTTTTCATTACTACTCAGAATTCTTCAATTTATTTAAATAAATTCAATTAAGACTTAAATATTTATTTAAATTTAACGTAAAGTTCTATTTATTCTAACACTAATTTATTTCAAGAGTTTGACAGCCCTGCATACACATAATTGGGGTTCAATTTAAAAAAAAACAAAACAAATTAATATAATTTAAAATGGGGATCAATAAAAAAAAAACATTTGTATCAAATATGTTACAAAAGTGCAAAAATTACAACCCTTTTTCTTTTTTTTTAAATATGCAATAACATTGTGTTATCATTGGAAACCACATTGCAATTTATTGCATGACAAATTTATACATATGTAAAATATAAAGTAATTTCAATATAAGAAAAATACATATATATATATATATATATATATATATTTATTTTTTCATTTTAAATTAAAACACATGTATACTTATACAACTATTTAAAGTATCAATACAATATATACATAATACAGGTATTGAAATAAATAAATGTGCAAGAGCAGGTGAAATATTTTTTTGAAGTAAAAACACAGTGGTGGACAAAATTTTTTTACGTACTACAATTATGCTTTTCAAATTTATATGATTAAAGTCAAAGTCCAATCGAAATATGCTTTAGAAGAATATAGAGCGTAGTATCAAATACTCTTTGGATATTAGTTTCTCTTCAAAGTAAGGTAATTAAATTTTTACTTTTAACCTTATATTCAACCTTTTCATATGTTATGTAGTTATATTTTGTTTTAATTTTAACCGAAGGCCTCAGTTGCTAGTCCTAGTAATTATTGTATGTATAGCAGGTAATTTAATTAGTTCATATATAAGTAAATTAATTAAATTAAGTTTATTTATTTATTAAAAGATCTGACAATCTTAAATATTCAATCTTATAATTACGACATAGCTTCTATGACTCATATTTATGTACTAATTTTAGGGATTGCAATGGGGAATTCAAAAATTCTGAAATTTCGAAATTCGTCTCATAAATTTAACTTTGAATTGCGGAATTTGTAAAGACGGTATTCGAAATTATATTATTAGAGAAAATAATTATGAATTTATTTTCAAATAGTATAGAGCAGTTCAATTTTTTAGTTCTTATAAAATTTTTCTGGTTTTCTGGCCTTATTTTAGATCCAGAATAAGGCACTAGTCGTAAGTGATTTCTGCTTCTTAAAAGTATATTTAATAAAAAATAATAATTTGATTTTTTTATATTTATTTATTTATTTGTTTTAACTTTTGAAGCTTTTTTAAACCTTTGTTATTTTAAATAAGCTCTTTTACCCTATTAGTATTGACGGTATGTAATTTTTAAATATTCAAAATAAGTGTGATTTTCTTTTCTCTTCATAATTTGTAACCCCTACTAATTCATTTCATATAACAATCTAACTCAATCAGTTTAAAACAATGGAAAACCAAAATTATTTTGGACCACTAGCAATCAGCGCCATGAAAGAATTTTTTTTGACAGAATATCTGTCTAATAAATCTTCCCATTCCCAATCAATTTTGTATGAAATTTTTCTAGACTTGTGTTTGATTAGATCTTGCCTTCTAACATCTTCGATATTTTTAAAAATATTTCTTTTCATTATTTCATTGAAGACCTTACATTTAATTCTTAATTAATAACATTATTAATAAAAAGGGCACTCTCATTTTTCCCACCACTGTATTTAAATAAAGAAAAGAAATGTTTACAGGTATTTAGAGAATTGTGAAAATTTTACAATTTAATTTGTAACTGATGAATACTAAAGAAAAAAATAATAAAAATAAAAAAAAAATTACAAAATAAAATAAGAGTTAAAATAGTATTGGATACCATTGGGATTCTTTGCGACAAAATACAATATTGATACACACAAAGGTATTTTAAAGGTAAAATTAAAAATATTGAATACATTCAATAAATATAATATACATACATATATACATTGAAATTTCAATGAAAAAATGCATAAAAAATAAATACATGTATAATTTGCATATACATAGATTATATTTTATATATAACTTAAGTCTTAATTTATTTTTCAAAATGAAATTCGTGATGAATTGTGAAATCAAATAAAAAATTTATATTATTATATATATTTTATTACTTTAAGGATATATATAAAAGGACATTTTAGAAGGATATAATATTCTTATGATTCATAAATTGAACTTAATTTTCAAAGAAGAACACATATACGAAATTTGAAGTTAATCTGTTAAATCATTTCTAATATATAGCAAAGCAACGAAAAAACCTATAAAAAGCTGTTGGGCCACGATGGGTTAACGGAACTCCACAAATATTTTTTTGTGGCATTTATAGGCAAAGTAGTATCTCAAAAAATTGGCTGAAACTTGCTTTTTTACAATTTGCAAGCTTCCGGGCAACGCCGGGTAAATCTGCTAGTATTTAAATAATTTGAATATTTTTATTTAAAACAAGTTGGAAAAACAAAAGCACAATAAACCTTCACATTTTGATTGATGATGGAATTTAAAAACAAAATTATCCACGGAATTTTTGTTCTTTTGGAAAAACATGAAAAATATTGTTGTGTAGGTTAATAATTTATTTGTATTTGTGTGTAAGAAAACAGTGATGTCTTAATATTAAAAGGTAGAACCTTAGCGTAAAGCAAATCAGAAGAAGGCGAAAAATTTTTAAAAAAATATTTAAAATGTTTGAGCAGAAAGTTTTAGAAAATTTATTTTTAATATAAATTCAATATACCTATGAGATTATACGATTATGTGGATAGTATTACTTAAATACTCATCATATAGTCAGTTTTTTATAAATTTTTGCTTAGGTAAAGATCTGATTATTTAAAAATACCCACTCAAAAATAAAATTCACTACATGAATACTCAATAAAACAATGAGTACTAACTAGTTGCTTATTGCTATAGAAACAAGTACATTAAGTACTCAAAAATAAAAATCACTACATGAATACTCAATAAAACAATTAGTACTAACTAGTTGCTATTTGCTATAGAAACAAGTACACTAACTAGTACAATAAAGATAAGTATATGTCAAGTACTAGTACAATTACGAATATCATTATCAGATACTCCTGATAACTTTGTCAAATATTAGTATTACTTACATTTTGATACTTACAATATTTTAATATAAGTAAAAGAATCAAGTAAAAGTAGTTGTAATTCTCAAAAAGTAATTAAATTTTGCATTTGGTTACTTTTGTAGTTATTTCTTAATACTTAAGTATTGTTGATTAATTAAGAATCAAGAAATAATCAATTATCAATAATTCAATTATTTCGCAAGTATTCAAGTATTTTGCAAGTATTTTGTAATTTATAAGTACCAGTATTATATAGGTCTGGTCTAATTGGGCTCTGGTCTTAATTAATTATTAATTTTAATTCCCAATAAAAATGTCTATTATTGATTAGTCAAAATTTGAAAGTTGATATAGATTTAGTTTTTACAATACATAAAATTTTGTAATTAAAGTAAAACATTTTAATCTGTGAACCTTAATTTATTAACCGCTATTGCACCAACTGCTTTTCACTGATAAATAATCCTATTTCGATAAGTGAATGTTTTTTACTAATCAAATTTTATTCGAGTTATTATTAAATTTGATTTTGACGCAACAAAACCTTATCAAAAATAAAATTTATTTTTATTAGTGTTACCAGAGGACCAGGGAAATTTTAACTTATCAAAGTAAAAGTTTATCTCAATTATAAATTTTAAAAATTAAGTTTAAAAATCAGCGCCGGAACAACCGATTATCATTTAAGAAAATTTTCAAAGTAATTGAAACTCTCGACCAATTCATTCAAAAATTAATACTTCACCATATACTCCGGTAATACTGCATTTATTTAAAAAACAATAATTACATATTTAAACAATTTAACCACTCAATTTATCAATTCTTTCTAAAATTAAAACTTTAAATTAAAAATAAATTTGAAGTGATTCGTTTTTAAATTGAAAAATTTTTATATAAATTAAATTATTTTAAATAATTATACTTGTGATTGACCTTCATTAATTTGATTTTATTATTACATTTACATATAATTAGCATGTATTACTACCATGTATTATTTTTGTATTATTACATATATTTAATTATAAATAGCAGTTAAATAATTAATTATTATTTCCAATTGTTAATATGTAGTTGTTGTTTTTTATGGGGGATAGCATGTGCCATCCTACCATGTAGGCCTTGTTGCCCGTTATACATCCCACATTCCCACTTCCAATGTTTTCTATTAATTTATATGTAATAATATTTATTTATTTTATGATTTTATATATTTGGATACTTAAATTATATTTGGTTCCTATGGGGATTTGTGAAGAAAAATTTTTAATTTATTTTTCAATACCTTTTTATACCCGTATGACTATATAGTCCAAGGGTATAATAAATTTGCCATTACGTTTGTAACGCAGAGAAGGAGGGGGGGTAGATATAGACTCAAGTGTATGGATCGGATCAGAATCGAAAAATAAATCGATTTAGCCATGTATGTCCGTCCGTCCGTCCGTCCGTCATCACGATAACTCAAAAAGTAAAGGAGCTAGGATTATGAAATTTTCACAAATTCGTTTTTATGCAAAAAACGGAATCGAGTTTTAAATTCAGCCATTTTGGTCCACGGGTTCGAGTACCTGCCATACAACTTCTAATTTTATATGAGCATTACTCTATACCTATGGAAGCTGCGTGTCTGAAATTTTGCCAAAAGTAGTTTAGTATAATGGCCAAAGTTACTGCAAAATTTGGTTGGTCTACTACAGAGGGTTCGAGTAGCTGCCATACAACTCCTTCTTTTATATGAGCATTACTCTACACCTAATAAAGCTGAATGTTTGAAATTTTGCCAAAAGTAATTAACCGGATGATATAATGTATATGTTACGGTCATACGGGTATCCTAGAGTTGACATAGTCTACTCTACTACACTCTTCCTCGTTTTTTAATTTAAAATTTCATGAACTGCGCGGGAATCGAACTTGGACCCTCTCGCTTTTTGTTTTTAAAATTAATAGCACAATTAAAAAGAAATTTTGAATATTCTATATAATAAAATATTTAGAAAGTCCGATTATAATTTTTAATTAATACTACTTAATAATTTTCCATACTACTTATATACCGTTGGAAAAAGTGTAAAGAGACCTTTCTAACGGTATAATAATAAATATAGGGTGTTTTTGATAATTTCATACTTGTAGTGGTTTTTTTGAAAGTTTGAATTTTTTTTTTTTTTTTGCACTTGAAACTGTAATATTTCAAAAACGGTAACAAAATTCAGATACAACAAGATGTACGTTAAAGACAGCATCATGTCTTGCAATATTGTAGTTAAATGGTTCCAGTTTATTGTTTTACAGGAAAAATATAACGGTTTAATTAAGATACTACAAAATGTTAGGAAAATTTTGTAATGCATTTTTCGACCACTAGATGGCTGCATCGACACTAATAATTTATAACTTTGAAAAATAAAGTACCGTTATGTGATGACATCATTTTGATAGCTCACAACCCCTCAACGGAAGTTTACCCATAAAATCTGGAATTTTGTATAGCTCGATTTATTTTGAATTTAGAGTTGGCAAATAAAAACAAAGATTCAACTCAAACTAATTTTAAACAAATTTATTAATTAAATTAACTTTCTTAAAACTAAGTATTATAAAATTCATAAACATCAATATTGAATTAAATTAAAATTTTCGATTTTTAAATAATTTTCTAATTAGAAAAATATAAATACAATTTAAAACAATAGAATTTACATACAATGACACAATAAATTCAAAATATTTCATCTAATTCAAATAAAAATCAAATATAAATATTTTACAAATGTTCAAAATATAACCACAATTTTACAAATTAATTTAATAACAGTAAATATACATTAAAGATAACAGATAAAATAAATTATAATAAATGACTAGTTACCTTTACCTATTATATTTCTTCTATTAAATTTAATTAATTTAAATTTTATAACTGTATAAATAAGTAATATTAATATTATATAATTATAAAATTCATAATTCATTATTAGAAATATTAGAAATTTAATTTAAATAAATTATTATGAAAATGAATATAATATAAAAATATTAATTTTAGAAATATTGTATATATAACTATGTAGTTAAATATGTATATTGTTATATAAACCTATCAAATTTAAAAATTTTTCTAAAAAATATTTCCATGAATAATAGATTTAATAATATATAATATGAAAATATACAGAATAGATCAAAAATTGTCTTCTAAATTTAGAAAAAAAATTAAATTTTTGCAAGAATTGCCATTCTTCATTTGAAAATTTTTATCCAGTAACTAGCTCATCAGTCATCACTATAGACATATTTTGATATACCCAATATGCATAAAACATTTATTGAAAGTCAAGTATAATAAACATATTTGAGCTGAACCTCCTCATTCGACGCTGAGATATCTTGATATAGTGCAAAGCAGAGCTGTTAGTTTTATAAATGATCCCAGCTCAGTCCACTTAAACTTCGACGCACAATATGATCACTAACCTTTTTTGAAACATCAACGTACAGTATGATCAATTACCCTGTTTCAAAAATACCTAGTAAAGATTTTTAAAAAAATAAAACAATTAATGGATTGACTTTTAAACAATTAATGGATGAAATTGAAATTTTTTCATAATCAAACAAGGAGAACGACAGATGATAGATAGGAGTCATCCCTACTGTGTTGAATTGTTTAGACGACATAACAAAATTCGTGTGTTGTGCGCAAATCGCGATCATGGAACCATATTCTATCCCAAGTGCTCCCTTTAAATTTGGGAATTCATATGTGTACGTCTTCATTAAATTTAAAAAGAATATTAACATTTTTCGTCTTAATATTCCCCCAAATTTTCCCATTTATCCATCATGATCATCCCAAATCCCAGTTCCCAAAGTTTTATTTCGGAATTCCCATTTTCAAAACCAAATTGTGCATTTGTGTGAAAGGCCCCATACTAAGAATAATCATGAAACTTAAAAAAAATTCAGATCCACATTACAAACCCAGATCACTAAAACTATTAAATAACTTTCTAAATATTATTTTAAAGTCTAACTCCCATAGATCAAGAATTTTATAAACGTACTAAAATAATCTAGAAAGTAAATTAACTTTTGATTGAATCTGTACTTGTTTCATAGCTTTTTAAAATTTAGCTAGAACATTCTAATATATCCGTTTTTATTTCATTGAAATTTGATTGATAGAATACAGGATTATCAAAATATGTTTTTTTTTGTTGTATTTAAATAGAAAATAAAAATTTCATATTTTTTATTTTGTAACATCCATTAAATTTATTATTTCATTGATTATATTTTTAGAAATAGACAGTGACGGATTCATTTTTTGCTTCATCTGATGTATAAAATAAAGAGAAAAATTAACATTAAAATGCTTTTAAAGGAATTGAAACTTAGGTGGAAAGTCAAAAGGTACAAAAAGGTTTATTGTCTATTTATAAAATTCTATTCTATTATATATATACAAATAAATATTGATAAGTCACATCTACTTATATAAAATTACTGGAAATATTGAAGTCACGGAAAACAAATTAGAAACAATAAAAAAGTTTCTTATTTTTATTTCAAAGGATGTTCAAAAGAATGCTTTAATAAATATGACTTCATATAAGTTTCAATCAGTATAAAATACTTCAGAGCCTTATTTTTAAGAAATATTGATTTACACAAGGTTACCATGGCAAGGCATAAATCTATTTCAAAATCAAAATGACGTTCCAAAGCTTGAATCATTTTTTCGAAAAAAACTGAGTAATTAATAATTTTAAGATAAACCTTAACATTTTTTTACTAAATATTCGTCCCAATTTCTCCATACCCAACAACTCCGTAGCTCGAAATTTTCTAAATTCAATTGCAAAAATACCGTTTACTTCCTTATCATAAACCAAAATGTAGACTTTTTCACACCCTGTATATTGGTTAAATAAAAGCTCCATAGGTATTGTTTAACACACTGAAAGTTAAACAATACCTATGGAACTGGCTGTCAAAGTTTTCAACTGTCGGGCTCGTTAATAACAACTGGCTGTTCCTTTTAAATAATTTAATTTTTGTCCAGTAAGAAACCTATAATCGACTCTTAAATGAAGCTTGAGACAGAAATCTAATAACTAACAGCAAAATTTATAAATTTAACAACTAACAACTTAATCCAGCTAGAAAGCCTAACTTTTATTTTGAAAATTTTGTTCTAGAATTTATTGAAATTGATAAGTAGACCTTTTAAAGAATAAACTTTGAATCTTCCTATATAAGGTTGCACATAAAAGTCAATTAATTTTCATATTTTAGTACCTTTAAAATTGAGAAATTGTTAAAAAGAACAAAATCTGACTGTCTTTTCGTTTTTTTTAATATTTAGGAGTCCTTGATTATTTTTAAAAAAATTTAATTTTTATGACAGAACATTGCGTACAATATTTTTTAATAACACTATATCTATTTGTATATATGATCGAAGATTAGCACCTTTTTTGCGTTGTTTCAAAGATTTTCAATACATTGCTTACAAAAAGTTTCAGAAAGTATCTTACACATATGTAAGCTCATTTTCAGGTGTGTGTTTATTTAATATAAATCAAAATATACCTCTATTTTAAAACTCAATTTTTCTTATTCATAAAATTTAAAAAATTAATACCTACTATTTAATTGGATATTATTTTTCACAAAAAATTTTATTCGTTTCGAATTAATAGACCAAAAGTGTAGTTGTCAAACTCAATTGGAAAGTCAGTCAATTAAAATTTACAACAAATTGCCAAAAATAAAATTATATTTAATTATTTAAATTTATAAATAATTAATTATTACTGGGTATTAAAATATAAATTACTTAATCAGATCTGATTAAAGAATAAAATACAAAGAATCGATTTTAAAGATACTGAGGCGTCAGGTTTCATGTTTAAACAAAACAAACTAATTAATAGAATAATTTATTCAATTGTTTAATATTGAATACAGGGTGGGCCAAAAGTCACGATTGTGTGTAAACATTTAATAGCTTTTTTGATTATTATTATTTTTTATTGTATTCTTTTTTAAAATATAATATGAACTTTGCATGATTTAAATTCTAATTATGAAAATAATGTCAGATAAATAATCACGATTTTCATCAATGCAAAGCATTAGGCTCTTTTGTCCTTTTCATAGTTTTAGTATTTTGCTTTAGCTGCTCTATATTTTAAGGCTTTATCAAAGGACATATACTCGTTCTTCGAGATAACCTCCATATGAAATATTCTGCCGCAGTTGAAATTGAATCCAGAATTTCTTAACATATTTTACTCATCAAAAATTTCCCTTCCCATACGTGCTGTTGCTCCACACTGTTGCAACCAATTGTAGGAAGCTACAGGACGCAGGGCAAAGATATTAATCATACTAATATACCTGTCCCTATATCAACTTTTTTGCTAAAGAATTATGGGGCCCAATGGCACTTTTTGATGCCGCCCCACATCATGCTATACATTTGAGTGAGTCTAATTGTCACTAGTCAGAAACTTTGTGGTTTGCAGTATCATAAATAAATTTTGTAAGAAAATTCTGTAAAATTTAATCGCAATTGGGAAAGTTTGGTCCGTTACTCGCTGGTGTAAGAAGCTTCGATTAACAAAATCTAGAAAAAAAAAAGTATATAAACAATATAATTCTTCCATCTATTAAATTCTGTAAACCCCATGGTTACTTTTGGCCCACCCTCTCCTTAAACTTATTACACTCATATTTTGAAAATTATTTACGTTATGAAATGTGTAATTTATATCGAGGTGATATTACTTTGACATTAATTGACACAAATTTATTTTAAATGAATCATCTTAATATCGACATTACACGTCTGTCAGTAGAATCAAATATTCTTTTTTGTTGAATTAAGGAAATATATTACCTTTACTATACATACTGTAATGATGAAAGTAATGTACCATACAGAAATAATTTTAAAAATTAAGGTAAGTAATTGACAAATTATATAGAACAAACTTTTTTTTTCTATAGTTTAAATAATTGAAGAACATTTGAAGACCTTTCAATTAGACTAAAAGGGTATATTTTTTTTTAATTAAATTATAAAAATTAAAATTAAATAGATTAAAGTAAAAAAATTAACCTTAAAAAATATTGTAATATGTTTTTATTTTGATAATTTATAAATTATATATTAGATATTTTACTTTAACTTAAGTTAAATATTCTATATTATATATAAAATTTATATAATTTATAATATTAAACTAAAAATAACTTAGTTTTTCAGTTTTGAATTATCATTTATAATCCCAAATAAATTTACTTAAAAATTCTTATTAATACATACATATTAAAAGACTACAAGGAGCACAATTTAAAAAATGTTTAATGAAATATTAAATGAATTTACATTATTAAATGAATTTACAATGTCATTTTAAATCGACTATAAACTTGATAGCTTGATTTAATTTATTCTACTCTAACACTATGTATGGAGCAACATTTCGAAGAGATTACTAAAATAGCTTGACCGGAATTAAAACCTTTTTATGATATTATTAGTTTAGTATTAAATAGAATCCCTGATTAAAATAAACTGAGTAGGTAATTTTAATTTTTCAATTTTGTACAAAAGTACTCTATTAAGAGTATACTAAATTGGAAATTAGGTTTGTAAATCTAAGAAGGATTCTGAATTACAGAAGACACTTTTGCTATTGAAATTTAAATAAATTGACTCAATGGGTTCCAGCATTGTTACCATACAACTCCATGGAGGATTTCCTGTAAACAACTGTCAAAAAATTAGTAAATTTGTTCTTAATAGCTGTCATTAATTTTTTAATTTATAATATGAATAATTCAGGATCTAATTATGTTGGGTATCTGAAACTTTATTAAAAGAAGTTTAGTTTTGTTTCAATTTCTTCGAAATTTGTTTTATTTAATTAAATTGAAATTGTAGAACTTAATTTAATTTTCTAATTTAATTTTTAAATCTGACCGATAGCTCAATGGTTAAAATGGCGGCTTTTGAATCTAAAAGTCTCAAGGTCAATTGTGGCCCGATCATATCTAATAAAAAATGTAGTTTATATTACAACTGCAGTATTTACTATTGTCTCGTACTACAAATAAATAAATTAATTTTTAATTTAACTTAACAAACAAATTATTATTTTGAGGTATTGTGACATGATTTTAAACGTACAATTAATTAGAATGGTATATTCATTATAAATTTGTTAACTGTCATTAAAATTAAGAAAATAAAACAAATAAATTGATTTAATTCAAAATAGCATTTATAGTTTATGTAAAAGTCAAATCACATTTATTTTAATGAATGTCAATCAATTATCATACATGTATAAAGTAATCTAATCTATACATCTATTATTACACAAATAAAGTAATTAGCTTTAAAATATATTTATTATATTATATATATATTTTAATCTCATATGCCCACGCTTACATACATACTGACCACTGAAAAATTTATTTTGTTAGAAGAAATTTTAAATAAGGGTACGCAAATATGTAATTTTAAGTGATAGACAAGTATTAATTAAAATATTTTATTACAGTTAGTAATATAAATTAACTATTTCTCCTAATTTAATTCATTAAACTCCTTTAAAATGAATAATTAAAGTTAGATATCGTAATATTTTAGAAAACAAGTGATGAAGACAACCAAGGGTTTTTAAAAAAGCTCATTTTCAATATTATATAATGTTTCATACTGAATTTAGGGTAAAAAATATATATAAAAATAAATTGATAATATTATAGTTTGGATTATTGTGAATAATAATGAAATCCATACGTAAAATATCCATCCAATGCACTTAAAAAAAACTGTTTTATCGAATTATAATGTTGGAGCTCCAATGTTTACGTTTAATTTTGGAAATACATACACACACTGGTGATTAAGTTATTGATTTATACGGGACGTTTCTTAATTTTTAAAACCTAATACCCCTTAAATGGGGAAAGTTTAGAAATTTATCCTAAGTAAACTTATGGTGAATCAAGGATCTAACCCAGCCACCCCTGCCTAAAATGTGCCTGTCAGGGGGATTAAATTGTGACTTTAACCGAAATTTAGAATTTCTCTTTGAATTTTATTATCTACACTTTCTTCTATTTCAAGGACCTCCTTTAAAATTAAGAAAAACTTTTAACAAATGTTAAAACATAATGTTGGAGCTTTAAATTGTGCATATTACTAAAAAAAATTTGGACAAGGTTTCAAATTACATATATTTTAAAATAGCAAAATTTAAATTTCAACTTCTTAAAAGAGGGCGTGACAAAAGTATTTTCTCCTACTAATTTTTTAGGAACTACCTCCGGAAAAAAAGTACAAAAATTTAAAAATTGAATTTCAAACAACGATATATTTTAGTTCCATATGGCAACCCTATATATTCGTGTTCAAAAAATTTATAAAGATTATGAAGTCGGCTGTCGTTTTCAGTTTTTAGATTGAAAATATTCTTAAAGAATTTGTCGACTTTGAAGGGCTGTAGGTCCATAATAGGTAAAAATTTCATCTGTTTAAATAAAACTGTGTAAAAGTTTTGTAAATATACGGACAGGCAGAAAAAAACTATAGAGTCACATTTTTCAAAAATTTTTATGTTTTTCTTTTATATTTAACAAAAGATGACAGCTTTCATTTTAAATTTGTCACTCTGTAAATATATTAGAATATAATACAACAAAATTGAGTTAAAAAAAATAATTTAAATGAATTAAAAGATCAAAAAATTATATCTTATACGTATTCTTGTTTAATCTTTAAAAATATATGTATGGAATATACACTTATTTTTATTATAAAAAAATTATTAAAAAAATGTCTAGACTAGAACAAAGACAAAATTAAAAAAAACTCATTCCAATATAAAATTAAAGGAATACTTAACATGGGATGCACTTGAAAAAAATGTAGGTCCGTTTAATTAAAATTACTTATTATTTCATGTTAAAATGTGAGTACAAAAATTGATTACATAACCAAGTTTTTACAAGTAAAAAATTTGAAGAAGTATGGAGATAGTGAAAGATTCGATACTCCCTACTTTAGTCAATACAAATTTTACTTCTAAAGTAATGACAATTTAAAAATTCAAAAATGCATTATGGAATAAAAATTAGTACCTAAAAGTATGCTTCAACGCTTTAAAATAAAAATATTTTTTGAGTAGCCACCATAATTAATATAACTTATAAAGTCACTACATCACAGTATCAAACTTATAATCCCTTTTCTAGCCTACAGTGTTAGTAAAAATCCTTTGTGTCTTGTAATATTAAATATAACACAAAAAACAAATGAGACCACTGCAACTTCAAGATCTGAAGTGCATAATACCATACAATTTTAAATAAATTTTTAATACATAATAATTAATAGCTTCAGTTGCAGTTAAGAAACATCAGTAATCTGATAAACATACTTTTCAGTTTGAAGGACGCTTTTCATTAGACAGTTCTATAACTAATATTTTGATGTGCGAACTGTTCAACTGTTAGAAGCTTGTCTAAAAGTACATCTTGAGTACAGGTGGAAGATATTATATTCTTATACTTAGAATTGATCTTAATAAATTCCAAATACAATTTAAACATGTGGTAGTACAAGGCCTTATAACATGTAGAAACGTTTGAGATTTTCAATGTCTTTCTCAATAAAATCCGTACTAATAATATAAATTTTTCATAATTTTCAATTTTTTTTATAATTTTCTTATTATATTTATTTATGTATAATTTATTTAAAAATTTTAATTAACAAATTATATTACAAATTAGTTTGTAATTAAATGAGTGTTAATTGATTTTATTTATTATATACATAAATAATTTCAATTTATTTTAAATATTCAACACTCATACTAATTAATAAAACAAGAACAAAAGATAAATAAAATTAATTTTAATTTGATTTAATTAATTTATTTAACAATATTTCGTTTTATATTTAGTTTAATATTTTATATTTTTCTATAATTTTCATAGTTGAATGCAAAAAGTCCCCAAAACCAAAAATAAAAAAAAAACCCAAATTTTTATGAAATTTTAGAGACTTTTTTCCATTAAATAATCAATATAAATTTTGTCAAAGTCTCAAATGGGACTTTTGGTTGTGGAACATTTGCTCAGTTTAGTTTTTAATGTAAAATTGGTTTTTTGAAAAAAACCAGGTGACGTCACTTTTTTTAAGGAAACATAAAACAATTATGGTTTTATTTAATCACCGCCTCCAAACCCCCACTAAACAATTTATTAAAATGAAATATATAATAAATAAGAATATGTCATCCGCCCCCGTCCTTTATTTAACATTCCGGAAAAAGGGAAACCTATATTTTCTCAAAAATGCTAATTGTCTATTGGTTTCTTATTGAATATTATTTAAAATATTTGTAAAAAGTAAAAATGAAAAATAGCCCAAAAAATCTTTTTGGAACTTTTATAAAAACTATTTTTTGGGAACAAATGGAAAATATTGACGACTTTTTTCATTTTTGTTTTGGGGACTTTTTTCGTACAGCCAATTTTCAATTAAGTGCTTAATTAGTACTACAAATAAAAATTTAATTTAAACAGTATTCATAGAAATTGTTCATGCATATGTATATACATATGTTTATTAAATAAAACACATACCTACTTATTTCAAGGAAAATTATGTAAGCATCAATAAAAGCTGACAATTATTTTTTTAAATGATAATTATAAATAGTTGAAGTTCAAAATAAATTTAATTAGATTATAGATTTTAAATTAGTTAAATGTAAGTTATGACTAAAATAAAATAAAACAAAAAAATATATGTTATTTCAATATATACTTTTATTAAAGTAGTACTAGTCCCCTAAAATGTAGAAAATAAAAAATTGAAGGTAGATCTTGGGAATTTGTTACTGTGTTAATATAAAAATAAATTGCTGGTATAAGAAACAGTTCTTTTAATGTTTGAAAACTTTTAAGCTTAAAATGTTGAAAATTTTTATTGACCAAAAATTGATGGTAGATCTTTTGCATTTAAAAGTGTTTTAGTGTAAAAGTAAATTGCTGAAATGGTGACAGTTTTTCTTTCAGATAGTCTTAATCCATGTCAAATTAAATATTGTATTTAGTTAGATCCAAGTTAAATCCAATTCATTAATAGTTATAATCGGTTTATCTATTAACTAATCATAATTTATTAAAATATCCCCTTTAGTAAATTTATCTAAATTAATTTAAATTTTATAACAGAAGACAAAAATATCATTAAAAAGCATTATAAGTACCTACTTGATAAAATCTATATTTCACTATCTAGTTTGTTAAACAAAATTGTTTTATAATTAGGTATCTTTAAGTCTGAATACATTTTTGCACATTTTACATATATATATGTATGTTAATAAATACCTAGTTCTTTGTTTATGGTCTTTTATAATATTTCTGCATACATATGCATACATATAATATAATAATATAACAATAACATGGTTGAAAATCTTAATAGAAATATTAATGTCATTAATAAAAACTATTCACTTAAATATTTTTTGCTCAAATTTGCATATACTATATACACCAAAAACAAAATACGCACTCGCTTATTCATATAAGATTATTATCTTACTTATTATCTGTAATATATACATATACAATATACATATATTGCGTATTAATACAAATTAATAAATTAATTTCGTAAAAAGCCGTTAGATTTTGTATAACGCAGATTATGCTTCGATTTTAATATACATATACAGAAAAGTAAACAAAAACAAATGACTGATAAATTTTTGTTGTTGCATTTTAAAAATTTGAAGATGAATACGTATTTTATAAAATGTTGGGTTCAAATTTGCTTCATGATGAAATTTTTTTTTTAATTTCAATCTAAATTTTTTTTTTATTTTAGTACCTACTTGTATAAATTTTAAATTAATGAACCAAAAATGTACGGACTGACTTAAAAAAAATCTTAAAAATTTTTAATATGAAACTGATCGTCTGTATAATTATTTGGTCTATGGTTTTATATTATCAAGGTGAAGTATTTTAGTTTTTAAAGATACAAATTTTTAAAGAAACTATCCAAATAAATTAATTTTATTTGCAATTTTTTTTATTATTTCTGTTGAATTGAAAAAATAAAACAAAAAAAAATTTTATCTCTGAAGGAGGATCAAACTCAGATCTATTTACACACTAAGGCACTTCGCTAACCACTGAACCATACAATTCTTATATTTTTATGGTCAGTTTTCTAATATAAATGTATCACTAACTGACAGAATGAAAAATAAATCCATAGACACTGTCAAGTTCATATAAAAGTATATAAAAATAGTAAAAATTGATTTGTTAACCCTTGCAACCATCTTAATTTCCAAAAATGATTTTGTTTTATAGAAACCATCAAACAAATTTTATTTTCTCCAACTAAACTCATTAATTATTTAATATTATTTTATTAACTAATTGTATCGGATTTTAAAATTCAAAAAGATTTATCAAATCGCTCCTCAAAGAACACAATTAATTGAACTACTGTGAGACTACTTTACGAATCAGAATCAAGCAATTGAATGTAATAGTGCCTCAGTTAGAATAAAAAAGTTAAGTTAAGTTAGAAAAAATTTAATTTACTATGTTGGCTTAATCAGGGCACATTTCAGAAGAAGTATAAGTACATAGATACATATTTCAGAATAAGTTTTTTTTTAAAACTTAGAAATTATTTAGAAAGAAAACTTTATTTGATATAAGAGAGATAAAAATGGTTTAATCATTACTGCTTTAATATTAGACACTCTATCTCTTTATACCCGTGCATACATATATGACATCGGGTATATTAGATTTGCTCCTCCGTTTGTAACGCATCGATCTAGACGAGCTAGATATAGTGTCAAGGGTACGTATCGGCTCAGAATCGAAAAATTAGTCGATCTAGCTATGTGTGTCTGTCCGTCCGTCCGTCCGTCCGTCTGCGTGTCAGCACGATAACTCAAAAACTAAAAGACCTACAGTTTTGAAATTTTCACAAAATATTTTTCAATCAATTTCTAGGTTGCCTATTTTTTATACCCGTATGACTATATAGTCCAAGGGTATAATAAATTTGCCATTACGTTTGTGACGCAGAGAAGGAGGGGGGTAGATATAGACTCAAGTGTATGGATCGGATCAGAATCGAAAAATAAATCGATTTAGCTATGTATGTCCGTCCGTCCGTCTGTCCGTCCGTCTGTCCGTCCGTCTGTCCGTCTGTCCGTCCGTCCGTCCGTCATCACGATAACTCAAAAAGTAAAGGAGCTAGGATTATGAAATTTTCACAAATTCGTTTTTATGCAAAAAACGGAATCGAGTTTTAAATTCAGCCATTTTGGTCCACGGGTTCGAGTATCTGCCATACAACTTCTAATTTTATATGAGCATTACTCTATATCTATGGCAGCTGCGTGTCTGAAATTTGGCCAAAAGTAGTTTAGTATAATGGCCAAAGTTACTGCAAAATTTGGTTGGTCTACTGCAGAGGGTTCGAGTAGCTGCCATACAACTCCTTCTTTTATATGAGCTTTACACTACACCTGATGAAGCTGGGTGTCTGAAATTTTGCAAAAAATAGTTTAGTGTAATGGCCAAAGTTACTGCAAAATTTAGTTGGTTTACTGCTGAGGGTTCGAGTAGCTGCCATACAACTCCTTCTTTTATATGAGGATTACTCTACACCAAATGAAGCTGAGTGTCTGAAATTTTGCCAAAAATAATTTAGTGTAATGGCCAAGGTTACTGCAAAATTTGGTTAGTCTACTGCAAAGGGTTCGAGTAGCTGCCATACAACTCCTTCTTTTATATGAGCATTACTCTACACCAAATAAAGCTGAATGTTTGAAATTTTGCCAAAAGTAATTAACCGGATGATATAATGTATATGTTACGGTCATACGGGTATCCCAGAGTTGACACAGTCTACTCTACTACACTTTTCCTCGTTTTGGTTAAGATCGGAGCAAAACTTCGGGTAACTCTCGAACAACAAACTTTTTCAACTCCAACATTTTCATACAAAAATTTTAAATTTTGCTTGCATCTTGAAATTATATGAATTTTGTTTTTTTGTTTTTTTGTTTTTTGTTTTTGTTACAAAAAGTAGATAACGATTTCGAGTTAGAAATTCATATGATTTAAATGATGCGTAGTTTATTTAAGATAAGCAAAAAAGAAGACAAAGATTTTTTTTAAGTAAATGGCTTATTGATATTGATAGATTGATAGATTATGAATATGATGATTATTATATGAATATGATCATATGAAGTTGATTTTGCTTAAGTTTAATATATTGGTGAATTAAAAATTAATTATAAGAGATAGAATTGAAAAATTAGAGCAAGAGTTTTGAAAATCACACAAAACATTTTTTGGACATTTTTGAGGTTCCCTATTCTTTTTGTTTAAGACCAGATCAAGGTTTTGGGGAGCTGCCACACAACTTCTTTGCACCAATATGAATTTCTTGGAAACTGATAATACTACGAGGATAAAAATTACACACTGTTAGTTATATAATGGATCGAGCACTTATATGAAGTTCCAAAATGTTACGGACCCGTTTTCGGGCAGCTGCCATACAAAGTAATCAATTTGATAACTGTGAATCTAATGAAGCTACGAGGTTAAAATCAAAACTGGGCAGATAAAGTAATAGGACAAGTTAGTTGGCAAAGTTGGACATAACTCGGACCAACTTTTAGGGTGGGCTATTTTTTTTTTTTTTATGGGATAATAAGTTAATCAAAAATTATGGGATACCTAATAAGTTAAATATTTTTTAAACTATTTTACTTTCTTATATTTTTTTGTAATATTTATAATAGCATAGGGGAAATAAATAACGGTTAGTGGGTATGCACGGGTATCTAAAAGTTGACAAGGGCAACTATAATCTTCCTCGTTTTTAATTATTTTTTTTCCCATACATAATGAAACCTACGTAATTTTAAATATAGTATTAATACTTAAAATACAATACCTTTCCCTTAAATTAAAATTAATATTAAATTTTCATTTCCATTTTAATTATTTCAAAAAAAACCCACATTGCTTTCCTTGCTGAAACCCACTAAGTTTTTTTTTATCTTAGATTCCAATGCCAAAAGAAATTAATACAATACTTAACAACTCCTGAATGCATTTAATTTTATTTTAAAATAAAATTACTAATTATTTTGACCACTCCTGTTATTCTTCTGCAGTATTTTAAAACAAGAACTATAAAATGTATTTGTTAATAAGCTTTAAAAGTTCTTAAGACATTTCAATTAATTAAAAAATATTTTTCTGGGTAATAAAACAGTTCAATTAGAAGAATATTTCATTCTTAGTATTTACTTTGATTAAATTCAAGAAAATTACTTATATTTTCACATAATCCCACCTTATTTATAAGAAAGTTCCAGACAATAAACAACAGAAATAGAACGCAATAGAAACAATTATAAACAATTATTTTTTTAATTAACGTTTTTATGTTGGTAATAAAAAATTTTAATTTAAATAAAATGCCCCCAGCAATATGCAAAATTTTTTTGACCTTATTTTTTTGTTTCAGGGCGTCTTCATGACTATTGATTATGCTGAATTGGCTATTAACTGAGGGAGTATAACTTCAAATCTCACACAAGTTATAAGAAATTTAAATTTTAAGGGAAATGGCTTAAAAAATGGCCTTTATTCCTAAAAAAATCTTTTCTTTTTTTAAGTTCTAACTGTATAACTGTCAGGCGGTTTAGATCAAATACATACGGTGTAGTATAAAAAAGTTAGTATAAAATTTATAATATTAAAGCATTTCTATCTTTCCATGAACTTGGTAGGGAATGCTTGGTACTTTATTGTAGCAAATAAATTAATAAATAAATAAATAAATAATGCCCCTAAAAATATGCATTTATTTATATAATATTTATATTACATAAAAGCGAGTGGGTCCGCATTTTCTTTTAAAGTGTGGTTGATATATTATTTTATAAGTAACTATGATATAAATTAAAAATTATATTTGTTTTTTAATTAGATATATGCTCTGACCAGGATTTGAACCTTCAACCTTCGATCAGAGATCCTCTGACTGAAAGAGTGATGTACTTAGAACTACAAATATTTTTAAAAACATGATAAAATTAATAAAGGACACTTTTTTATATGATAATATTTTGATTTAGAAGTAAATAGAAGAGCTTACAAAGGAAGGAAAGATAAACTATAAAGTATCCAATATTAAAGTGTTTTATAAAAACAAAATTATCTCTAAAGAATAATTTACTTGGTGGACTAACAATCAAGATTAGGAAATATTTAATAAAAAAACAATATTAAAAAAAGATAATAAAAACATTTTTAATTTTATTTAATTGAATAAATGACAACACCTTCCATTATAAAACAATATTTTTTAATACAAATATAAGTCAAATGTTTTTATTAATACCCACACACGCACACATATCTTTATAAAAAACCAATCCCATCTTATATATTATCGATGCTATTCTGTTCAATTTCAATCCTTTTCTTTGTAAATCCTTTAAATTAATTTTCATCATTTTATGTTTTTTCTATCTTCTCCTTCTTTTTTTGAATTTAATTTTCTTTTATTTCCCGATTTTTGTTTTATTATTAAAAGGCATTTTTCATTTTATATTTTGTTGTAATTTGCTTAAAGAAAACATTTTTAGAAAGAAATAATCAAAATAAATTTAATCGAATCCACACCTCACTACAAATTTGATCTAAAATAAACACAATGAACAATTGCTTTAAATATCAGATCATTGAGTCCAAAAAAAAAAAACAAGCAAAAGAAAAAACAAAAACTGAAATTGAAAAATTTAAAAGAAAAAATAATAGAATTTTTAGGGATAATGGGAATAATATTAAGGATGGAGTATCAAAGAAATCATGTAAGATATTTAATGTTCATTTTGTTATTTGTAGCACCTAGATTTTATATATTATATCCCTTTAATGTATGGTGCATGGTCAGAACTCCCAGGGTCAAAAGTCCCTTAGGGATTTACTTAATGGGACATAAGTCCCTTTAGAAGTGGGTCATAAGTCCCTTAAGGTAGTCCCGTTCTATAAAGCATATTTGGGTTGGTTAAAAATCAAAGTTGACCCTTTTTCCAGAGTATTTATGAATTCATGTGTGCGAGACTTTGGTTACAAAATCAGGATTATCTCGAACTTATTTGAATAGCCTTTCAAAATGTAGTTCAAATGTAAAATTATGGTTGTTTTCTTAATTTTCGAAGTATTCCGATTTGGAATCCAACCCCAAAATGTGTACCCGTCACTGTAATCCTAATTACATTTTGCCAAAATTATGAAATTAAACTAAATCCCTAAGGGACTTATGACCCTGGGAGTTCAAATCCTGCACCATAATGTATACCTATATGTTATCAATGAATAAGTGATGACAGAATAACGTTAATAAAAAAATAAAATCCCCTTTTATGTAATAAAACAAAATCTAATTTTAAATATTAAAAAAAAAATATATACACTGACATGCAAATAAATGCGGGCACTAAATATAAATTATATAATAAACGAAATTCATAGTTTATACAGTAGAATTTTTCGGTATTTAGGGTGAGAAAAGCGAAATTGTTGAAATTTAAAGCTTTCTAAAATTAATTGAAGCACAGTTTACTCCAATCGAAGGTATTTAAATTTAGTTTTAGGTCTCTATTCTTATCGTTTTTAGGTCTCGATATTGTGATTTTCTAGACATTTTTAGTTAAGGGCTCAAATGTCGCGCGTCCTCATCATAGTGCAATGTTAAATTTTATTGAACGACTAATAAGTTTCCATTTCCCACTCCTGGTAACCTCACTTCATTCTCAGATTCTTCCATTGTTAGATGTCCTATGTCTGTAATCCTAATTACATTTGATGAAAATTATGAAATTAGACTTTGGATTATAATTGTATTTATACTAAGTTTTTAATTTTACAATCCTGAACCCCTTATACAAATAATAAACCTTTGATTAATACAATAACATCACTTAGGTCTTCGTAATTTTAATATACAACATGTTCTTAAAGTCTTGTTGCATTGAACGTATAGTTTACAATATGAGAATCATAAAACATAACCTATAAAATAACATATAAATAAAAAATACATTTAACAGTTAAAAATTAACCCATGTTACACAATTATTTTGCAGAGCACTGTACTATTCAAGTGCATATAAAAAACCATTTTTTTTTTCAAAAATATTTTACTTATTAGATTTTTTACTCAAAATTGAAATCAATATGGCGAAATGATCACATCATTTTTTTTTAATACACGTGTAACAAGACAAAGGTTTTGATAAATTTTTGAAGATTTCGTGAATGAAAAAAAAACAAAATGTTGTAGGGATAAAAAAGTACAACAATAAAAGGATTTACCTGTGTATGTTGGTACCTGTTAGTTCTATGATTTCATTCTTATTTATTTCTTTTTTTTGTTTTTTTTTTAATTTTCCCTTATGGTTCTTGTATTTACTTAAAATGTCAAGTGTAATTTAATATTAAGCAAAGAAAATGACAAGTGATTTATTTTTGGAAAGTTCTTTAGTAAAGGATTTTTTTATTTTTTTTTTTTTTTAATAAGAGTCACTTATATTTTATTTATATTAAAGATATGATGTAAATTATCATAAACTTATTTTAACAGATCATAAAAGGGTATAAGAAGTTAATTTAAAATAATGTTTGAAATATTTTCATAAAAAATGTCCTTTAAAATTATTTTCGAACTAACAATATAGTCAACCAATCGGACCATTTCTCTTAAGAAATTTTTATATATATTTTTTGTAAGAAGGATATTCGAAAGCTTGAAAGCCATCCATTTCAACTCTGCGATGTTCCTTTGGATAGTGAGCACCTTTAATATTACAAAATCGAGATTATTTTTGAACCTAGTGTTAGGGTGGTACCTGTGATACTAATGTACAGTTTAGTATCGAATGTTAAGATATAGAAGAATTTCGGAAAGTGGGTTAAGGAATTTGTCTACACTAGATTAGTCTCTATCTGGCGTAGACATATCCTATTTCAATGTTTTCTCCGTTAATACTACCCATATTGTGTTCTATATAGCTTAATTTGGAATCCATCGATTATATTAGTATTTGGAACATGATTAACACTTATAACAACAGCAATAAAGATCTTCAGAATATTTGTGTATTTGTGTACGAGAGATTCTGAATTCGGATGGATTTTAGAGTTGAATTCTAAATCAGGGTATTCCCCTTTTACAGAATATTTATATATAATATATATTTAGACTTGAATTCAAAATCAGAATTTCCGATTTCCCAGAATATTTATATATGTGTATATGTGAAATTTTGAACTAACAGAGATTTTAGAGTTGCATTCAGGGTACTCTCTTTTGCCAAAATATTTATTTACTAAAAAATACCACCTGATTCACAATCTGTTATATTCGCATAATTATAATCTGGATTTTTATATATATATATAAATATTTTGGAAAAAGCTGCAATACTAACTTTGATTTATCTCATGTTGAACATATTTTTGGCTTTATATCTTTATAATTTTGGCTTTATTTATTTTTCAAAAATAAATAATTCAATTTATTTTTAAGCCGAAAATAAACAAATTACGATTTTGGTTTTATTTCAGATGTGATATTGAAATAAAGTCAAAAAAAGTGTAATTTGGCTTTTTTTCATTTGGTCTTATTGCATGTACCCAACTTTCTTAATTCAATTCAAATTATTAATATTAAATTATTATAGGTGCTATATATTTACACCTGAAAAAGGTAAACCTATTTTATCCCCAAATTATTAATGATTTATTTTATTATGATCATTTAAAATTTAAATAAAAAATTTTAATCACAATCACCTTTTCAATGCAAGAAATTAAATCCTTAAATACAGTCCATTACATATTAATAAAATAAAAACCCTAGTTAACTTCCTCTATAGTTAATAACATCCGAAAAAGATTTAATTTGTTTTTTTCAAAATATAGTTACAAAAAAAAAGCACGTGAACAGATTAAAACTTTCTGACACATCCTTTTTTTTTTATTTTATTTGAATACCTTCGAAAATTACGCAAAAATCTTCAAGGACATTAAAAAAGATTACAACAACATTTTATTTATTAACTTTTTCTTATACATTTTTTGTAATAAGAAAAAACAATAACAACAAAAATCATAAAATAAAAATTTTCATCTTATTATCCTTAATTTGAATTAAATTTCCAACCTTATCCCTCAGAACCAATATACAAAAACAACATGATAACTTATAAAAATCTCAGTAATATCATTATAATGCAATTAAGGCGGACATTTTAAATGGATAAAAAAAGGAGACAATATACTGTCGTAAAGAAATATATAACGCAGGACTTAGGTACCTTTAAATATAATTTTTAAAAAAAAAAAGGATTAATATCAGAAAATAATCAATATAAGGATTTATATACTTTTTTTTCAAAATTAATAGATTACAATATATATATATATATATATATAATAAAATATATAATAATAAAAAATAATATAATCATTTAGAAAATTGATTTTTAAATACAGGAAGTTTTTTTTGCTTTTTCTTTTCTCTAAAGACGATTAAAAGTTTTTTTACCTTGAAGATTTTCTTCCTTAACATAAAATGCTAAAATAAAATAAGATTTTCATGATAACAAATTAATATCATGCTGTTTACAAAAACAAATTACCTACTAAGGTATCCTGCTGCCATTTTTTACAAGGTAATCTGAAATTTTAAAAGTTACAAAGAAAGTAGGGAATTTTTAACAAGAAAAAAGGGAAAAATTTTAATCAAAGTTAGTTGTAACTTTTAAATAAATAAGATATAATAGTATTAGTAAATTAAATAAGTAATTTAATCTAAATAATGTATTTCAAAATGATTGAGCAACAAATATAGACCTATTTCTAACTACTTTAGGTCTCAAATCTTACTATGAAGCTATATTTCAGCATACTTCAAACATAATTATATTATTATTTTTAAAAAATTACTTTAGTTAAGTATAATAACATCAGATCAAACTTTACGGTCTATTTTAAGACAATCTAAAGGATTTAATCTAAAAATAACTTAACATATACTTAGTAAGAAACTCTCAAGTTAAAAAAAGTGAGAGTTACTTGGTAAGTAGCTCTTAAGTTAAAAAAAAAAAGTAAACGTGGAAAACCGAAACTTTTAAACTCATTTTAAGCCAACAAACTTCTCCTCCTCCAAATTGTGGAACACATTATCCCCATATGTGTTTCCCAATACATAAGATCTATGAACTTTAAGAAGAAAGTCAACTTTTATATCTTGAGCTACCCATTCAACCCTTAATAGACATTTATATTTATGTGTTGTCGCTACTATTCAGCCATAATACTGCAAAAGCAGCTAGGGTGGTTATCTCATTATTTTGGATACGAGAGGAAGTTGTTCTAGTTAAGCCGAAAGAGGATTCGGATTTTAGGTAATTTTGAAGGTTTTTTCTTCTCATAGGAAAAAAAACTTCTCCTGGTAGGGCAAGAGGATGGATCTAATATGCCCAAAAACCGAGCTGACATAAAAAGTAACACTTGTCTATACTAATGTCTCTACAGTCATACAAACTACAATTAGTATATATTCTTTCTGAACATTAGCTTAAATACAAAAATTAAAATCCAACAATTCATAAAACTAGATTTTATTTAAATTGTACCAATTTTTTCTTCCTCAATATACCAATTCTTTTTTGTAATATGTAATTTAATCTAAATGAAATCTTATAGAAAGATTCATTCATTGGATTTATTGAAGATTATATACTTTTTTTTTTCTACATTTGGCATGATAAGAAGTTTTGATTGGAAGCGATTGAAAACCCGGTACAAAAGAATTTAAATTAAAATTTTATTTTAAAATAATATTAGATTATTAAATGTAAGCTCTAAATTTTTTAATTTATTTAATTCTAGGTCCTTGAAATTTTTTTGAGTATAAGTATACAGCTGACAAACTATATATATAAATTTCATTGAAGAGATTCATTTAGATTAAAATATTTTTATTTTTGTCTCAGCGAATTTAAATAATATTGGCCCTGTTGCAAATTTGATCTCTTGGAGCAATTTAATACTCAAAAGTAAAATTAATAAAAAGGTCTGCCAATAAATCTTTTCCCTAATCTCTAAAAATGTAAGAATAATTTTAATATTTGAGAGGGAATAACATATAACCCTTCTACCAAAGCCTTCTGAATCTTTTATAAAACCCAATTTCCGATATTTTTATTGATTTATAAGTAATATTATTTATATTATTTTGTATATATATTTTATAATGACACTAACTATATATTTGATAAGGTAATTATTTTCGGGTTGCGTACAAAATCCCAAATGCATATTCCAAATACAAAAATCCAAATTCAAAATCCCAAAATCTCAAACCACTATCGTAACCATAATTCGTTTTGTAACCAACTATAAAATTCCTCCTAGATATTTTTTTATATCAATATATATTTATTATAATAATAAAGAACTTCAAATAGTGGGGGCTGCCGCCTCAAACTCCCGCTAAACAAATTATTCAAGCCCTAATTTTCTAACCAACTCTAAAATCTCTACTAACTCAGAATCTCCCATAAACATTTATAGAAATATTCAGGAAAAAGCGATAACACAACTTATAAATTCAACTCTAAAATTCTTCCTAATTCAGAATCTTGAATAAACTGTTATGCATAAACACATATATATATATATATATATTCATTCTGTATAAGACGCATAACTATGAATTTGTAATAGGATTTGTGCATTTTGGGATGTTGGGATTTTCAAATTTGGGATTTTGACATTTGGGATTTATTTTCAATTATTCCATTTCTGAATTCAAATCATTACGACCCTGTTCTAATCACTAGAAATTGACAACAAATATATATATATGCATATTACACCATTCCTACATTCTTTACTCAGGGTCTTGAATCTCTACTTACTACCAATACTAATGATAATAATATCCATGATTAGATTTCTGTCAGCGGAATGAATCGTTAAAAATATTTCATTTTGACTTTAATTTTCTTTTGTGTTTACTTTTCCAGCTATTTCCTCTTCTTCTGTTTCTTCTTCTGCTTCCTCTTCAGCTTCTTTTTCATCTTGATCTTCTCTCTGTAATAAATTCAATTCTTTTTTTCTAACAAAATATGTAAATAAATACTCTTTGCTTCTTAAGATATCTACAAAAACAAAAAAAGGGAATGGAATATCTAAGATTTTGAATTCATGAAATCCTTGAAAATTTTTTTTTTATCATTAAACAAGGAAGAAAGAAAATTCGATAATACAAATATAAGTGTAAATATATATATAAAGATATTATCCTTTCCATTATCCCGAAAAAAAATTTTTAAAATAAAATCAAAAAATAATGGTAATCCTAGCATAAGAAAGCCATTTTAACTTCAAACTGAAACTGAAACAACTTGTAATACACGCAATTTCAAGGTTACGGTACTTTTTTTTTTTTTAGATTTCCTTTTCCATTATTTTGAAATTTTCTTTTTTTTAAATCCTTAAAGTTGATATTCTTATGTGTAATAAATGTTTAAATATATTTGTATTAAATACAATTGTATATATATTCGATATATATATATATATAAATATATATATATACAAATGATCTCCTGTTAAGTAAATTATTTAAAGACTTTATGGA